>JAJAQA010000005.1:5494741-5937241 GCA_021464565.1 Rutilus rutilus | reverse complement strand
AATTTAACGCGAAAAATAACTTTTGTTACCCGCGAGGTGTTTGTGAGCGCGTCGGGTATAAACGCCTCGTACGTTTCGGGAGGTGCGCGCACAGGCAGCGGAGACTCGCGCTGCGGAGCCAGGTGAAAGTATAAACAAGGCTTCACGCTCTGTGAAATTGCGTCTCGCAGAAAGTTTTAAAATTATTGATCTGATTTTATAGTCTGTGTGGATTATTTTACTCATACAATCTACATGCTAAAGTGCAGGAGTGATTAAAATTATGCGCAATACCTGCGCCGAAATTCGAGCCCTGAATTGGCTACATAAGCACAACAGTATCGATACGGGAGTTCATGACGATGTATTGTCGTATCGATATTCTGAGCACAGCCCTAATATACATGCATGTTGGTCATATATTATGGTAGCCCTGTTTGTGCTATATAGAGCGAATTTACACCTTTGCCATTAACATGTTTATAAATAACTGAAAAAAGCACAAATGTCAGGGCATGTCAGAACACCTCCAGGGCCCAGAAAACCCCTCAGACCCCAGAGGGTTAACCCTCTTTCTATCAGACACCCCAGCTATTTAAAAGACACATATGATTTCATTTCCAAAATTGGCAGATTAAAAATTCTCTTTACAATTGATATCGACAGCCTATATACTAACATTGAGACAGAAGTTGGCCTTGAGGCAGTTAAAAAATTCATGAAGACATTTCCTGATTCTAAAAGACCTGATGATTACATTCTAAAACTGCTTGAGATTAATTTAACTAAAAATTAGATTAATTTAACTAAAAATGAGATTAATTTAACTAAAAATGATTTCAAGTTCGACTTCAAATTTTATTTACAAATAAAAAGCACAGCAATGGGTAAATAGTTTGCTCCCTCGTATGCAAGTATATTTATGGCAGACTGGGAAGAGTCTGCTTTAGCCTCAGCAGAGAAAAAACATTAGCTTATTATAGGTTTCTTGACAATATCTGGGGTGTCTGGACTCACTCGATAGCTGATTTTGTCGCCTTTACAGAACACTTGAATGCACACCAAGCCTCAATAAAGATTACATTTACGAGGCGTTTCGCAATATCAAGGAAGGATCCTCGGAAGCCAGAATTTCGAGGATGCTACGTTCCAATGTCGGAGTCCTTCGTTCAGAAAATATCCCATATACAGGAAAGGATGCATATGTGTATCCTTCGCTCTCTCAAATCACCCACAATCCTATGTGCGCAGCTTTGCTATCTTGTTAAAAAAATAATAATAATTTCGGACGTTAGCGGAGTCGGAGCAATAACGGGCAATATGCTTTCAAATGTAAGTATATTTATGTTACCATACATTTGTTATAACCATAGTACATATAAGTAAAGTTTAACGTTTACTGTAAATGCCAGTACAAATTACTACCGTATTGATATTACAAATTACACAAATATATACAAATTACGTTATTGATGGCTAACTGAACCGGACCTGTCATTTAACAATTGTTACCTTGGTTGCCGTCACCGGCATTTCTTTTATAAATAACTAGTTAAGTTGAAAACAATCAGCTGTTTACCGGGGGGAGAGACACCGCGGCGAACGGATATCGGTGAGAAGCAAATTATTTAATGTTCAGAAGTGATAGCTGTGTAATCTTTTTATTTCTCCCCCATCATTCACATTATTTCATTATGGAGAAGATGGGGCTCAAAGGGAGGGTTTCCCACGCCCAGGCAAAAAAAAAAAGTGGGACAATTTAGACAAGTACAAGGTGGGAGACAAGTATGGAAATAATTGTTTATGCACATTTAAATGTAACTTGTGATTTTTGAAGTAAGCCTTGAATGTAAACCTGACAGACTTGGGCCTGCTTCCAGTAAGTATAGATGCAGTGTAGTGTACAATAGTACTAATACACTACCGTTCAAAAGTTTGCGGTCAGTGAGAATTTTATTGTTATTTTTTTGAGGAAAGAAATGAATACTTTTATCAAGGAATAATTAATTTGATCAAAAGTGACAGTAAAGACATTTATAATGTTACAAAAGATTATATTTCAAACAAATGCTGTTCTTTTGAACTTCCTATTCATCAAAGAATCCTGAAATAAAAACCTGTACAACTAACAGACCAACTGTTTTCAACATTGATAATTAATGTTTCTTGAGCATCAAATCCTCATATTATACTGATTTCTGAAGGATCATGTGACACTGAAGACTGGTGATGCTGAAAATTCAGCTTTGATCACAGGAATAAATTACACTTTACTATATATTCACATAGAAAACAGCTGATTTACAGTGGAATAATATTTAAAGGGTTAGTTCACCCAAAAATTAAAATTCTGTCAGTAATTACTCACCCTCATGTTGTTCCAACCGCGTAAGACCTTCGTTCATCTTCGGAACACAAATTAAGATATTTTTGATGAAATCTGAGCCATGTTTCACTCCTCCATAGGCTTCTATGTGACCGAAACTTGCTGGCCCAGAAAAGTTATTAAAGAGATCGTTAATATAGTCCAAGTGACTCCAGTGGCTCCATCTTAAGTATATCAAGCGACGAGAATACTTTTTGTGCGCAAAAACAAACAAAAATAACGACTTTATTCCACTATTCATTTCCTTCTCTCTGGACCTCTAGTTGGTTCGCGTAGTGTTTTTGCGCAGCGCGTCTGTGTTACACGTCACCACGTAGGCTCACTATTGGTCGACGCCAGTCATGTGTGTGTTGCGTGATGACGTGCAACACAGACGCGCAGCGCAAAAACACTACGAGGCCCAGAGAGAAGGAAATGAAAAGTGGAATAAAGACGTTATTTTTGTTTGTTTTTGTGCACAAAAAGTATTCTCGTCGCATGATAAACTTAATGTAGTGCCACTGTAGTTACTTGGACTATTTTAACGATGTTTTAATAACTATTCTGGGCCGGTGAGTTTCGGTCACACTGGAAGCCTATGGAGGAGTCAAAATTCTGTCAGATTTCATCAAAAATATCTTAATTTGTGTTCCGAAGATGAACGAAAGACTTACATGGTTGGAACAACATGAGGGTGAGTAATTACTGACAGAATTTTCATTTTTGGGTGAACTAACCCTTTATTAATACTATAACTGATTTTTGTTGTATTTTTAATAAAATAAGCACAGCCATGGTTAGCAGAAGATAATTCTTTTAAAAGCATTTAAAATCGTACTGATCCCAAACTTTTGAACGATAGTGTACATCACATCATCACAACTTTTTTGATCTTCACGGTTTAGGAATGTAAGTGTCCTGCCACAGGTCAAGGGACAGAGGATGGCAAGGCGACGGCAGCAAATTGGCCCTGGTTTGCCCTCATGGACGAGGCATTAGGGCAGTCTGCAGCAGTCTCGCCCCCTGGCTTTATTGCCTCGATCCAAGAGGAGGGCCAAGCACTGCACAAGAGGTAGATGAAGGGAGAGACGAGGAGAGAGTGAGAGACAGCAGCAAAGAGAGAGAGCAGGGCACAGAGGAGAAGGGAGCGAGAGGATCCAATCCTACAGATACTAAAGGAGGATATTAAATACCAGAGGGAAGCAGAGGCCAGAGAGGTCACAAATAACGTTTTGTGAACGTTTGGTTTTCCAAGCTCTACAAAAAGCATTAATTTCATCTTTGTTACATGAAATGTTTTATTTAAATATTTCTATATTTGACAACTATAAAGCAGCAAATTCATTTTAACAACAACTATATACAACAACTATATATATATATACACACACAACAACTATATACAACAACTATATATATATACACACACAACTATATACAACAACTATATACAACAACTATATATACACACAACAACTATATACAACAAGACCAAGAAGAACATCAACAATGGGAAATGGGGAGCAGGGGAGCGGGGAATGGGGAGCTAGGTCGTTTCCTCCACAGTGAATCACAGGCACATTCGGAGGAGTTCTTCCTTTAAGGCACTGTTGGAAGAAGGGAAGGAGGTCTCCCCAACACATGCCTCCCCTGCCAAACCACTGGACCTGGGAAGCCACTCCAAGATTGGTGCCTATGGTCTCTCTTGCTCGCTGTTGGCCACGTCTAATGTAACTGTCACCAATAATCCAGACTCTGTGCACACCTGATAAAAAGATTACAATACAAATGATGAACTCATTCAGTAGCTGCATCACAATAAACTTTATACATTTCAAGGCCTTTCTTTAACCCCCTGAGGTCGGCGGTCTCGCCGGCGATACCAGCTCGCTTTTTTTTAATCAGTGTAAAAGAAACTCATAAATACTCTGTTGACTTTGATTTTCCATAGGAGTTTCATACATCAATCGATTCTGTTAAATGTGTATTATTTTTCTGTATACTCACAATAAAAACAAAGTGTTGTGCTTTTCGCCAAATAAAGAAAAATAAACATGATGCGAGTTCTGCCTTCTCTCTGTCAGTGAAGTCCATTCTGAAACGCGTCCGAAAATGAACCATAACTCAGCGAATACTTCTCACACAGGCACGTGATATATGTCTTTATGAAGCTTGAAATCTCTTTTTTTAAATGAAGTAATTTATATAAAACACAAATGTTTTCAACTCCTGTAATCTGTTTGAAAGCAAGGAGAGGTACCGTTTTTCCTTCTGCCTCATTATCTCTAATAAGCTGAGGCCGCCCCGCCCCCGGCGCTATTGACATGTAAATAGTTTAGGTGATCGAGTATGCATCGCATACGCCCCCCGATCAATGCCATAAAAACACAGTTTCTATCAGACTTACTGATAGTTCATCGCGTTTTGAGTATGACACGCTTCTCCGGTAAAGACGCCCTTCGGATGATTCTGGACAGCGTGGAAGAATGCACCTTTTCCTCACAGGAAGATTGTAACTCGGACGACGAACAGCAGCATTTTGAAGAGCGAATTGATCCCGCCGAGGACACAATTTCGGAGTAAGTTTTACTGTTATAATTATTTTTCTGATAATATAGAACTCATATGAATTTTCAGACTATATCTGCTTAGTGTTGGCTAGCTTTTGGCATCTTACAGGAAAGATTGCCTTACAATATCCCAAACATTCGTGTATATGCTCAAGTGTAAACTTTTTCAATGTGATAGGCTATTACTCTCTAAACATATTTGTATATTAAATATATTTCACTCAGTTTTGACTAGCTTATAACACTGATTATCATGCTAAAATACTGCCGTATGTCTTATGTAACGTTACCTTATTTGTGAATATCTGCTTAAGTGTAATGTGATTTAGTCTAAATATATTTCAGCCTCCGGTAAAATATGTGATAGCCTAGGCCTACTGTCTAAATACTAGACATTTTATATATATATATATATATATATATATATATATATATATATATATATATATATATATATATGGTTTTGGTTAGACTATGACACTGCTTATCATGCTTCAATACTGCCTTATGCACAGATGTTTGTGAATACAGGTGTAAATGTTTGAAATGTAGTGATGTGTCGTTCGCGAACGGTCCGTTCATTGCGTGCGTCACTAAATGCGTGCGGTCTAAATGGCTCATCAACAGATGCTCGCGGTGATATTTCTCTGTCCTATGGACCATCAACAGATATATACATACATTGTGCGTCCATAACAATTAATTGCTCATCAGTTTACTTTGGATAATGTATGCTAACAGTTGGATTTTGTTGTTGTTGTTTTTTTAGGAATGTGTCTGCATCACGCTCTCCTTCTCCAGCACCTCACAGAGGGGCACGCAGGTGTCGTTCAGTTCTCAGTGTGATGGAGAATCTTCCCGAGTAAGTCCACAGACGTAATATTTACAGATGAAATATAATTGTTTACATCATCATAATATAAAAGTACATATTCTTGTGTGATATTACAAAAACTGTTGTCTTTTTTTATCCGTGGCCATTAGTGATTGATAATGATAATACAATTTATTTAATTGTGTTATCAGCATGCTCACATGTTTTTGTTTTTTACAGATGTGACAATGAACATGTCCAAGCATCTGTCCCGAAGAGAGCCAAGGCTAACCAGCAGGCAAGCAACAGGCAGTCCACTCTGGCATGGAAAACAGAGACTGATGTTGACATGGTTCCACAGACTGTGCGCTTCCGTCCTGCACGGGAAACTGGACCGCAACTGAGCCCTGTAGACTCACATTCGCCCATGAGTCTATGCTCACATTTTATTTGCTTAGAGCCCGCATCAACGGGGCATAAGCATTTACTGTGAGATACCTGCCTTTACTTTTGTTTATCGCTCACAATTGCTTTATTTATAGCAGACTGATTATTTTTTTATTTTGCTCACATTTGATTTGCTTAGAGCAAATATAGAACATTTAGTTCCTCCACATAGAGGAATTACAATAAAACAGATTGAAAAACAAAACCTTTGAATCTCCTCTACTTCTTTCAGGCTCCTTCACTTGATGGCCCATTAGCCATTGGGGGAGTGTCTGTCACACCCCTGGTCTGAATCTCATTAATATTGATAGGCCATCACCACTCCCACGCATAAACCTCTTCTGACAAAAATACTGTTTTGCAAAGTGTAAATCAATGTATTGTGTTATTGTGAACGATTAGACAGAATGATTTTCACATCATTTTGAAGCTAGAACTGGAAGCGAAGACATCCATTAGTCAAAAGTCTTATTGACATATATTTAGTATGTGTTTTGTGGTCTTATCTCAGCAACTTTAATTTTTTTCAATAACCACGCATAAACATTATTCTCTTAAAAATTCAAAAATATACATGCATGGTGATCACATATTATGGTAGCCCTGTTTGTGCTATATAGAGTGAATTTACACCTTTGCCATTAACATGTTTATAAATAACTGAAAAAAGCACAAATGTCAGAGCATGTCAGAACACCTCCAGGGCCCAGAAAACCCCTCAGACCCCAGAGGGTTAACATGGACAGCCAAAGCTCACAATCTTAAAATCTAGGGCTGGTCCATGATTTAAACATCTTCAATTTTCCAACGAACATACAATAACATTTAAACATTTGTGCATTTTGAAATGAGATTGCCACCTCATGCATTATTTGTGTGTTAAATGCAAGTGTTAAAATATATTTAAATCAAATATTTTCAAAATAGGTTGAGCAGAAACATGCCTTTCTTTTGAGTAGTGGATTTTCTGCTAGGTTGAATGTGAACTGTTGACTTGACTTTGCTTAAAAAAAAATAAAAGTAAAAAAATGTTTAACAGTTGCAACATCTGTAGAATAACTGGTGAAACATTGTTTTTCATGTTTGTTAAATTGATCATTGGGTTTAAATATACACAATATAATTGTTGGTACTACAAGTCTTAAATAAGAATTATGAATTTCACTCTTCTGTCTCTGCATAGAAGATATTTTAACTGTCAGTTAAATGGAGTATCAAAAAGAAAAAAAAATTAAGATAATTAAATTACTAGAGTAACCAATTTGAAATTCTGAATTGTAACAGCGTAATTATTTAATTTCTTTATAAATAGACCAATCAAAATGCTGAACTTACCTCATGTTAAAGCCAAATGTGGTTTTATTTAGAAGGGAAATCCAAACACATAATCCAATTCACAGGCAAAAATCAAACACAGGAAGGCAGTCCAAACTATCAGGCAAACAAAACAGGCGAGGGTCAGAGGCAAAAAGGGGAATCCAGTGAACAGAGCATAAAATCCAAACACAGAGAGACGAGAAGACAGAACGCTCAGAAATGCAGTACGAATAAAGCAAGACTTCGCAGTGAGTGAGTGTGAAAACCAGGCTATTATAGTGTGAGTTAAACAAGGTAATGACACACAGGTGAATGCGCTGATGAGTCCGGGCAGTGATTTATGGGAAATGTAGTTTGTGAGGGTCAAAAAAATCACTTGTAATGAGAGATGTTTTATGTAGTTTAGGTTATTTTAAAGTTAAGACCAGGTTAAATTCTGCCCCAGGGGAAACATTGTTACCCTGTTTTCAAAATGTAAAATTGTTAAAGGGACGCCTTTTATTTTATTTTGAAAGGGACAATGCACGTTTTCTTTATTAGTGTTCAAAAGAATGAATTAGTATAATCTATTAGTTTTCTCTGGGCCAGAAGCGTTTACTTTGAAAAAATTAGAGTGTTCAAAGCAGGCCGCCCGTCGCCGCTGAATACCGCAGCTAGGAAAAATGGAATAGGACTCCGGTTCTATTCTGTGGGTTTCTGGAACCCGGGGCCATGATTGAGAGGGACGGCCGGGGGCATTCGTATTGCGCCGCTAGAGGTGAAATTCTTGGACAGTTCTTGGCAAGACGGATGAGAGCAAAAGCGTAATTTATGGTGTTTATATGTTTAAAGCACTGCCCTTACATTTTTTGTTTGAGACCAGGATAATCTCCACAGGTGATGCATTTTACCCTGGTCTCACCAAAGAGGTAGAAAAACCAACTTTTTCTAAATAAAAAGTGTCAGTGGAAAAGATGCCAGCTTCACTTGTGTTGAATGCAATAACATGCACACATATAACACACACATACATTATGTTCAAAATGTGGAGAGAAAGACTGAAGGGATCATTTTGCTCAATAGGGTAAAAAAGCCTAGTTGGGGAAATAAAAAAAATCTTGTTTGTGAGATAGGACAAGTCTTTAACAAATAGTTCTGAATGTATCACATGGCTTGGTTGCATTCCGGTGTGTTATTTCTTGATAATAGACGAAGTATAACACACCGTTGCCATGAAAAACAGAGCGTTGCCATGGACGCAGTTCTGTTCACTCAGGCAATATAATCGTTTTTAAATCAATAAACTCGTATGAACACGTAAATGGATCAGGCTAGCAAGTGCACGGTATTGCATCATTACGTCAGTGCAAAGGTTTCGGCGCTGAAAAATAGAAGTGCTGCTGGTTCTGTTGCTGTACAGCATTTTTGCTGATATGGAGATGGAGAGGCATCATCGGCAACAAACACTCTTTTCAAGGCCTTGCTTTGAGACAGCGTGGATATTCACGCTCTATCCTGAGAAATGCACTTAAATCATTTGACACACCTAAACCTCCCGCCCCGGACACGGCGAACAGGAATAAAATTATGTCTTTGGTGGCGCATTTTTCGTGTTTTAGTACAACACCATAAACCCATCGCGGCCTATAGGAGGAACACACATATGTTAGATGTTTTAGTACAGAGCAATCTCTCGACACCTTCACCTAAAGGTGGGCAAGCGCGAGTATTTCACCCCATCAAGATGGATGAATAATAGATTTAATAGCCAGGTTTTCAAGTTGTCTCACACTGTCACAGTGCCTCCGTCTCTGAGCTTTGGACCGGCCCTTGTCGGGCCTTGTTTACAATGCATGTGCCCCCATAACTTTACTTTAAAGGGGTGGTTGATTGCTATTTCACTTTTTTCATTTTAAATAGTGTGTAATGTTGCTGTTGGTGCATGAACAGTAGGCTATCTGCAAAGTTGCTGCGCTGAAAGTTCAACGTAAGCGGATATATTGTCTTTTAAAAATCAGGAAGTTTAATGCCTACAAAAACGACTCGAATGGGACTACAACGAGATACTTCCCGGGTTTTATACGTAACTAACCCATACATTTACATCAACCCTCCCTCCGGAACATGTTCTGCTGTCGAAGAGGAGGAGTTATAGTGGAGAGCTGTAGCTGTCAGGTCTTCTGTGTTCAGGCTTCCTACAGACGCTGTAGTTCGTCAACAATGGTTCAAATTTAAGTTTGATTATGTTCCTGACAATTACAATCGTAGTTTAGCTCTCTGTGCTGCGCATTTTACGGAAGACAGCTTCCAGAATCTACACGAGTTCAATGTCGAATTCAACAAGAAACTATTACTCCAACATGAAGCAGTTACAGCTTTAAAACCAGAGGCCACAACCTGCAAGTAAGATTTAATCATTTTAAATGTATTTGCCTGTATAATTTAAGTCGTAATGTTTTAGTTTTATCAAGGATGTAAAAAAATGCCAGCGCTGGCTTTAGTGACAGATGCGTACAAACATTTTGGACCCGAATTTGTAATATGTAGGCTACAAATTTTGTAAACATATTTTCCATGTATACTTTATGACGTAATTTTTTTATTTGATCAAGAACGCAAACCAATGCCAAAGCTGTTTGGTTATAGTAGCTAGTTAGTTCGATGTTATTTTGTGTGTATAAGAAACGTGTACAAACTTCAAAAAATTATCGCAACAGCAAACTTCAGCTGCTGTTATCACATGTACACCTAAAGAAAACGACAAACTGAGTAAACTACCGGTAAGTTTTGTGAATAGTTAAACGGTTGTTCATTCTATCAATAAAACAATATCTTTAAAAAACGGTATTACTCAGTCATGTATTCAGTTATATTAAATGTTTAATCAGGGGGAAAGCGTATCTCAAAAGCTAACAAACAGCAGTAGCATTTTCAAGTAACAGCGTATGGAAATTCTTTGAGAAAATAATAATAATAAAAAAAATTACCATTCAGAAACGTTTAGTAAGAGCCGTGTTTGCGGAGGTTCTGCTTGACTCTCTTCATCACCGCTCTCTGGGTCTGATTCTGGCTCAAACTGATGAGGCAATATTGACACCATTACATTTGACCGGGCCAGGAGCACATGCAACTGTCGCCTGTAAAGGTAATGGGCGTGAAGATTCCAGACGCAGTTTAGCCAATTACAACACACCGGCCGAACTAACCAATCTGAGCTCATTGCCTCTTTCTGAGGGAGTGGTTTCATAGACTCAGGAAGTCAACCGGTCGTTCAAATGACAGAGGAAGAAGCGGCTTACAATAAAGGTGAAATTTATGAAAAATAAGGCGTTTTTTAACAAACGAAACACGAAGACATGTTATATTGCAGCCCATAAACACAATCAAGCAAAGAAAAAAGGCAGTAAACCACCCCTTTAAAAGACCACAGACAGTGTTTAAGAAGTTTTTGCAAGCCACATTCAGTCATGAGTCACTCTTTTCTATCCTTTATTCATGATATTTCTTATTGTGTAAAAATCATGAAGGGTACTAGAGTCTTTGGGTTGCAGCAAAATAGAAAAGTGTGTTGGAAAATATTCAATACTCATTTTAAATACAGCAACAAAATAGTTGTTTGTATGCAAGTTGTTTATAAGCACTGATTGAAGACAAAGGAATGTTGTTGTTTGTATGCACAAACAGGAGGAGAAATATAAATAAATATGACTCAAAAAGTGAAGTTCATGTGATTAAAAAAGATTTCATGTATTTATTTTTATTAAAAAGATTATCAGGACAAAACCTGATTTTTTTCTGACATGAGAAGGGAATATATTAGTAAATATACATATAAATATGATACAAGTTTTTGACCCAAAAGAGGGTTTCTTGAATAAATAAATATTTCATAAATTGATATATTTTGTGTTCTTTGATCAAATAACAAAAAGATTTAATTGAAAAGCTTAAAAAGTATATTTTTTCATTATCTGGACACTTATATTTGATCATTACATTAAAAATTTTTACAGAATGAATCCTTACATACAGAAAAAAAAATACTACAAGGATTCTCTTTCTTATAGATTTAATTTATTTCACTCCTCCTACATGTCTTACGATTTTGCAATATTTTCTACACTGTTTTCAAGTAGGCCTAGTATCTTCACAGATGAAAGAACTATAAGTGCTCTTCAATCTTCCATTTTCATATTATCTTCATTTTCCTTTAAAAGGACCAGGATTTTTGTGGGGAAAAAACAACATTTCACACGACGAACGATTGTTATGAAGTCATACGATATCGTTCCCATCAGATAACTTTGAACAATCAAAAACCACATTTAAAGTTAAAAATATAACTCATCCCGTCTGAATATGAGTTAAATACAACATTGACTACACATATAAGCCGTTTTGGCATGAAAATTCATTTGGTTGATTTTAAATTAATTATTTTCCTTCTGAGGAACACATTACAAATGAAAAACAACATCCAGAATTAAAAATATGATCCATCTTACCCGAATATTAGTTGATTGAGATGTTAAGGATATGTATAGCATGATTTGAGGCATTAAAACTCGATATTTTGATCTAAAATAAATATTTTCCCTCATGAGGAGGAAAACCACATTCCACACGACGAACGATGGTCGTGACGTCATCCGATGTCGTCGCCATGAGTTGAGTGCTTTAAAAATGAATAACAACATGCACAACACAGATACAAAAATATGTTCACATCAGCATGATTAGGCACAACCCTGGCTACATTGTAACAAGAACTCGATTTTATATCGCCATTTTCCCTCGTGGACTCTGTTGTTTCATTGTCTCTCCACTCTTGCTCGACCATGTGCGGAGGAGAGAGTGACATAATTACACTAAAACATCGTGTAGCCTAACCACTGATCTATATAGAATGACTCATTATATAGATCAGTGAGCCTAACTCTTTAATTTGAACTTTTTTCACAAAAATCCTTTTATACATCTGTCCTTTCACTTATTTACTAACAATTCGCCGACTTAGATTTTTGTTTTGACTGTTTAAAGCTTAGCCATTTTTCAAAAAAAAAAAAAAAAAAAAAAAACTTTTTTTCAACGGCAGTCTATTTAAGGGGGCGCGCAATGCGCGCGCTCACTCTCTCTCACACTTCACTTGTTGAATGTGCAGACACGACGATCGCTCTGTATCGAATTGAAAAAATAACACTATTTAAGACAGATTCATTAGAAAAATATATTGTATGCATTATAAAATATCTTCCTATTATTCATTCGATTCACATGACGTCACTGTAGCTTTGCGCCGCCATCTTTGCGACCGACGGTCTCAGTAATGCCTGCAATATGTTGTGCAGTTGGCTGCAACAACAGCCGAAAGTGAAACCCTGAACTGGTATTTTATTCTATACCAAAAGAAGAGAGAATCATTTATTTAAAAGACTTGAAGTCTCATGTTGGTTTGTGGTTAATTATTTTTCCATACTCTCTCTCAGTGGCCAACATTATACAGACAGAAATCGACAGATAATGTTTTGTCTTCATTTTATTGCTGGATCTGTTTAAATGCACTTTATCATGGTAAGTTAGTAAGATTTGGGGTTGTTTTAAATATAACTGTCTCTACCTAAATCTAATAAATATTTTTCTGAAGTTCATAGAGATATTGTCTTCGTCACATGCGCTTCAAACAAACAGTCATCATTTTCCTCCAAATGCACGTTTCCGTGCGAGCGAGACGGATTTCACTCCTAGACAAAGGGGAAGAAATAAAGTCAGAAATTCTCAAATATTTTTTTTATTTATACTTTATTTAACAAGGAGAGAACCTGGGTCAAAATCACCATAAAGTGCCTTTGAGACTTCACAATTTCCACAAAAAAATCTGAGATTTTCCATTTAACTTCATATGTGTTGTATTAAGGAGACATTAGGCTGTTAGAAATGCATATTGGTCAAGCTCCAGCACTTTTTATAAATTAACTGCAAGCTGACAATATACGAGCAAACCATAAAATGTCCACCCTGTCATAGACAAATTCATAGTAGAATAAATACATTTTCATTGCATAGTGATTATAAAATGTAGATCTGTGGAAAGAGAATGTGTCCCTTTCCCAACAAAACATTTTAGTTAATGGTAAAAGTATTTTGATAATAATGAAGTTACTGCTTAAATATGTATTGCCCAATAAAATATGCGATAGTTGCACATTCTATTCTAAATAAAATCTAACAACAAAGATATTTATTCAAACTTTAAAACAATACTAACTGGCCCTCAGTTGTTTATTAAGAAATCGGTTAACTGTTAACTTGTTAAAATAATTAGTTTATTTTCATCTTAAAAGTTGAACATGACAGGGAGGACAACAAAATGACAGGGTGGACAAATGCTTTAATGAGTGAACTAGAACGGGGGAACATTAGAAAAACAACAGGAACTTCAAGAAACCCTTAATCAATATAGAAGAAGGAGGGGCCTGACAGGGTGGACATTTTTTGGCTAAAGTTAGTATTTAATGAGCACATGGTGTACAGCAGTTAGCAAAGTGATTCACTGTTGAAGCTGACTGCGCACTGTTTAAAATGTATATTTAGAATTTCTGAAAAGTTTTTATATTAATTAATATTTCACAATGACAGGGTGGACATGTTAAGCTTGACAACACGCAACTACAAACACAATATGATTAAAATTAGGAAATATAAGTGTAGATACTTTCTGTGTGTGTTTCAGATGTTTTAACCTCCACTGAAGAAAGACCGAATGGGGGAGGAGATGTCACTGAGTATATCAACTGGTTTCTTAAAGGGGAGTTTACCCCATAATGACAGGGTGGACAGCAATTTCAGGGACACATGCAAACTGCTTAATATTATTATGAAAATAAAATATAAATAATCAAAATGACTTGTTTTATTAAGTAACTTGCTGAGGACAATAAGTACATAAAAAAAGTATAATAATTGTATGTAATTTAACCACTTTTTACACTCACTGAAGTTAGCTGAGCAGCGTGCGGGACATGCCAAAATCACATACATCCAATCAAAGAAAATGGTATAAAATCAGAAAAACACATTTCAAGAGACGTATCATTGTACTTGTATGTGTGTAAGTGTTTGGCCATTTATAATACAACCTCAGAATTTCATTATTTTGCATTATGTCCATGATGACTGAGCGATTCTGATGAGGACACCAAAGGCACTTTATAGTGATATTGATCCATCTCACTGAGATTAAAATCTCTTTTACAGGAGTGTACTGGCCGAGATAGGCGGCCCACTTATTCAAACACACATATGACAATAAAACAATACAGCACACAATAAACTGGTATTAAAAATACAATCTCAGAAGAATTTGCAAGTCATTAAACCTTTCTCTAACACATGTGTAAGTGCTCTAAAATTGCTGAAAGACACCAAATGATTCAGCCTCAATGTCATTTGGAGAGAGTTAATATCTGTTGGTACGGCATAATTAAAAGCAGTTTTACCTAACTTACTTCTAGCTCGAGGTACATCCATGTAATAAGACAGTGAATGCAATGAATGGTTACCTGCTACTTTTTGCTTAAAGTCGGCATGAAATCAAAATGGACCCTATTTACTTTGTTAGCGCATATTACTAGTCTTGTGGTGAACAATTAATCTAAGTTAAAACACAGAAAAAAAATGTTTCGGCTTCGTAATCTTTAATCAAAATCTGAAAATGCCCCTTCCCTCTGCCTTGGAGGACCTTCTCTGATGACGTATGCTTGACGGCTTGGGTTGGGAAACGCTTAACCACTCCCCTCAAACCGTTAGTCTGTAATGAGCGAGAGATGGAGAGGAGGAGCGCTAGAGTAAAACCCTGCCCTCTGTTCAGTATTCCTTTTCACTGGGAAATACGTCACAGCACTGGAGAAAAGTCGTTTGCAACTTCCGGTTCACGCAGACTTTAAAGGAGCTGTATGTAAGATTGTGGCCAAAACTGGTACTGCAATCACTGTATCCCCTCCCCCTCCCCCCTGACTCGAGGTTGCCAGATATGCTCTAGGATGCAGCAGGAACGTAGGCTGCTACAAGGAGCTGCAGCTGTGGTAACTAGAGCAGAGCTGGCAACCCGGATGCCGAAACACTACTGACTTCGTGATTGGTAGATAGGTGGAGGGTGGCGCTTCAGGCCAAAACACAAGATGACAACATCAACATCAGTTGAGGGCTGCAACTTCACTTTTTAAATGACATTATCCTGGCCGTACTACTATCGTCAGTGATATAAGTATTTGAAATGAACATGATTTCTTAATATCTAGTGACATATCAGGGCCATTTTATGATTAATTGAAATTAGGGTTGCAAAATTCTGGGAATTTTCAAAGATGGAAACTTTCCATGGGATTTAATGGGAATTAAAAGGAATGTATGGGAATAAACTGGGATTTTTCAAAGTTGAAGGTTGGCTCTTCATAGGGAACTTAAATATAGTTGAGGAAAGTATATTTTAGCATAATCTTGACTAAAACAAACAGATGCCATTCAAATACACTTGAATATCCATGCCATTCCTCAATCACATGCACATAGCACACTGCTTACTGCATGGCTATGGAGACCACACCCCCTACTGGCACTGTGCACGCCTCCATCACATGTACAGAAGCCCAAAGCACAAGACTATTGAAGGCACACATTTGAGCCTGTGGACTAAACAAAGTGAAGTAAGTTTTGATGATTATGGGGAAATATATTTATTAAATGTTTAAATTGCAAATATCACATACAAATGTATTCATCTAGTAGATAGCAAGCTGATAAGTTAGATGCTAAATAGAGATGCACCGATTACAATTTTCTAGGCCGATTCCGATTTTTCATTGAGTTTGACCTGCCGATTCCGATTTAATTTTTTTCTAACCACTTTACAGCACACACAAATATTTATTTTCGATCTTTTCTTTAACCCTTTCACGCGTTTAAAATTTAAAATGTTTAAAATATTCTAACTGACACCCCCACCCCCCACCCCCAGAGTGAGTTTTTTCCAAGGCGAACGTTCCCTTTAATGTTTCCATGGCGACGCGTCACGCAATACACCGCAGCCACAATAATACTGTATGGCAGATGTGTCGCTTTTATTTCGCTTTTCCTTTTTTATTCAAAATATTCACAAACTTGCTTACCATGTCATCAACTAGCCTATCTGATATTCCGATTCTCAAATACGTGTAAGTGAGTGTGTTTGGTTGTTTAAAAACCTTTATAAATAATCTTGATCTATAACATGAGATGGGTGCCGCAATGTTGTCCTGTCAGTTTCTAACATGTTTCTAATATGGAATATTTCCAAAATTCCCCAGCTTAACTCCCCATGGAAATTTACCGGAAAACTTTCCGGAAATTTACCAGAAATTTTCCACCCCTTTGCAACCCTAATTGAAATACATTTCTTACATACAGCTCCCTTAAGCATACCACAAAGATAAGATGGTAAAAAAACTAAATTGCTTTGTATATCAATAAGTACCAATGCATTTTCCTTCATACAGCAAGAGAAGACCAAGAATTGTATAATGCACAATGATGTGTAGAAAATGTACAATTCGTAATAAATCTTATGGCACCGTGATACACCGCATCTAGGGACGCAAGAATATAAGAGGGAGCGTGCTGATACACTACGCCCCCATAATCAAGAATCGGCAAGAAAGTCGCAGACACAAGCTTCTTCCTGGCATTAAATGAAAAGCAAGACTTAACTTCCGGTCCGTGTACTTTTTCGTTCATTCATTATTCTATTTCGGAATGAAAGATAAAAATTTAAAAAAGGGTGCAGTTTGTTTTTTGTTTAAAAGAAAAAAAGCAGAAATGGCTGTATGTTGTATTCCAAATGTATTGTTGTCATCAAATAATAGTATTAGAAAATTGGACGACATTTCCGATCGTTTTTTAATTTGTAATATTTATTTGGACGTTTTTTGTATTTCATTTGACTGATCCTATCTTTACCCGGAAGTAAATTACACCGTCGTGAGAAGTCATAGATAGATATACACTAGATGTCGGACATGTAACCTATTTATGTCAGACACGGTCAGACATGTATTTATCATTGAGTCCAGAGAAAATGTAAGGTTTTGATATTAAGATAATCTACTTCTTTTTCAAAATATAATGCATAGTGTTAGTAGGCCTAAATTTATTAGTCACATTCTTCCATTTGAGTAAACTTAGAATGGACTATCACTACTTAAATATATAGGCTAGCCTATATATATATATATACAGGGTGCGATTTGAGAAAAAATAAGGGGGGGGGGGGGGGTGTTTTGAAACATTTTTTTTATAAAAATAAACCATGAGAACATGAACTTCACTGCATTTGCAGGAATTGTAAAATTATTTTTTCTTATTAACTCATGAAGTAGCCTAACGCAATATTTTTACTCTAATAGCAAATCTTTCCCAACACTGTGGTCCTTGTTCATTTGAGTCAACCTGGGACTGTGAGTTCTGCTGAAGCTGGGAGTTGCCGTCCATCCTACCTGTAGTAACATTCTCATATGCAGTTTTTGGTCGTTGTTGTTTTTTTGTGACGGTCCTGTAAAATATGATGATATGCTGCTCTGGACCCTTTTCATTGTTCCTAGCTAGCTAGAGTTTTCGCGCTGAAATATTACATAAATATTTTTACTTGGTGACATTCTGAAAAGCCGTACATGGATCAAAGCTAATGGACAGGATCAGATAAATTAGCTGCAATGTCATCTATTGTCATATATCTATTGTCAATATTTTGGTTAAGGAAGCAATTTTTCAGCTAAAATGTAACAAGTCGCCTGATAACGACGGGATAACGGCTGAATTTTACAAGTCTTATTCAGAGATCATTTCCCCGTTCCTCCTCGAAGTGTATATAGAGAGCTTAAACTGCTCTGAGCTTACAGCAAGTATGAAGCAGGGTGTCATTTGCTTAATACCTAAGCCTAAAAAGGACACACTTTCCTTAGACAACTGGAGAGCCATCAGCCTTCTTAATAATGATTATAAAGTGTTTGCCCTTGTTTTCTCAAGTCGATTTTAAACTCCGTTATAGACGAAAATCAGTCAGGTTTTATGAAAGGCCGCCATATTTTCAATAATATTAGGCTTGTCTTCGACCTGATTGATAACTCTGATCTTATCGAGGATGACAGTTTAATTCTTTTTTTGGACTTTTTCAAGGCCTTTGACACTATTGAGCATCCTTTCATTTTTTTCAGTTTGGGGCGTTTTGGTTTCGGGCCCTATTTTTGTAATGCCATGGAAACTTTGTATGCAGGAGTAAATAGCTCCATAAAGTTAGCACATGGCACAACCCAGAGATTTCTTCTAGAAAGAGGGATTCGACAGGGCTGTCCAGTCTCTGTATATCTTTTTCTTATTGTAGCACAGCCCTTCTGACATTTCATTAAGGATAGTAAACTAGAAGGGATTCATATTGCTGGCAGAAATATTTTAATTAGTCAGCTAGCGGACGACACAGCCTTATTTTTAAAAAACTCCAGCCAGGTTCATCAGGCTATTAAAAGTATTCAGCTCTTTTCAAATGCCGCAGGTCTATGCCTTAATATTAAAAAATGTGAAATATTAGCCTTGAAAAGCTCCTCCCTTGTACCTATAGACGGTATACCTGTTAAAGGAGCTGTTAATTATTTGGGAGTTGTTGTCTCGAAAAATGAGCAAGATTAGAGTTTCTCTGAATTTCAATCCTGCTTTTGAACCGAGTGCACTATATTCGTAAATCTCTTGGTCTAAATTCGCTTAAAAGTGGTGGCCTTGATTCTCTACTTTAAATAATACTTTTAAAATTAATTGGTTAATTTTGTTTGAAAAAACCTTCTTTGTGGAATTTTATTCCTTATTTTCTTTTTGATCAACTTGGGGGCCTTTGTTTTTTACTAATGTGTGATTATAAAATTGAAAAATTGACAGTGAAACTTTCTGCCTTTCATGCTCAAGCTTTATTGGCTTGGAAACTGATCTACAAGCACAACTTCTCTCCTCAGCGCTGATTTATTTGGAATAACAGTTGTATTTTGTATAATCATAAAAATATTTTTTTTAAAAGCTGGTTTGAAAAGAAGGTAACACTTTACTTGAAGGGGTGTGCATAAGACTGACATGACACCGTCATAATCATGCCATGACACGTCATGAATATGAAGGAGGTTTTATGCATGTTTATGACAACTGTCATTAAGTGTCATTCGCACAATTATGACATTTTTAATGCAAATATGACATTGTGTGAGATGTCTTTGTTATGGCAACTTGACATAACTAAGACAACACAAATTTGTCATAAACATGACATAGCAGATTAATTATCAAACTTAAGAGACCACTTGGCTTTATGGGTTAACATTTCATTAAACTGTCATGTGGTTGGTTTTGACATTGCTGTCATGAAGCCATTATAACATTTTAATGACAAATTAAATTTGTACAGTCTTTTGGTTTTACCGGGTTATTGTTCGCTGCCTGATATTTGCAATTGAGAAACTTTGTTATGGCTAATTCTGATTGTTTTCCTCAGTGTCCCGCTCAGTCCCTTGTGGATAAGATATTTGACTGTAGGACAGACACTAAACAGGTCTTGAGCAGGATTTACACACTGCTCAGTTCATTCCATGAGACCAGTCTGGACATTCTGAAACACAAGTGGGAATCTGACTTGGATGAAGATTTATCGGACGTGGTCTGGCAAAAGGTCATACAGAACATTCACTCGTCTTCGGTGTGTCTGAGACATGCTGTTATTCAGTTTAAAGTGGTACACCGTCTGCATTGGTCCAAAGACAAACTGTCCAAGATAAAGTTGGACTTGGATCCTGCATGTGATCGTTGCAAACAAACCCCTGCTACACTTCTTCACATGTTTTGGACTTGTTCAAAACTTCATGGATATTGGTTATCTATTTTTGATGCATTTTCCAAAATATGTGGAAAAACTGTGCACCCATGCCCTTTGACTGCATTGTTTGGGGTGATCAAGGTGGATGCTTCTTTTAGCAGGTACCAGGTGAACATGATCGCTTTTTGCTCTTTGCTAGCTAGAAGACTTATTTTGTGTAGGTGGAAGGATTCATACCCACCAACATATGGACACTGGATTAGAGAGGTCATGTGTCATATACATTTGGAAAAGATTAGATGTATATATATATATATACACACATGTATGTATATGTATGTATGTATGAGCAGAAATTGCTAAACAAAAGCTTATTTGATGTGGCAGTATATTCTACAGTACAAACTGTACCCAAATCTAGTCAACAAAATGTTGTCTTTCATATTTCGCCTGACTGTAACGTTGTTTTTATGAAATATTAGGGCATATAAATGTTAATTTGCAGTTTAATACGTTGCTTATACAAATAGCCTACATTTTATTTCAACATATTTCAGTCGATTTTTACTCATCTCAGTATAGCAATATAGTTTCCTAAAACATCATCATTCATTCACACAGAAACGCGATTTAAATTTAAACTGTATTTTTGCGAGCTGTGGTAAACAGCGCATCTCTGCCGTTCACAGAAACGCGATTCACTTGAGATGGAAAAAAAACAGTACTACAGTATTCCTCAGCTCAGTCGGATCCTTGCTCCTTGAAATACCCGCACTTCGGAGGTAGATTTTCCATTATTATTATTCCTCACAGCGCTGCAAGATGGTGTAAACAAGTACAATGATCTGATTAAACTTGTGTTTTCTCGAGCTGATATGGGGGCGTTCACAGGTTTGCAGGATTGCCTCAGACATTTGAATAACATTTGAGCCACATTAAAAAAAATTAGCTGAGATGAGAACGACTGACATCTCGCTCTTTTCTTACAGATTACATGAACTGAGAATATTTGTTTTTTATATAAATGACTTCATTTAAAAGAAGAGAATTCAAGCTTCATGCCCGTGTGTCTGTATGTCTGTTTGACTGAGTATTCGCTAAGTTATTGTTCATTTTCGGACGCGTTTCAGAATAGACTTCACTGACAGAGAGAAAGCAGAACTCGCATTGTTTATTTTTCTTTATTTGGCGAAAAGCACAAAAGTTTGTTTTTATTGTGAGTATACACACAAAAATACACAGTTAACAGGATCGATTGATGTATAACACAAGTATGTAAAATCAAAATCAACAGATTATTTTGGAGTCTCCTTTGCACTGTAAGGAAAAAAGCGAGCAGATCACGCCGGCGTGATTGCCGACCTCAGAGGGTTAATGATGTGAGCTGCACACAGGTGCAAAACTGTTGTCGATTTTAAATCTGCCCAGATTTTTTGCTTTTGGCAGATAGCATACACCCTATGAAGGCAAGATGGCATGCTTTCTTTATTAAATGCTGGAATAACTCCCTGCATAAGAGCTGTAATCAGTCTCCACCTGTTGAATTTGTTAACTGGTGTGTTTTGACAGTTTGAGGAGAAACTGCATTAGCCAGAAAGTTACTGGAGGAATGGAATCCTCGCTTGATATCCTCTCACATACTGGAAGTGGAGGTGCGTCTCGTCCTTTACCTGGCAAGGTAAGAATGTAGTACAGGATGGGTTTTGTTTGATGTGGAATTTTCTAAATGACACTCTCAGTGGTATCTAGGTAAAGCGTGACAGGGGATCTGTCTCTCAGATTATCCACCTGATGTGTTCATTCATCCAGCCAGTCGAGGTTCAGTCCTTCTCCTCGAAAAGATTTGCACTTGATGCCGTAATTAAACAGCAGCTCCTCACATTAATGTCTCTTTTAGCCTGGAACAGGATGATATCCCTCTTTCCTGCAGGGAAGTTCATCCTGCAGTGGACTGGCCTCAGGTTTGCTTTCTTGGAGGAATGATTGATCTTCCGGCCCATGGTGTTTTCTGTTGGGTGACACTCACAAGGGAAAGTCTCAGCATCCACACAGAGGTACCGACCACCAGTGTGAAAAAAAAAAGGTAGGCCATCTCACCCTGGATGGACTGGATCATCGTCCAGCCCTCTGCTCCTGTGATTACCTTGCCATGGTAATCACAAACGATGAAGCCCATGGCAAAGGCTTTGGTGGCAACAACTCCTGTGGTCAAAAGAAGGTGCAATTAGTATTCACTCCAGGAGTACAAATATCTGCTCACAAGACATGTTTACACGCCTTGTCCTTTTGTGCCACCAAAGTCCTTGAGGGCCAGGCCTGTCCACTTTTGATTATGGATCATAGTGAGGATCCATGGATCCGTCTCCACCTGCACACTACTGACGGGTGTCCACTTTGCCACTATGTCCTCGGGGCGAGGACAGTTGCCAGTCCAACCCTCTTTTTGGATCAG
Source organism: Rutilus rutilus (assembly GCA_021464565.1). Classification (NCBI taxonomy): domain Eukaryota; kingdom Metazoa; phylum Chordata; class Actinopteri; order Cypriniformes; family Leuciscidae; genus Rutilus; species Rutilus rutilus. The sequence continues at coordinate 5,914,441 of JAJAQA010000005.1, read as the reverse complement.
CAGTGACACCTTGCTGACAGTCAGGGGCCGTCTTGAACACTGGGCTGTCAAAGACAAATGTTAAATTAATATTCTTGTCCAAAATGTGAACTTTGATTATAGAAATATTATTAGCCTAATCTCCTAGCATAATTTCCAGAACACCAAGACGTGTATTCATTTTTTTTATAATAAAGCACATCGACTTACACAAGAGGTGCTCCTCCCGCTTGACAAACTGCACAGACCTCCACCTGTCATAAAATACTCTGTCAGGTGGAAACCCTGCAGCGGTCCACTTCTTTTTCGTGGGCGGGCTGCTACTCGCCGTCGCTGAAAATTGCAGGAGAAACGCTCCAAAGTCCCTGTCATCCTGGTCAGCTGCGCCTCTGCCTCTCTTCAGTTTCCGACCTCTCCTCTCATCGGCCGGCTTATCAAAAGAAGAGCTGAAAATTTGAGAAGATTTCATGTTCAAACTCTGACAAAAAGCTAGACAGACCTTGGAAGCAGCTGACAAACAGAAAATATATGAATATTGTGTGTTTTGGATGATGACACATACCATGTCATAGTATTTTGGGCTCTTCTGGCTTGCTGGCTCGAAAAGCTTAAAGGGATACTTCACCTCTGGGAAGATGAATGTGTATTTAAAATAGGTAATTTAAGTAGAAGAAATGTGAAGAAATTTTTGAATTTGGAGCTTTCTAGACTGAGAAAAGCCAGAAAATGTATTTTTGGCTTATGTGAATGAAAGACAACAACTCCCAGAATGCACTTGCTTCGCTGTCTTAGGAGGCCACGCCTACCGGTAAGAGTGCGCAGTTTAAAACAACAAAGCTAGCCTACGTGATGAGTTTGCGAGGGATTTAGTGATCGTCCAAAATGTCCGGGATTCGGCTTTTGCGTTGTACAGTCGCCATTCATTCATCATGTTTACTGTGGCGAGCAGGACAAGGCTGACGGCCGCGGGAGAACAGCGCGAGGCCGGTGGCATGATTACTGAGACGCGCCGGGTCTCCCATCTCTCACGGAGGAGCGGGAATTTTTCTTAGCAATGGTAAAACGCACATCAACCGATCACTTGTTTAGCGTTCATGTAAACACTACATTCATATTCACCGATCGGAATGAATTCAGTTAGATTGAAACAAAAGGTGTGCATGCAAACAAGGAATAGCGACCGCAGAAAGCAAAAGCTGAATCCCGTACATTTTGAACGCTCTCGCCCGCCGGACAAGTCCGGGAAAAGGAGGATGGTTACTTACTCAGCTTTCTCCTACTATTCAGCTTTCTCCACAGAACAAGAGCCTGCTAGCTTAGCTTCCAAAGACAGACGGCTGACACTGTGTACATTCTGTGAGTGAGATCCCACCCTGTATGGGCGGGCTGAAAACATGCGGAACAACGCCATCTACTGGCTGTAGTCTTTAGCCTCTGGCCAGAAAATCCTCCGATGACGCAAAATGACGATTTTTGCGTCATCTGAGGATTTTTTTCCAGACAAAAAATACATAAATCTCTCGTCTCAGGGGGATATGAGGGTGGAAAGCATGGTAATTCGAAAATACTACAGGTTTTCTACTAATACAAAGCTTAATGCTAAATCCTGAAGTAACCCTTTAATAATTCGTACCTGCAATGAAAAACAAATCTCAGATTAATCCTCAATTCTTTCAGTGTATTTTTCTTACAGAAAATAATATAATTTGGACTTTATGTAGTACATAAGCCAGACTATCAACTTAATCATTTTATATTTCTCTGAACAGTGAGTATAAATGGATACACTATTATACATGATTTGCTAAAACGTACTGTTCATGCAGACGCCTGTGGTCGCTCGTGACCTATCATATTCAGCCTGTTAGAGAACTTACAGCAGAGTCCTCCTCTGTGAGGGAAAATGTTGCACTCTGCTTTGTGGACGCTGTCAGTTCACTGACTTCCATGTGGATTCGTCCCTCAACATTTTACTTGTTGACCCAGTCTGAAGCCTGGAAAACAAATAAAGAACACAGTGAGTGACTGACTTTATACACACTGAGGAAACACTGTAAAGTAAAAGTACTTACTGTAAATGCCCTCACTGCTTCTGGTCGCTGGAAGCATCTCAGGACCAGGATGGCTTCGCAGAAGTACCGGAACAGCGTCCTTTGGTCTTCCACATGCTGCTGGTCCAGGAGCCTCCTGTGGATGCCCAGCATGTCCGCCTGTGACACTCTGAGGACTCTCTGGCAGTCTTGGAGATTCGGCTGAGCAGGCCTAGAATGATTAGATGAAACAAAAAACAAATAAGGAGGTGAGTTAGATATGTTTCTGTATGTGTGCCTGGCAGCGTTCCAAGATTTAAATGTAATGACTGTTGTTGCGCGTTTCAACTGCAGCGCCTGGTGGTCTGTGACTGAATTCAGCCTGTGTGTCCATGGGGTCATTAAGAATTAAAAAATGCCTGTCACGAAGGTCTTTCAGAAGAGCCTGTCTGGATGCCTCATCGGGGGAGGGTCCTCGAAAAATTGATGAAAGTGAAGAGGATCCCTGTCCTAAGCATTCTCCTCTTCATAATACCGTAGGCCCTCTGCAGCTCAGTAGTGGCTGACATGCGGTACTTCTGTTGTCTGATGTTAAGACCAAATGCAACAATGTTTTTTTTCTGGTACAGTCTCGAGTATGGCTTTCTCAATCAGAGTACCCCCATGGTGAATCTTAGCCCCCCCGGGTAACTTTCTACCTGCAGGTCGGGGCAGTTGGAAGCTGGGAACCTAGCTAAGTTCAAATCACTAATTATGACTATTTTTTTGCTGATTTTAAGGTTCCGGTCTGTTAGGGTGCTTTCACACCTGCCTCATTTAGTTCGGTTGAATCGCACTAGAGTTCGTTTTCCCCGTTGGTGCGGTTCGTTTGGGCTGGTGTGAATGCGGCAATCGCACTCGGGTGCGCACCAAAAGCGGACCAAACAAGCGTACCGAGACCTGCTCGAAGAGGTGGTCTCGGTACGCTTTGAAACGAACTCTGGAGCGGTTCGTTTGTGGTGAGAACGTGATCCGACCTCGAACAGAACCAACTGCCAAAGAAATGCGCATTTTTGGACTAAACCAGTTGCCGTAGTCAACTGCGCTGTGATTATGGGATGAGGAGAAATGTTTGTTGACAGTTTGCACTCGCGGACAAACTTTGAGTTGTGAGGAGGTGCGGAGCCTGATAGAAATTATTAACAGCCGCATCCTCGCTTCATTCTCAAATATTATTGTTTGTCTAAAGTGGTGTAAACTATAATAACCTATGACCAAGGATACAATCAGCCCACGCAGTCGTCTCTCCATAGTAAACGGTGGCGTGTTATGCACGCGTCGCCTCCTCCTGAAGTGACTCGCCGCGTGCATTGAATAAAATTTTTTTTTAAGCCGCATCCCTCGCTTTGGACAAACTATATAATAAACTATGACTAGGGATACAATCAGCCCACGCAGTCGTCTCTCCATAGTAAAAAGTGGTGTGTTGTCTGCCGGATGTTCCTCCTCTTTGCTTAATTCCGGGAGTTCTGTTGGAATTTTCCCGCACGTTAATTCTGACAATCTTAGTGCAGTTATGAAAATACGTTCAAGACCCATCTGGCCAACGAGTGATGTGGATGTTGTCACATGACTGCATTTTGGTTCGTTTCATAAACTGATCCGGACCAGAGCGATAAGTGTGGTGTGAAAAGAAACCAAAACGCCTGAAAAATGCTACAAAGTATCATTTTTCTCCCTTGGTCCGGACCAAATGTACCGAACTACAGATGTGAAAGCACCCTTAGTTTATGCTTCGTATTGTCGGTTAGGTAGGCCCAATGGGGTCAAGGCCAGCATGGGAACTCTAGTCGTCACACCCAGTGTTTGTGGTGTTGTAGGTGGTTTTGCCTTGTGCATGCTTGTAAATATGGGTCCAAGTCTGGGCAATTCAGGTGATGAGTGTTCAGATGCTGTTTCCCGGTGTTCTGACTCCCTGACCTGTAGGGCTGCTTCCATTAAAAATCCAGGCTTTTCTGGCCAGATCCTGGCACTTAAGCAGGGTCGCCTTCCTTAAGACCCGCTCCTCCTTCATGGTCTTGACCACCGCCTGGTGCATAGCCACGCCCCTGCCTAGCGTTTTTAGCACACAGCGCATCTCCCAGCACAGCCCGATAAGGACCGTCTTGCTGAGGTGGCAGGATGTTGGAGGCGTTTCCGAAATTTATAAACTGGGCTACATCTTGAGCATAGTGCCTCACAGTTAAAAGTGCAGATGGCTTAAGTTGTTGGTCTGAGTGCTCAGAGAAGAGAAGGTCGCTAGAATGAGTCGACCCTGCCTTTTGTAAGGGACAAGGATATGAGTCCTCCTCACTAACAGCTACCAAAAGGGCCACCACAGGCTCCTCCAACTGCTGGGGGCTGGCTAAACTTAACTGTCGGTCCGCCTCAGCAGGGACAGGAGCCTGTATGAGCTCCTCCAGAGGGGGTAAGATATCCTTACAGTACTTCTCTTTACGGGCTTTTTTAGCTGTTCTTTGTTCAAGAGGACGGGGGCTCTGTCATCTCAATGAGAGGGAGCTCTGGTGCCTGTATGGGCTGGGGCTCTACCTCTCGTGTGTTCGGGCTCTACCTCTTGTGTGTTCTCTGCCTCCTGAGTTAGAGGGGATTCAATAGCCTGTATGGACTGGCTCTCAACAGCCTGTATAGGCTGGAACGTTACTTGAAGGCCTGCCGGAGGAACTTCCTCATCAAGTGGCCAATCCCCCCTAACTAATAAACCCGGAGAAGTCTGAATCTCAATAGTATGTGTTATAATTTGAGGTTGAATCGGTGAGTCAGTGGTGGTTACTCGTGGTGGTGTTACTCAGTGGTGCCTGCAACCTGTTCGGTGGTAGTGACAGGTACATGTGTTACCTGTGGTGGTGAAACTATGGTGCAAGCTGCCTGTGTGGTGGTAGCTACACTACTGGTGGATGTGTGTACACTCCGTGTCACTACCTCTGCGTAGGTCAGTGCACGTGCAGTCTCAGTTCTGAGTGTAACAGAAGAGTTTGGTGCTTCCGCCGTAATAAGAGCTTTTGCCTGTTCAATTGACTGGAGTGATTCGACTGTGAAAATGTCTACTAGCCCAGCCCCTTCTGGTTTTGTAGGAGGTCAAAAAGAGTGCCACTGTGGTATGTAGCAATTGGCATTACCACATGCCTCAAACCTATTCCATCTTCATAATCCTTGAAAGGTATCAGCATGGGCATTGTCTCAAACAGATTGTCGAGCATCATCGGGTCAAAAAAACTGATGGCATCGACGACCTCGGGAAATCCAGGATACACAAGAAAAACACCCTCCATCCTCGCAAAGGTCCTTGTATTCGTTTTGATGGTAAGATCATCCATGTGGTCAACGTATAATTTGGCATCCTTGAGAAGCATCCGCCGATGCTTCTCAATATGTAGATTGCATGTAGTGATGACCCTACTTACTGGGTGCATAGCAGGGGTGCCCTGGTGACAATGTGGTGTGACTGCGTACAGTTGCAGGAAGTTTAGTTTGCAGCTGTCATCCCGCACAACCTGCTTGAGAACTTGACTGAAATCACAAGGCATGTGGTCAATGTTCGACTGAAAATTGGCACATTCAGCCATGGAGTACACAGGGAAGAGTGTCCCATGGTTTCCGACTACCTCCTGGAGACCACACCTGGACCACAAGAGGTCAACACATGCGTCCTGTGAGTAAATGTTGTAGGTAACATGGTACGAAACGTTGGTGTTGCCATTTTGATGTACCAGCTGGCTCAGATCAAAGCGTATATATATATATATATATATATATATATACAGTGCTATGCATAAGTTTAGACACCCATACTAAAGTTGACTAAAAAGAGGAATAAAAAATCATCTTTTGGAAACTGAACTTAATGCCTTAATTTAAAAAATTAGGAAAAATCCAACCTTTAAGGACACCAATTTTCTTTGTGAATGAATAATGTATCGTAAATAAATAAATGTTCTTCCTTAAAATACAGGGTGCATAAGTTTGGACACCCCTATGTTAAATTCCCATAGAGGCAGGAAGATTTTTATTTTTAAAGGCCAGTTACTTCATGGATCCAGGATACTATGCATCCTGATAAAGTTCCCTTGGCCTTTGGAATTAAAATAGCCCCACATCATCACATAGCCTTCACCATACCTAGAGATTGGCATGGTTTTATTTCAGTTAGCCTAAAAGCTAGTTTGATTTGCATTGAGAGATGATCTTATGGAAAGTACTCCATGCCAATCTCTAGGTATGGTGAAGGCTATGTGATGATGTGGGGCTATTTTAATTCCAGAGGCCAAGGGAACTTTATCAGGATGCATAGTATCCTAAAAAAAAACTTTAAAAAAAAACTTAAAAATAAAAATCTAACTGCCTCTATGGGAATTTAACATAGGGGTGTCCAAACTTATGCACCCTGTATTTTAAGGAAGAACATTTATTTATTTACGATACATTATTCATTCACAAAGAAAATTGGTGTCCTTAAAGGTTGGATTTTTCCTAATTTTTTAAATTAAGGCATTAAGTTCAGTTTCCAAAAGATGATTTTTTATTCCTCTTTTTAGTCAACTTTAGCATGGGTGTCTAAACTTATGCATAGCACTGTATATATATATATATATATATATATATATACGGTTAAGGCGATGTACTAGAAATCCTTTGGGGTCTCCCCACGCAGGTTCGAATCCTGCCGACTACGTTTGACAGCATGCGCCTGCTTTAGGTTGCAAGCTTCTGGAGGCCTTGCTAAAACTTTATAAAAAGAAAAAAGTCACTATGACAATATTACCCTTGAAAAGGGTTAGGTTTGTAAGAAAAGGTTTTGTCTGCAAGCTAAAGATGACAAGGGCCCTTTTGTACTCAGTGACACATCGGGGAGACCGGTAGCTCGCCGTGATCATATAGTTGTTAGTACTCTGCGTTGTGGCCGCAGCAACCCCGGTTCGAATCCGAGTCACGGCAAGATTTTGAAATTGAGCTCCATGTTGCCACCTCTCCTCACCCCGTCCTTCAGACCACTTTCTTTTCCTTTATTTTTTGCACGGTGCGCCCTTGACGTGCTCTTGATGTTTGAGTGAATTGCCACTGGGACCTTCTGTGAGAGCATGAGCTCTCAGGTTTGAACCCTTAGAGAAAAGACTGAAAACGAAACGCTCCCGTTTAGTTTGGAAGAATATTGCTTCAGAGAGAATATGGTGCTGGTATATTTTCTAATCGCCAGGTGTCAGTACACTCGCTGGGTGTTACCTAGAGTGCAGTGGACTTGCTCTATTCTCCAAACAACTGCACCTTTGAAGCAAGTTTACAATAACCATAAGAGCGCGGCAAGTCCACAGCATTAAAGCGTGCCAAGATGCTTTCCAGACAAGAAGCTGTGAGTTTTTGTTCTTTTTCCTAGCATTATTGTCAGTGGTTGATTATTATTATCCGTCTAATAGGCTGCATTCCCACGAATTCGCAAATATATTTTGACATAGGAGACGTTTGAACGGCCGTTCTTAATCGTCGAAGAAGGGAGCGCGATGCATGGGCGAAACGTCTGTTTTTTCAGCCGATACCATTCATTTCTCTGCGCGTTCCCATGAAACTCGCACGCGTAACGAGAGAGAGCCCAGATAGCTCAGTCGGTAGAGCATCAGACTTTTAATCTTAGGGTCCAGGGTTCAAGTCCCTGTTCGGGTGATCGAGCCTCTTTTTTTTGTGGAGCGCTACGTTTTGCTGTCGACCTGCGCTGGCCTCGGGCAGCGACGCTGCAAGGCACCAAGCAAAATGACGTGCCCCATTCGGCCAACTTGTAGTCGTGGCTGAGTGGTTAAGGCGATGGACTAGAAATCCATTGGGGTCTCCCCGCGTAGGTTCGAATCCTGCTGACTACGTTTGACAGCATGCACCTGCATTAGGTTGTAACCCTCTGGAGGCCTTGCTACAACCTGGTTAGGGTTGTCTATGCTTCACTTATCGAGACAGCCAGCACATCTGTCTGTGCCAGTAGCACTTTTAGCCAGCGGCCGAGCTTCAGAAACCTGATGGGTTGAGGTTCCATCCCCAACCAGTGTGCCTTCGATAGCTCAGCTGGTAGAGCGGAAAACTGTAGGTGGCAAGTTAGCAATCCTTAGGTCGCTGGCTCAAAGGAGGGATTTTTTCCTTGGCCGTGCTTCTCAACGAGGCCGTCAGCGCTTGAGCTTGCAGTGCGGCATTTTGCAATCACGACCGCCGCCGGAGGGCAAAAGCTCATTCCCTGACCGGGAATCGAACCCGGGCCGCGGCGGTGAGAGCGCGTAAAATAAAACTTAACTCAAGTCAGTCTCCATGATTACATGCCGTGTCTCACGGTCAAAAACCACGCACCTCACTGTGCGTCACGCCTGCACTAATTAGCCCCTGTCTTAAGTAGACTTGTGGCAGAACACAGCGCCAACCCATCCCAATACACAATGGCTCCAACAAATAGTGCTGGCTGGGCTGGTATATACTCATTGTTGTGTGAGAACCTTTGAGGCCTTTCCTCGGCTCTGTCATTTTCTCGAGGAAAGTAGCGTGGAGTTCTATCTCTTTTTCTCTTTTGTGATGTCACTTGTCTGTCAATTGAGATATCAATGTCTCTGAATCTCCCCCCATGGTTAACAAAAGAAACTCTTTTGTTTTGTTGTCTAGAGAAAGAGCGTGAGGGAAAATTATCCATGGAACTCCTCCTTTGAAGTTGTGTTTGAAGTCACGAATATTGGTGAGAGAATTTTAGGTTTCTTTTCTTTTTCAGGTTTGAAAATGCCATATCCAATACTCTGTACCATTAAATTTTATTTTATTTAATGACATTTATGTCAAAGATACAGGAGAGTGATAATACACACATAGCAGCCAATAAAATCTGTTGTTCAATATCTGACTGCTTGTATTGCCTCATGACTGATGAAAAATTTGCCTTGTTGTGTGCAGTAGAATTCTGATGCATCGCAATGCATCGTAGAATCGAATCGTTACCTGGTGAATCGTAATCGAATCGAATTGTGAGGGCAGTGCCAATGCACACCCCTACTATTATCTAAATATCGATAAAAAACTATTGCGAAATGACGGCATTTCCATTAACCGATGTTATGCGACTAAAACGTCCTTTTTTCTCTCGCGATAAGTCATTCCAAAAATCACGACAACGGACGTTGGTTTATATAATATCAAAGCCACTGCATTAGACATTATTATTATTATTATTATTAATGGAAGGAGACTTGGCGTGTTATCCAAGCATTAATGGCAGGGAAAGACCCTTATACTGCGAACGACACATAGCCTAAGGAGTTTCTGGGTGTTTCGCCCTAATTTCTGTAGGCTACTTTTGTGTCCATTCGTTCCTTTTTTAACCCCTAATTGAAAAACAAAAAATGAATGGTTGTTGTTTTTTTAAAACGCAAAGTTGAACACCAAAATTTTAATTTGAACTACACCAGCTGCTGCGCAAAAAAAGTATATAGGCTATCGACGAATTTTCAGATTTTTGTTTATGACTTTTTGCCCCTTTACTAAACATTTAAAATATTCACAAATTAATATGGAAAACATGTCGATTTTACTGGTTTTCTGAGGCCAAATTAGAACCTGGAATTGATGTTTTTCCGCAGTGCCGAATGAGAAGAGCCATTCATTTTATGTTAAACTATTGTTTTGGTTAAAATCACATCTCCATCTCCGCTGTTAAGCAGATGCGCTTTTAGAGAGAAATGCACCTTACATAATAAGAAGGTATAAGCTTTCGATTCGAATTTGTTCGTTTTAAAGTGGACATTTCAATCTTTAGCCTACATAGGCTATATTTTGTTTCAGTTCTCGCGCTCCACATTACGGAGATCATGAAAGTGCATCTGATTGTTTTCTTTTATTTTACAAAAGCACAACGTTTTATTGTTATTGTGAGTTTACACAAATATAAAAGTAGTTGAGAATAATGTATTATTATTTTCTGTATGACCAGAAATGATAGAGTAAAATAAAGTTGTTTCCACTGTTGATAGGAAAATGCAAGTGTTCGCGCCCGCACCTCCATGCCATGCAGTGCGCGCTCCACACTCAGCTTTGTTCCTTTTTTGCATAAAAGCGTCTTCTAAATATAGCCTATTAAATGTTATAATAAAATAATATAAAATTATTATTATTTGCGTAGCTATACATGGACCTTAAACACACCACGTCTTCTAAGTCAGGTGACCTGTAAATGCGCAAAAACTGTTTCCATTGCAGTTTTGCAAAATATTACTTTTTCGAATTGCCTGAAAAACCAACTCATGGGAGCGTAAAAACTTTTTTGCGATAAACGGGAGTTTTTGTAAAATTGACGTGTTTCCATTGTGCGTATTTTCAATTCGCAATTTCAATTTGCGCAATTTTAAGAGTAATGGAAACGTGGCTTATGACAAACGCGTACAAACATTTTGGACCTAAATTTGTAATTATGTACTAATTTTGTAAATGTATTTTCCATGTATACTTTATGACGTAATTTTTCGATTTGATCAAGAACGCAACCAATGCCAACGCTGTTTGTTTATAGTAGCCAGTTAGTTCATTGCTATTTGGTGTGTATAAGACAAACATGTATAAAGTAAAAAAAAATTATATGTAATCGCATATATATTTTTACAATACCTTTTGTATTTCTTTGCAACAGATGCTTTCACGTTCTGTTGGCATTTTAACACAGTTGCCACATGTACACCTAAAGAAAACGATACACTGAGTAAAGTAAGTTTTGTGAATAGATAGACGGTTGTTCATTATACCGATAAAACAATAACTTTTTAAAAACAGTATTACTCAGTCATGTTGTCAGTTATATTAAATGTTTAATCAGGAGAAACCCGTATCTCAAAAGCTAACAAGCAGCAGTAGCATTTTCAAGTAACAGCGTATCGAAATTCTTATATAATAATAGTAGAATAGAATAGATTAACCCTCTGGGGTCTGGGCTGTTTTTGGGGCCCTTGAGATGTTCTGACATGCTCTGACATTTGTGCTTTTTTCAGTTGCTTATAAACATATTAATGGCAAAGGTGTAAATTCACTCTATATAGCACAAACAGGCCTACCATAATATGTGAGCCACGTGTATGTACATGTTTTCATTTTTGAGAGAATAATGTTTATGCATGGTTGTTGAAAAAAATAAAAAATAAAATTTCTGAAATAAGGCCACAAAACACATAGTAAATATGTGTCAATGAGACTTTTGACTAATGGATGTCCTCGCCTAGAGTTTTTTCTTCAAAATTATGTGAAAATAGTCTTGCTTTATCGTTCACATAAAACCATACATTGATTTAAATTGAGGTAAAACAGGTTTTGCTTGGAAAGCCAATATGCGAGATGGGCGTGAACGAGGAGTGGTTTACACCACAATGTCCCACCCACTCTGCATAATGATGAGCCATTCACTCAGGTGTGAAACTGACTGAGCCACAATGCAAGGACAAAAGATATATTTAGAAGACTTATATTGACCATTTAAGATTTTGCTTACATCTATCTTGTAAATATGTTTTGCTATTTTATTAAAAAGGTTACAATTACAACAATAATTAAAATTTCAACAATATTTCAAGTGTACTCTTTGTAAAAAAATTGATTATAGGCCTACATTTTATCTATGTATTCATATTTCAGTCAATTTTTACTCATCTCAGTATAGCAATACAGTTTGCTAAAACATCATCATTCATTCACACACGCGATTTAAATTTAACTTCTGGCAAAGATGAAGTTGACGATAGGCTATTGACTCGCGATCTTCGCAGTAGGCTAGTGTTTTGGATGGTTTTGTTTAGAACCAGCTTTCTGTAAATATATTTCACATTTTTAGACACGTGAGGCGAGTAGGCTACGGTCTGGTTCATGATGATCTCCAGTTCAAGCACCTTATGTTGTGATTGCTAGCCTATATTTACTTTAAATCCAGGAAATGAATGCATACTAGATCACCTAACTATTTACATGTGAATCGCGCCGGGGGCGGGGCGGCCGCAGCTCATTTAGAGATAATGAAGGGAGAAGGAAAAATGGTACCTCTCCTTGCTTTCAAACGGATTACATGAGTTGAAAACATTTGTTTTTTATATAAATTACTTCATTTAAGAAGAGATTTCAAGCTTCATAAAGACATATCTCACGTGCCTGTGTGAGAAGTATTCGCTGAGTTATGATTCATTTTCGGACGCGTTTCAGAATGGACTACACGGACAGAGAGAAGGCAGAACTCGCTTCGTGATTATTTTTCTTTATTTGGCAAAATCATTTATATTGGCAGAATAAATGCATCCCTAGCGAACTCAAAGATGCCAACATCATTACTCTTTATAAAAACAAGGGTGACAGGCAGGACTGCAACAACTATCGAGGCATTTCGCTCCTTAGCCTTCCAGGAAAATGCCTTGCCCGTGCAATCCTCCCAAGACTGCAGCGTGTTGCTGACCAGGTTCTGCCGGAGAGTCAGTGCGGCTTCCGTGCTGGTCGCTCAACCTTGGACATGATTTTCTCAGTTCGCCAGCTTCAGGAAAAGTGTGTGGAACAGCAACGCCCATTGTACATGGTGTTTGTTGATCTGACTAAGGCTTTCGATTATGTGAGTCGCTCTGGTCTCTTCCACGTTCTGCAGCGACTTGGTTGTCCGGCAACTCTTTTGGCAATACTCCAAGGTTTCCATGATGGGATGCGGGCAACCGTACAGTTCAACGGTGCCCGCTCAAACGAGTTTGATGTCTGCTGTGGAGTAAAGCAAGGGTGTGTCCTCGCTCCCACCTTGTTTGGCATCTATTTCTCGGCTGTGCTGCGACGGGCGTTTCCGGATCCAGGTGGGGTTTTGCTGCACACCAGGTGTGATGGCAACTTTTTCAGCCTGGCTCGTCTAAGGGCCAGAACCAGGGTGAAGCGCGTCCTTGTGCGTGAGTTGCTCTACGCAGACGACGCTGCATTCGTGGCTCACACTGAACAAGAAATTCAGGAGATGTGCAATTCTTTTGCCACTGCCTGCACAGAGTTCGGACTCACCATAAACCTCAGTAAGACAGTGGTGATGGCTCAGAATGTTCTTGCTCCCCCTCACATCACCATCAATGGCACAGTGCTGTCGGTTGTCGAAAAATTTGTCTATCTCGGCTCAACTCTGACAGCAAACAACAGCCTTGATGCTGAACTGAATACCAGGATCGGTCGTGCCTCAACAACCTTTGGGCGTCTTCAGTCTCGTGTCTGGAACAACAGCCACCTTTCTCTCAAAGTAAAGGTGCGCGTATATGAATCCTGTGTGCTCTCTGTTTTATTATATGGAAGTGAAACGTGGCCTACATACCGGCGGGAGGAGCACAAGCTTAATGCTTTCCACTTCCGTTGTCTACGACAGATCCTTGGCCTGTCATGGCAGGATCGGGTCCCGAACACCACTGTATTGAAGCTCACTAACAGCAGTGACATGTACACCGCAATCCGGAGGAGACGTCTTGGATGGATCGGCCATGTGCGTCGTATGCCGGATGAACGTATCCCAAAATCCATCTTCCATGGGGAGTTAGCTGTTGGACATCGCCCTCGTGGCCGACCCAAGCTCCGTTTCAAGGATGTCATCAAGCGGGATATGAATGTCTTTAACATCAACCCTGACCGATGGCATCATATTGCGGAAGACAGGGCAGCTTGGCGGTCTGCGCTGACAGAGGGCATGACTCTGTCATGCCAAGCTTACATTAGCTTTTGCACAGATAGACGGCATGCTAGACATCGTTTAGATCGGCGCTTGCGCTGCAAAAGGCCTTGATGATGATGATACAGAAAAATAATACACATTTAACAGAATCGATTGATGTATGAAACTCCTATGGAAAATCAAAGTCAACAGAGTATTTCTGAGTTTCTTTTACACTGATAAAAAAAAAGCGAGCTGGTATCGCCGGCGATACCGTCGACCTCAGGGGGTTAATAATAATAATAAAAAAGTACCATTCAGAAACGTTTTGTAAGAGCCGTGTTTGCGGAGGTTCTGCTTGACTCTCTTCATTGCCGCTTTCTGGGTCTGATTCTGGCTCAAACTGATAAGGCAGTATTGACACCATTATTTACATTTGACCGGAGCACATGCAACTTTCTCCCGTAAAGGTAATGGGCGTGAAGTTTCCGCTTAGCCAATTACAACACACCGGCCCAACTAACCAATCTGAGCCCATTGCCTGTTTCTGAGGGAGTGGTTTCATAGAATCAGGAAGTCAACCGGTCGTTCAAAAGACAGAGGAGAAAGCAGCTTACAATAAAGGTGAAATTTATGAAAAATAAGGCTTTAAAAAACAAACAAACACGAAGACATGTTATATTGCACCCCATAAACACAATCATGCAAAGAAAAAAAGCAGTAAACCACCCCTTTAAGTTACAGTTAGCTCAATTGGTTCAGTGGATGTTGAAAGTCAATTGTCCACTGTACTGATGTATGCGGTTGATTTGCGGTTTATTTTGCATAGTTTGCAGCGGTGGAAAGTTTGTTTAAGGTTAACCTGTTGTGTAGTGTTGCATTTTGGACATTTTTTCGATTGATTGATCACAGCCCCTTCAATCTCTCCTGTGATGTGTAGTAGTGGAGGTTGTTGATTAGTGTGAGTAGAAATGGATGCAGGCTGTGTTTCTAACAAAGTTATGGCGGTTTGTGAACTTGTTGTCAGGTTTAATTTACTGCTGAAAATACATGATGAAAGATTGGAGAAGTTGTATGAGCGGTTGGTTTGAACTAGTTCAATCTGTTTGTCCCACAATGAAAGTTCTATTTGCCCTGTGGTGTCTGCTATGGTGCAGCTTCTCACTTCACATAATGCTCCAAATGCAGTCACAGGTTTCCTGGCAGCGTCGACTCTGTGCACTGCGGCAGATAAGTTTGAAATCTGTAATAAAGAAAGTAAATTAAAATCAAGATGGGAGAACAGGTGAAATATAAATTTACAGCTTATAATTGTAGGGTTGTAGAGATATATATATATATGATTTAAATTTTTATAACTTTTGTTTATCTATGGTATTTGGATGATGCTATTTCCTCCTGTTCACAGCAGTCCACAGCACCTGATAACGTCGCACGTAAGAAGGTATATCTTAAGCAGCTTACTAAGGTATGGTTCAGGGAAAACGACTAGCAATGGTATACCTTTAGTTAAGTTATAGCTTACTTTAAGAGTCTTCGTAGTGTGCTAAGAAACAATGTTATTGGGAAACGCAGCCCAGAGCATTAAGACTGGTCACAGCTCTTGCATATAGTTTCCATATTGATAGTTTGATTGCTTCTATATCTCTTCTTATTTGTAATTTGCTTTGGATAAAAGTGTTTTATAAATAATTAAATGTAAATGTTTCTAATGTTATGATCAAATTTACACTTAACTTTTTTTTTTTTTTTTTTTTTTTTTTTTTGATTAATAGATTTGTTAGTATATTTGAATTGGTTATATTCATTTGTAGGCTCATCTAAATTGTCTGAAGTTTGCAAATTAAAATATTGTGTAGATGCATTTGAGTATGAAGTAGAAGTATGGGTTAGTTCAGTTTGTAAAATGTTTTGCTGAATTCATCCCAAAAATTGTTACCATGTTTCTGATGGCATTTATGAATATGAATAGCCTACTATATTTTTAAATAATATGTAAAGTGTATTTGTACATTTGTATATATGATTGTTTGAAATATAACAACTGTTGATAAATTATATAGTATAGAGGTTAACAGATTTTTTTCTATCTATCAGGGATGCCTTGTTTTGAATATCGGCCTATGTGATACTTCCTCAGTTAAAACAATGTGACAAACACATGTAAAAGGGATGTCACTATATATAAAGTTATGCAAATAGAATAAAGACACCTTTATGCATTTATTTGTTGGGCAAGTTGTACTTTTAAAGCTAGTGACATTAATTTGTCTACATTAATATGTTCATGTAGCCAACACAAACATAATTAAATCGGAAACGCCTTAAATTTCAAGTTTGTTTTTTATTATCAGTGCAATACATTTTTTTTTTTTCTTTAGATAATCATTAAGTGTTGTAAAATAGAAATATATGTAGGTCTAATATATGTAATTTTAATTCTCTGGGCTGCGTTGCCTGATAACGTTTTCTCTTAGTGCACTATGAAGACTCTTAAGGTATAACTAAAGGTATATCACTTCTAGGTGTGTTCCTCAAGATATCTTAAACAGCTTTAAGGTGTGGTTTAAGTGGGACATTACCAGGCAATGTCCATGGCAATGGTGCTGAATTTTTTTTCATATTGATGACTCAAGAATCAATTATTTTCTCGTGCAGGGGCTAATTAACTGCATTATGCAAGTTTTAACTGTGGTTAATGCATCATGAACAAACATTAATGATCAATGTGCAGTTGTATTGGTCAAATATTAGAACATGCTGAAACAATCTAATCTAAATTGCATAATGCTGATATTTTATGTAAGCTAGTTATGGGACAAATGGGACTTGCAAAGTGTTATCTGGGCCATTCTGAATTAGTGCACACCACTGTCCCACCACTGTCCCGCAATCAAAAAACATGTTTAAGGGAATAGTTCACCTCATAATGAAAATTGTCATACTCACCCTCAAGTTGTTAGCAAACCTGTATGAATTTCTTTCTTCTACAAAATTCAATAATGAATTCAAAAGTAGTGTATTCCTTTTATTTTATAAGTACTGCTATATAAACAAAAGTGCTATAAAATTTGGTTTACAAACACTTTAATCAAATAATGTGCTTTTTAACAGTAATATTCCCTTTACACAGTAGGCTATCAGTTGAATTATTTATTATGAATCTCAACTTAAACATGAATGTAATCAAATCAAATATAAAACCAAAGCTATTTGCCACTGCCAGGGCATTAATATTTTATAAAAAAAAAAAAAAAGTTACCCTCAGTCACAATCATTAGCCTAAATTTTCACGTCATAGTTCACATGCGGGCCGGGCCTCGGGCCTGTTTTAGACATCCTTTTTATAGCCTATTTTAGACATCAATTGAAAGAAGTTTTATAACCTATCAGACTGACATATGTGACTGACACACATGACAGTCTGCTCGTGCTCACGCACACGGGTTTCCCACTGCGGTCAAGCCAGCTGCCACCCCAAAGTCCACTGTCAATCTAGCCGCCACTATATTTCGCGGTTCGTGCATACACTAGCTATTACGGTAAGACCGTCAGACCGTCATCTGGATTGAAAACAATTGA
The DNA here is from genome assembly GCA_021464565.1 of Rutilus rutilus. Taxonomy (NCBI): domain Eukaryota; kingdom Metazoa; phylum Chordata; class Actinopteri; order Cypriniformes; family Leuciscidae; genus Rutilus; species Rutilus rutilus. The sequence goes on along the minus strand of JAJAQA010000005.1, from coordinate 5,897,176 downwards.
TCTTCCAGCGAAGGCTATTTCACATTAATTTATCTTTCACTCTGTCTGTCTGCATCTATCTATCTATCTATCTATAATTATGTATCTATTTATAATTATCTATCTATCGATCCATCCATCCATCTATCCATCCTAAAATAATAATATATTGTTGTGTCTTTACATTCAGAAAATCATAAAAAACGAAATCCTAGTTTACAGAGCCCAATTTCACCTCAGATGGAGAGTACATCTTCCAACCGTGTCACCTGCCCAGTTTCAGGACATTCTGATGTTGTATTACAAAATAAGAGCACAGTGTCACATATGAAATGACAACAGATTCTGATGTTGAATTTCACATGTAAAATTGTTTAATGGCTATTTACAAATTATTTTGAAAAATATTTAATATTACACAAATTATTTAAAGGGACACTGGAACTAACAACAATATGTTACAATAAAAATAAAAATAGCATAATCTAAATAAAAATAAAATCACTTCTCTAAGGGCACAAAATGCAGTCCCAATCATTTAGTCTGGCCTGTTCCAGCTCCCCTTCAGTCATGCCCAGACACTCTTCATGGTACCACCTCTCGCAGGTATCACACTGGATCTAGAAAGTAATAAGTTGGAAATATCACTGATCTGCTACACAGATCCACGGGTTAGATTGTTACTGCTTTTTTACTTTCCAATTCATCTTTCACAAGTGAAAAAAACAAAAATACCCAGTTTGTCATAGGAGGCCCACTTCCACTTGGCTTTTTCAGTGAGCACATGGCACAGTTATTGGGCACATCAAACACTAAAATATTTAGGTATAAACAGAAATAAATTGGTAACAAAACCATAAGGTGTTCATAGCTCAGTGTCAACCCATACAGAAATGTAATATATTCACATATATGTGAGACACTGTTAAATATATTGAAATATATTTTGAAAATATATTTTCAACATGCATAAAAATTCAAGCATAATAGTTGATCTACATGTTGCATGTATAAATATGTGTACATGTATGTGACAATATATTTCATGCCTCATGTCATATGAAAATACATGAGGCATGAATAGTGTCACATTGTCACAGATGGTGTTGGGTTATGTTTCAGTTTCTTGTCATGTGCTTCCCTGGTTTGTCATTTCTTGTGAACCTGCCATGTACTCCCCTGTTCATGTGTCTTGTTCTCATTGGTTCATTGTTTTGTTCACAGGTATATGGTCACTGTCTCAAAGAGCATGCACAAAGTCCAAATTAAAAAATTCCCCATCGTCTAAATGAAACAATTCCCCATCGTTAGTACACATTGATGGCCTAAGACACGAAACGAGCGGTTTGTGGGAGAAAACGAACAGTATTTATAGTTTTTAACTCTTGTACACAACAATGAAAAACCCCTTACAAAAAATAACTGCAGTACAATGAAGTACAACTGCAGTAAAACTGCAGTTCAAAGCAGTATAATTGCAGTACAATGAAGTGCATCTGTAGATTTGCACTGCAGTATAACGAAGTATAGATACAATATAACTGCAGTACATTGAAGTTCAACAGCAGTAAAACTGCAGTACAAAAAGTACAACTTCATTATAGTGAAGTATAACTGCAGTACAACTGTAGATCTGCTGTATAATGAAGTATATTGAAACCAGATTGAAACAATAACACTGATGCACTGATATGCATGTGAAGACTTTAAATGCAAAAACCTCATCTGACTTTTTTTTTTTTTATCAGGCTCCTATGTTTAGGTTTAGTAATTTCACTTTAATGGCAATGAGGTCATTTTAGTTGTCATTAAAGTGAAATTATTGAAACTAATAAAGGAGCTTTATAAAAAAAAAAAAAAAAAACCTTATTTAAATAAATAAAAAACCTTCAGGTGGACTTTTTGGTTTTTGCATATGAAGTCTTCATAGGTCTACCGTTTGTACTGCAGTTATGCTGTTTTGTAAGACGAACTTTTTCACCCGCCCGCATAAATTGCCCGCACGTGACCAGATCTTCTTCCTTCGCGCGGTCGTTGTCCTCACAACGAGTCTCAGATCAGCTGATGCTCATTACGGGTTACGGGTCAGTCAGCGTATTTTCCCGTAGTGTCTGCTCCATAAAATACGGTTTGGTTGATTATTCACTGACGACATCATTCATATACGTTCATATTTGTGGACTATCACAATTAAAACACAAAGACATGACAGAAATACAACCCGTGGTCATTCACAAGTGGAACGGAAGAGAGGCGTTTTCTGGAAGAAAAGAAGTTCAATAAGCGAGGTTGGCCTTGTCAACTCATTCAGTTTAGCGGTGAGTATAACGTGCTAATGCCCTCAAATCTGTTTATTTTAATTTTAGAGATATGTAAAAAGACTTTAAGTAACGTTATATGTTATTCAAACCGGTGTGAGCAAGAGGAAACGCGCTTACTGTGTTAGTTTTACACTGTTTTGTGTTCTGTTTGCAGCATTAGGCCTATTTCATGTTTTTAATCACTGTAACTTACACAAAATTCAGTTTATTAATGATAATGATAATTGTACTCATCTTTGTTTTATGTTAGCCTAAATTGGTATCACTTTATAACAAGAACTAACTATGAGCAATACATTTGTTACAGTATTTGTAAGTTTGTAACTTTAAGGTTAATAAAAATACAGCTGTTCATTGTTAGTTCATGTTAGTTCACAGTGCATTAACTAGGCTAATGTTTACAAGGTTTTAATAAAACATTAGTAAATGTTGAAATTAAAGATTAATAAATGCTGTATAGGTGCAGTTCTTTATTAGTTCATGTTAACTAATGTAGTTAACTAACGAACCTTATTGTAAAGTTTTACCGTTAAATTTCTTTGGAATATCAGACACTACTGGATATACATAAAAAATACAAGCAATTATGTTCAATAGTTAATTGACATTAATGTGCAGAAAAAGATTTTTTTTTTTTAAATACTTCTTATTGTGTGATTGCTATTTTCAGGAAAATGCTCTGGTAACAACTAAAAACAGAAGATTTAAAAATGTAGGCTAATCCAACAGAAGATAATGGGTGAAACAGATGCACTCACAGTATTTAAAAATGATTGTGTCTTTCTGCTTTTCTTCAGAAATGCATGTCATTGTGCAAGTTGTGTAGACTGTCAGTGGAGTGATAAAAAGATCTCAGATTTCATCAAAAAGATTAAACGAACGTCTTGGATTGGAACGACATGAGGGTGAGTAAATAATGACATAATTTTCGTTTTTGGGTCTTTCCGGAAAAAAGCGAGCGTCTGGAGGCGGGCCGTGTTACGGTACGTTCACACGGGGCGTCAGCGTCAACGCTTGACTGAAGGCGTGGCTGAAGTTTGGCACTGACGCCATGGTCATAGCAGCGTCAGCCAATGAAATTAGACAGGAACTCAACAACAAGCTTCATTGCCGTGATTGGCTGCCGCCTGGCTACTGTATTTGCATAGAGCGATCCTGATTGGCTGACGCTTCCGTCTGCGGCGCTTCACTGGCGTTGCTCGCGCCAGAAGTTGAAAAATTCTCAACTTCTGCCGCGAGCAACGCTTGACGTCACCCATTCAAAGTCAATGGGAAGCGTTGACGCTGACGCCCCGTGTGAACGTACCGTTAAAGCTGTGCTGCTAACGCGTCGATTGCTAACATAGACAGTATATGATTGCTAACAACACACAGAGACATTTGAAGCAGTTTTACTCACCACCTGCGACCGCGAACCTTTATCATTGCGACTGCTCGATCCTTAAGCATTAGACGATCTGCAAATCCATCGATCTGGGCTTTGTTTATAAAACAATCATTGTCGAAATGCAGGGAACAAACAGTCTTGCACATCTCCATTTTTGCCCCGGAAAAACAAACTCCATCCACTGTTCCTAACGCTGGGTTCTTTGGGAAGCTAAACACGGTAAGCTTTCCCTCACATCCAAAAACACACTTTGAAGAGACATTCTTGAACAAATCCTATGCAGCGCTGCCGATGATTTCCTGTTGATGTGCGCGGTCTCGCTCTCCTCTGGTCGACGTGTGCGCGGGCGAGCTTTTCCGGGAGAAATGCTCATATAAGGAGTTCCTCTCTGGTCTACGTCATTAGATCCATGATCGAAAAAAATCAGCCGAAACTTGTACCAACCCGGAAGTAAGATTTTCGGCACAGAAAATTCTCTGTTATTCGTCTAAAATATTTTTTTTAAACTTTGGCCATGTTTAGCATGAGAATCCATCTCTTTAACACTGTAAACAACTCTGAATACATGAAACACCATTGTAAACCCCCCTATTCGTATAATAGTCTATTCGTGTCTCAGCTGCGAAGCTGAGGTCATGTTCAGCCTCGCTCGGTGCGAGCCTGCGAGGGCATGCACGGTGAAATGATAGTGTCTGACAGTTATAACTTATTATTATAACTATATGACAAAAATAATTGTCTAAATTATGTTGCATATTCCTCAACAGTTCTTGTGATGATATCACTAGTTGTAATCATAAGCTATGATATTGCGCAGGTGCACGTGATGCAGCGCTGTCAGAGCTGACAGACTCGAGTGTCAGACTCATTTCAGTGCAAAATAATTGTCAAAAATGATTTAATATACTGCAAATAGCCTACTAGTTGTTTGTTTATTTATAATTCATTTAGGCGGAAATCACACAACGCACACGACTCGTCCAATTCGCGAACTAATGACTCCTTTGAACCGATTAATTTTAATGAATGGTTAAAACAACTGATCTTTCCAACAGTGAACTCAGGAGACGTCTGAATCGGTGTATAACTAATCAGTAACACTTTATAATAAGGTTCTATTTATTACATAAATTACATAAAAAGTACAGTTTGCTAACTCAAGCTTAAACTTTAAAATAAATAAAACCACTTTTTAAAAAAAAAGTAAAACATTTTTCCACACAGTGCTATCAAGAATCGAGAAAAAAGAGAGAAAAAAGAATCGGATCGATAATCAGAATCGTCAGTGGCATTATTATTGATAAAATGTTATCAAATCCCATCCCTATGTGAAGACAGTAAAATTATAATTAAACATTAAAGAACATGCATGTTTTTTAATAGTTTTTTTTAAGATTTAAAAGATTAAAACATTTTGCTAACATGCTCTTATTGTGTGTCACTGTCAGTCTTGTTACATCAGTGCAAAACTAGGGTATGCAGATTAATTATTATTATTATACATCATTCATCAGCATGCATTGATTAATCCCATGGCATGTATAAAAAAAATAAAGTTAGTCTGCACCCCTGCCCCCCCGACACTGTCACCTTTTTTAGTGTGTGGAGTTTGCAGGTATGATTTTTATCCATATCTTTCACATCTACTGCAGTCAGATTCACCCGTTTTCACTCTGAAGCAGGGCTCCAGACTAGGGTGACCACCTGCTAATAAGCCCAAGGGGGGACAAGGGGTATGTTTCTGAGGGACAATGTGGGACACTGCCTGGCGCGGCGGTGCCCCCACCCCACGGGCAGACTCACTGATAGTGGTTTACCCATTTCTAGCACATACCACCTTACATGGTATATTAATAATGCCCTATTCCCCTAAACATGTGTAATTGCTGATGTATGCTCATGAATAGGCCAACCAATGTGTATTTTTTTTTCGAAATAAAGATTCATAATATTTTGAACATTCAATTAATTGACAGATGCACTTCCACTTACGATTTACTATTTAATTTTATTTATTTTTCATTACAATTTATTCACTTTAAATAAATTATAATATAAAATTATAGGATTAACAGGAATTGTAGTTGCTCAACACTACAGGAACAGTAAAAAAAAAGTATTTAAAAAAAATACGATTGACATCGTAGGCCTATTCCCCTCCATGTCCGATTGAGAAGGACGTTTTGCAAAGGTCACAAAAAGCCCTCTCGGTATCCCCCTCAACACCTTTCAGCCACAAATATTCATTTTCCCAGTCTTTCTTGTACCCACACCTTCTCTTTTTAATTGATGATGGCGGTGCCTCTCAGACTCAGTCTCTTTCTCCATTTTTCGAATTGGAAAGCGCGCATCTAAAAGTTCCTTCCCATTGTGTCTGGTATGCACGTGCGTGCGCTGTCATGACAACAACGAAAAAGTTGACGATAACCTAGTTGGCAGTTCAACTGAGGGGTGGGTGTGGCAACAGTAGCGTGCTGAACTGTCAAGTAATGTTCGTTTGGCTGCCTGGGGCTCGAGGATATAGAGCGACCAACTTTTTTTTTTTAGCAAGTATAGATTATGCGTGACACGGTCTCAATTTGCGGGACGCATGAATTGGGCTTCAAACGCTGTGCGCGCACGCGCTACGCGGGACGGGTGGTCACCCTACTCCAGACTAACTTTTCCACTGGTTGCACTGCTGCCACCAACTTTCTCAGTTGGTCGCACCTTCTTTTTTGTTTGTTTTTTTGCTACATGCCATGGGATTAATCAATGCATGCTGATGAATAGTGGTCTTAATCTGCATACCCTAGTTTTGCACTGATGTAAAAAGACTTGACAGTGACACAAGACCTCATGTTAGCAAAATGTTTTAATCTTTTAACTCTCAAAAAAACTATTAAAAAACATGTATGTTCTTTAAAGTTTGATTATAAATGTACTGTCTTTACATAGGGATGGGGATTTTATCAATATCAATGCCACTGACAATTCTGATTATCGATCCGATTCTTTAACGATTCTCTTATCTATTCTTGATAGCACTGTGAGGAAAAATGTTGTCATATGCTTTTCAAAAAAACAAGTGGTTTTATTTATTTTAAAGCTTAAGCTTGAGTAAGCAAACTGTACTTTTTATGTAATTTATGTAATCAATAGAACCTTATTGTAAAGTGTTACTGATTAGTTATACATTGATTCAGACGTCTCCTGAGTTCAGTGTTGGAAAGATCAGTTGTTTTAACCATTCATTAAAATGAATCGGTTCAAATGAGTCGTTAGTTCGCGAATTGGACATGTCATGCGCGTTGTGTGATTATCCCAGCAGTTAGGACATGGACATCCAAGATTTGTGTCAACACAGAAAACATTTCATCATTGGATAGTTTTTTTTCGTTTAATTAAAGTGTTGTTTTATGTCAGCTGAATGTCCGGAATGCTTTTCAGAGAAGATAAGGCAACTTATTTAGCACAATTCACCCAGCGGTAATTCAGGAAAAAAAAAAAATCTCCGAATGCTCCACATGAAACTTTGGTCTTCCGACCTTTTACCACCGTGTCGATTTATTTTGATTAAAATGTGCGAGGGAGAGAGAGCAAGACAGCGCTTAGTTTGTAGACGGTGAAGTCTTGTTTACACTTTCGCCTGCTCCGAAGAGAGTGTGTGCGCGCGCAACCGGGTCTCTCTCTCTGCTCGTTCAGTTAAACATGAAAACATGTAACGTTAGTTCATCTACATTACTCACCGATCAAATAAGTCTTTGGCGGGACAAAAATTAATTTTGGCGGGCGCTAAAACAAGTTCAATGCAGGAAAATTCATGCGTGAATTTTACTGAGTTGTACATGACCATGCACTCGCACAAATGCGACCACATACAATTTTAACTCGCACATTCTCAAAAAATGTCATTTTGGTCGCAGTCTGGAACCCTGCTCTGAAGGAATCACTCACATTTTCTGTGCACTTGTAATGACACATCAAGGATGTTAAGAGGCTAAAAGCAGGTTTAAAACTTGCCCCATTGAAGTCAACAGGGTGCAAATTTTAAAAATAGAATAACTCGGTGTAGGCAACAAAATGAGCTCAATGTTAAAATTGACCGGAGTTCTCCTTAAACTATTACTCTAATATTAAAAATGGTTGATATTTTTTGCAAAAACATTGATGCATTATTATTATTATCTAGAACTTTTATGACTCTCTTATTATTTTCATATTTCCTTATTGTCCGTGCAGAGGCCATTTCATTTCATTTTATTTATTTTTTCTTTGTGAGGTGCATGTTATTCAGACATTTATTTATTGTTTACACCAAGATGAAGACAATGAAAGTCTCACAGCAGAGAGCACTTATGGAGAAGATCCAGAAAAAAGACTTGCCACAACCATACAAGGACATACGGGAGGACATATCAGACCTTTGAGAATTTGTTGTAGAGAGTAAGATCTGCACAATATGTGCCTTATTATTTACGTCTCTTAAGATCTAACATTTTAGGAATATTTTATATTTCTTTTGCAAATTCCTTCGTACCCTCAATGTGAAGTATCTTGTTGATTTTGCATTTAAGAAATGGGAAACATGGAAGAGTCACTTCGTGTTATTCAACAGTCTATTGCGGAGCTTAAAAACATGATAACAGCACCTGGACAGTACCCAGTACCATCAGACAATGCAGCCAACACTAGTGTAAGTTTCTCAGACACCAAATCACTTAAATTCTTTCTTTTGATATGTAGTTTTCTTTGACCAAAAAATAACTTCCTTGTTTTTGATTATTCTAACTGTTCTAATACTTTTCAAGTTTTTTAAAGGAGTCATACCCTAGTATTACCTTGGATACCTGCTGTATTATAGTCTTTCAGGCCCTTCTAAAAAAGAAAAGTGGAAAAAAAATAAACACAGAGCTCCTCAGACCCTTATTTCTGTAGGCATTATTGTCTCGCGAGATCTGATGCGATATTTTGGCTGTCGTTATAATAATGCAAATGAGGGGCGCGTTGATTGGTTGCAGGAAGGAGGGGGGTTGACACCGCATGTAACGCTTTAGCATATCATTACAAACTGACATCATGGCGCAAGTTGTGAATGAATGCGACCGGCTTCCCGGCCAGTGTATAAGTATGAGGCTCCGTTTAGGGCTTAAATCAAACTTCATTCACGCACACATATATGAAACACGCTTGCATATATAATAAGTAGTCACACATACATGTATATGAACCCTCACGCACATAAAGTTACTCATATTTGTGTGTGTGTGCTGTGCTCGTGTCTCATATAAGACGTGAGCACACACACACACAAACTAGCCGGCGCCTCATATATAAGCGTTAGGCAATAAATAAACAATAACCGAATTCATGATGATCTCAGTCATTTGTTTTTTGCAAAGTACGTTAGCAGCCATTCCCCATACCTCGAAGCTAATACTCCCGCCAGTGTTGTGCCTGAACGCGTTCATTGAACGATAGTTCATCAACTCGTTCATATTTTGGGCGAAAGTGAACTGAACGTACCGCATTACTGCCTGATGAACGTTACTGTGAACTCGTTCATTCTGGTGTCTGTGAACGCCACGCTCTCTCAGTTTAACTTCGTTCAGTAGGATGCCAGATTTCTATAAAGCCTTCCAGGCGAAAACCCACCTAGATGCTGTTTGTTACACACAGTAGAGCAATAAAAACAGTGTCACCGTTTCAATTGCAGGCAATTTTGTTGGAATGGCACTTTTCCCGAGCTTCGATGCCAACTTCGCCTGATATTGCCCCAAATTTGTTAAGGATTTCGGCGTACAATGTTTAGCACAAACACGTAACGATAAGCCAGTGGGAAGGGTTGAAGGAACCGCGTCATTAAAAATTGATTTAATCCACTGGTCCCTGATAGCTAGGTCCGTTCTTGGTAGAGAAAACACATTTACATGTTGATTCTGGCAGTCAACCACAGAGCAACTCACGTGTGCACTTCGTTTCTGCATCTTTCGCGACTGAATATGAGGGGGAGAGGGGAGAGGGTAAGGGCGAGCTTCCTGCTGCGCTGTCCATATATGGCATATCCTCCCCCGTCGTGACGTCAAGACAGAGAAGAAATCAAAGGGTGTTTCTCAAAACCAAGAATGCAAAGAACGGACTTGTGTTCTTGGGGAGAACGCTCTTGCTAGTTGTTCTTGGAAGAATGAACTCACAAGGTGACGAGCACACAGAACGCCGCTGACAGTTTGAGACGATGTGTTCTTGCTGGTATTGCGCAATAATACCCCCGCACAGACGCCGTCTGCAGTGCCCAAACATAACGAGAATTATTGACGGTAACAGCCAGGCTTTATCGCCCAAGCCTACCCCTCAGCTCAAGGGATTACTCTACAACTGTACACTATGTAATGTATATTCATAACAATAAAGCTACCTACGCTGGAGATTCTCACTTCCGAAAACGTTTGAGCGCATTTTCGAAAAATGCCAATATTTGAAATCTACACAGTTGATTTCTCGCATCAAATGTTCTCAGAAGTGAATTTAGCGATGAAATTGTAGAAAAACGACTTGCTGTATTGACCTCTCGTTCCTCGAATGCCGAAATGAATGCTGGGATATTTCTGCCGTCAAGTTCACACAAGTTACCAACCAATGCATCCTCGGTAAAATGGGCGTGTCAAGAACACTTCCGGGATTTTTAACCGTTCTTGCCAAAATGCAAACTTGTGTATTGGGACGGTACTTGGGCAGCGACTGATGACGTTTCACAAGTCCACAAGAACGCAAGTACAGACAAGAACGCATATTGAGAAACGGCCAAAATCTCGTATTTGAGTGCGCGTGCACGTGGGCTATTTTACAAACCCTGAGGTAAACAAACGCTTCACTTTTAAATATCGGCTTCCCGGCCAGTGTATAATCGTTAGGCAATCATAACATACATTGATTCTCGTGGAAAAGTGAAGATTGTAGGTGATCACTCCTTTAAGAATAAGCCTAACCCCAGTGAGTGTTTTTACAATATACAGACACACACTAGTGCTGGGGATCGATACAGATGTCCAGATTCAATTTGATTCCGATTAGCAAGATTTCAATTTTTGGTTCGATTTAATAATTTTCATAAAAAAAAATTGTGATTCTCAATTTATCCAGAATTGTGCATCTTTATTGTATTATAAAAAAAAATAAGGTTATGACACCAAACACCATTTGATTTTTATGAGCCTGAATATTCGAATGCAATATTTTTGAAAAATGCCCATCACTACTACTTATTTTTAATAACAAAGATAAAATAAAACGTTATCTGGTCATTTTTGTTGTTGTATCCTTAGGTTGAAATCTATCCTGGATCAGAAGTGTTTGTGTCCAGAAGTGCATGGAGGGCAGCATCATGCCAATGCGTCCACTTCTATGGTAAGGTGTCTCCTCTGTAGTGTTTTTGACATGGAGACTCTTCTCCGAAGCAACCTTAGAGGTACATTTACAAGTACTAATAGTAATATACCATTATACTTTAAATGTTTCTTCCTACAAGTATCACTGTTTCCGGTATTTAGGTGGAAAATCCAAGACCGCATGCGGTGAAGAGGCAAGAGATGGCCTGGATCCAGGGAAGGTCAAGGCAATTATGAGTAAGTTTATTAATTGGTCTGTTTAAACGTATGACTGAACCATAGACTGCAAATATAGAAACCTCCTGTATTTGAGCCTGTCATAAACAGCCCTGAAAGAGACATTTTGACAGGAAAAATTAGTGAAAAATTACATGGTTTTTGCTTTCTTTCGCAAATATTTTGTCCTCCCCGAGAATTTTTTTTGGGGGGGGGGGGGGGGGGGGGGGGGGGGGGGGGGGAAGGAAGGAAGGAAATGTAATAGGTTATATTTACAGTACCAGTCAAAAGTTTGGAAACATGACTATTTTTAATGTTTTTGAAAGAAGTCTCTTATGCTCATCAAGTACAGTAATATACATCAACAGTAATATTATTAAATATTACAATTTAAAATAATTGTTCTCTTTTTTAATAAAATGTAATTTATTTTTGTGATGCAAAGCTGAATTTTCATCAGCAAGTACTCCAGTCTTTGGTGTCTTATGATCCTTCAGAAATCATTCTAATATGATGATTTATGATCAATGTTGGAAACAGTTGTGCTGCTTAATATTTTTTTTATAACCTGAGATACTTTTTTCAGGATTATTTGATGAGTAAAAAGTTAAAAAGAACTGTATTTATTTAGAATAGAAATCTTTTGTAACAATATACACTACCGTTCAAAAGTTTGGGAACAATAACTATTTTTTAAAGAAATTAGTACTTTAATTCAACAAGGATGCGTTAAATTGATAAAAGGTGATGGTAACGATTTATATTGTTAGAAATGTTTTTATTTTGAATAAATGCTGTTTTTATGAATAAATGCTGTTAACGTTTTACTCATCAGTGAATCCTGAAAAAAGTATTCCAAAAAAATATATTAAACAGCACAACTGTTTCCATCATTGATAATAACTGAGTATCAAATCATCATATTAGAATGCTTTCTGAAGGATCATAAGACACCAAAGACGGGAGTACTTGCTGATGAAAATTCAGCTTTGCATCACAAAAATAAATTACATTTTAAAATATATTAAAAAAGAGAACCATTATTTTAAATTGTAATAATATTTCATAATACTGTTTTTTTTTTTTTTGTTGTTGTTGTTTTTTAACTGCAGGCTTGATGAGCATAAGAGACTTCTTTCAAAAACATTAAAAATAGTCATGTTTCCAAACTTTTGACTGGTACTGTATATTTAGTTATTTTATATTTTAATATACTTTCAAATATAATTTATTCCTGTGATCAAAGCTGAATTTTCAGCATCATTACTCCAGTCTTCAGTGTCACATCCTTCAGAAATCATTCTAATATCCTGATTTGATACTCTACTAAATACTTTGGTATTTTTCAATGTTGGAAATGGTTGTGCTTCTTAATATTTTCTTTTATAACCTGTGATACTTTTTTCAGGATTCATTAATGAATAAAAAGTTAAAAAGAACAGCATTTATTCAAAATAGACAACTTTTCTCACAATGTAAGTTGTTACTAGGGATGTTAACGATTAATCGATTAATTGATGATAATTCATTTAATCGATAAAACTTAAGCAGGTTCATGCTGCTCAAACCTTCATGTAAACACCTTAATCGATCCGATTGAGCTCGATCCGAATGAAATTTCGATCGGATTGAAAGGGGTGAAATGCAATGTGGCGCCGCATGATTAACATTGCGCAACATCAGCATCACACGTGCACACGGAACACACATGTAGGAAACCTTGTGAATTACAGCCGTTTCACACCGCAAGCGTGAACGGTGCATATTTTTTCAGCATCCATGTTAATCAATGAGTGCATTTACACTGCGAGCAGGAGCGTCGTGTGAGCAGCAGTGAAGCGGGTTTCGGCGCTGAGTCTATTTTTGCTGTGCAGCTCACGCTCAATTAAAATGAAAGCACACTTTTGATGGACAAAATAAATGTGATTTCACACAAAAACTGCCTAAACTGCACATAATTTGCAGGTCTAGTGTGTTAAGTTTTAACAGAAGTGTTTGATGTCAGAAAAGAAAATGAAGACTCAAAAATATTTATAGAAAATGTACCCATTTAAACTTGTCTTAATTATTCAGTTTGGGTAAAACTATATAGTTTTATAGGTTTGGCCAGAACCTAGTGGCCTTGGCCTTGGTATTTGGGGGGCCTTGTCATGGAAAAGTTTGGGAACCCCTGATATAAAGTAACACTAGCCAAAGGATGACAAAAATGAACGGATGCTGTGTTGATGCGTTAATTATTTTATCAATATTTAATCAATTTAACGTGTTAACATTGACAGCCCAAATGTATTTATTCCATAATCTCAGCATTTTGTGCATAATCACATAGCCTTGACATCGCGATTGCGATATGATTAATTGTGCTGCACTAATGATTACTGAAGGATCATGTGACACTCAAGACTGAAGTAATGATGCAAATTCAGCTTTGATCACAGGAAATAAGTAAATTTAAAAATGTTACACTATATTCAAATAGTCAAACAGTTAGGCTATTTGAAACTTAATTTTAATTAACTGAGCATTGGTGTTTTGGCACAGAGTTGACAACTCAGTTGCGGTCCGTGCGGGCATGAATCTCAGAGTTTGTGGAACCATGTCAACTGCCTGTTGCTTGTTTATCTTTGTTTTCTTCGGAACAGGTGCTTGGAAATGTTCATTGTCACATCTGTAAAAACAAACAAAAAACAAAACACTTGAGCATGCTCATAACACATACACATCAAAAACACATCAAATAAACTGTAGGTATTATTATCATTATCAATCACTAATGGCCATGGATTAAAAAAGACAACAGTTGTTGTAATTTCATACAAGAACATGTACTTTTGTATTATGACGATGTAAACAATTGCATTTCATCAGTAAAATATAACGTCTGTTTACTCAGTATGATTCTTGATCACACTGAGAACTGAACGACACCTGCGTTCCCCTCTGCGAGGTGCTGGAGAAGGAGAGCTTGATGCAGCCACATTCCTAAAAAAAAAAAAAAAAAACACGCATTGTCCAAAATAAACTGATTAATGGTTATGGACGCATAATGTATGTATATATCTGTTGATGGGCCATAGGACAGAGAAATAACTATTGATGGGCCATAGACCGCGTCACCGCGAGTATCAGTTGATGGGACATAGGCTATAGACCGCACGCATTTAGAGCATTTCAAACATGTACACCTGTATTCACAAACTTCTGTGCATAAGGCAGTATTTTAGCATGATAAGCTGGGCCATAGGCTAACCAAAATCTAACATTTTATACATAAAAATATATTGTCTAGTATTTAAACAGTATCACATTTTAACTGAAGCTAAAATATATTTGGACCAAATCACATAGGTTATATTTACATAGATATCCGCAAAGCTAAATTAGGCATAAGGCAGTATTTTAACATGATAATCAGTGTCAGAAGCTAAACAAAACTGAGCTAAATATATTGTGTATATTAATATGTTTAGTAACTTATCACATTACAAATGTTTACACCTGAGCATAGCTTACAAGAAAGTAAGGGACACTGTTAGGCAATATTTCCCATAAGATGTCAAAAGCTAGCCAAAACTAGGCACAATATAGTCTGAAATTTATACGAGAACTATATTATCAGAAGAAGAATTATATAACACCAAACAACTTACTCCGTATCCTTGGCAGGATCAACTCTCTTCAAAATACAACTGTTCGTCATCTTGAGTTTCAATCTTGCTCTGAGGAAAAGGTGAATTCTTCCTCGCTGTCCAGAATCCTCTGAAGGGCCTCTTTACCGGAGTAGCGTGCCATACTCAAAACGCGATGAACTATCAGTGAATCTGATGAAGGAACTTTGTGTTTTTGTATCATTGATCAGGGGCATGTGTGATGCATATAGATCACCTAAACTATTTACCATGTGAATGATGAAAGGAGAACGAAAAAACTGTACATCTCCATGGTTTCAAACGGATTACATAAAATGAGAATATTTGTTTTTGATATGAATTACTTAATTTAAAAGTAGACATTCCAAGCTTTATAAAGACATCTCTCATGAAAGTGTGGCTAATATTCGCTGAGTTACAGTTTATTTTCAGACACGTTTTAGAATGGACTTCACTGACAGAGAGATGGCAGAACTCGCATCATGTTTAAACCATTTCTGATGACCAACAAAACACATATCTCTGACTGGTGGAAAAACTTGTAACTCCATTTGAGCTTGATTTGGTCAAAAATGTAAAAAATGGCATTAAAAAGCATTAGATTTAATTTGAAGATACCTGTTGAAACCCTGTTCTGTCATTAATTACTCACCTTCAAGCCCCAAAAAGGTAGTAAAGACATCAGTGCTTTGTGAAAAAAAACATAATTTGGCACTTTATTTACATATAATCTCCAACGCTGTCATGATCCTGCCATCTAGTCCTTGAGGTTCTTTAATTCTTGAGGCAGGATCATGACAGACCCATGTTTTATGTGGACACACATTTCCTTTTTCTGGGCCATGTGCTTGTGTTGTCTCATCATCTAGCCCCGCTCTCCTTGTTATCCTTGTTTAGTCATTATTGTTTCCCCATTATCACCTGTTGCCCTCATTATTTGTTCCCTATTTAATCCCCTCATGTCTGCTGTCTTGTGTCGGTTCATTGTCATTCAATGTCAAACTTTGTCAAACATTGTCAAACATTGTGTGATCACTCTGTGAGTATTCCTGTCAAGTGGATTGTCTAGTGTAGTTCTGATCTTGTATTTGCTGTTTGTTTATTGTCTAGTTAATTGTCAAAGTCATAGTCTAGTTTAGTCACACGTTGTCCTGTCTAGTCTTGTTTTGCCCCCTCGTGGGTTTTGTTTTCCCTTTTATTTGTATATAATAAACCTAGTGTGTCCTGCAAACTGTCTGCTATTGGGTTCATCCTTCAACCTCATAACAAACGCACGTTCACACAACGTCTGCCCTTGCTGCTCTAGTGGAGATGAATATTTTGTAAATAAAGTGGTAATCATTTTTTTTTTCACAAACAAAATACTTGACTTGTCTTTACTAACTTTCTGGTGCTTGAAAGTGGTAGTTGCGTAGAATGTCAATGGAGGGAGAGATAGCTCTCAGATTTCTTTAAAAAGATCTTGATTTGTGTAAACGGAATGTCTTACAGATTTGGAATGACATGAGGATGACTAAATAATGACAGAATTTGCATTTGTAGGTAAACTAACCCTTTAACCATAACCACTGACATCTTGTATTGTTTTGCAGATGCTGTCATAAAACGTCACGAAAAGGCAACTGTTGGACAGTTGGGCCAGGCCATTAATTCCAAGTTGGCAGAACTGAGGTTCCAAAACAAGAAGAAAGAAACAGTTTTATAATAACTTTTTTTTTATTATAAATGTTTTGTTCTACAACGTACACTGCACACATTCACACCCAAACATCTAGATACTTATTAAAAACTTATGATTTCAAAAGTTAACATAACTTCAACTAAATTCGTGTTTTCAGTATAGTTGTGTGCAATTTAGGTTGTAGAACATAACTCAAAGTATCCTCAAGTTGTTTACCACAGGCTTTATTTAGCTTGATTCATGTTTGAATCAATTCATGATTGATGTTTTAAGTGCAGTTAATATTATATGTACTTACTTTACCCTGTTTGTCAGCATCAATAAAAACATAATTTTGTGTAGTAGTGTGTTCCTGAATGCAATGTAAATATTTACATATATGGAGACTATTTGCATCAAGTGGGAGTAAATGTGAATATATTATATGAAAACATGTTTAGGTTTATTTACATATATATATGAAGTATACTAAAAGGAGCACTGAATATTTGAGTATGTTTCAGAATAGATTTACATACAGTATACAGAAATCTACTGTTAACAAATATTAGACGTTAATATATGCACATATATTGCAAATTAATATATTTACATAGATAAGCATCTAAATGTATTTACATACAAAGGAAATTAATATATGTAAATATTTCCAATAAAATACATTTACATATAAAGAAATCTAATATGTTAACAAATATTAGAAATTAATATATGCACATATATTGCAAATTAATATATTTACATATAATGGAAATTAATATATGTAAATATTTCCAATTACAATATATTTACATATAAAGAAATCTAATATGTTAACATATATTAGAAATTAATATATGCACATATATTGCAAATTAATATATTTACATATAACGGAAATTAATATATGTAAATATTTCCAATTGAAATATATTTACATATAAAGAAATCTAATATGTTAACATATATTAGAAATTAATATATGTACATATTTTGCAAATGAATATATTTACATAGATTGATATCTAAATGTATTTACATATAAAATAAAGAAATATATGTAAATATTTCCAATCAAAATATATTTACACATATTTAATATATGTGAAAAATATTAAAAAGGGGCCAAAATCAAATATTTAAATATATTTTTAATATATATTTCAAAATATATTTACATATAAATATAACATATATTTTAATCTATTTAGATTTAAGACATTTAAATATATGAAAATATATTTATTATTAATATATTTCAATATATGTGTCTTTTGTATGGGAATGTCCTTGTTTAATTGAAAAGCCTTAACATTTTAACATCACATACTGCAAAGACTGCATACATTTCATTTGTTCTGTACTAAACCATAACCAACGAGATATTCAGGTTGTTACTAAATGCAGCCTTTAAACCAGGCTTTAAAATATTGTATAACCTCTAGTATATCTATGACCAGATTACATCAATATTACTGTGCTGTTGTGTCTGTGTTTTGCCTCTAATTAACATTCTGCTTAACGCTACAAAGAACAACATTCTTTGGTCAAAAAGTTATTGGTAAAGCTTTAGATTACAGCCCGAAAAGTACTGCGTAATTACAGTGATTTTCCATTGTAACTTTCTGTTATTATAGTGTACCTATAAAGTACTTACATGTACTTATAAGGGAACAACATGTAAAGTTTGGGGAATAACGGGGTAACAACCAGGAGAATTCTTAGTTGTATTACTCTACACAACAGACAAACACTTGCTTTACAAACCTGAATCTTGCAGTATCTGGAGAGCCATCTTTTTGCGCTCTTGTGTCATTTCCTTTTTCGAGGTCCCAAAATTTAAAACTGGATCAGCCGGAAATGTCATCTAAACAAACAATAATATTTAAAAGCCTCATCTGGACTGTGTCAGACTCCAGAATATGTTAGCATTTACAATACCCCAATTATTTTGTATTCTGTAATTTTGTACTACAATGTGTATAAAATGTTGAAACCCAAACATTAACTTAATTTACAGAAAAAAACAGAGAGATCGGTATTACAACACTTCACATACCAAGATGACAATGACCCCACAGCTACTGGCATCCCGCTGGAATGGATCTTTCAGAAATCCTCCTTTCCATTTGATGTCCGCCCACTCTGTTTTGCCATGGATCGTTTTCCTCATATTTAGGTACTCACTGTATGCGATGTATTTCGCAAATATGTATTAATTAGGAAAAGAGTACAGAAAGTATGGTTTCAAATAGAAACTATATTCTAAACATTTAAGAATATAGTTATTTTAGTACACCCAAATAATTTTCTTTAAATCTTAATTTCATTCCTGAGTATAGACCAAAACAAATTCTTTTCATTGCTTTTCTCAACACAACAGTCATAAGTAATCAGCTATTATCTACAAGGTATGGAATGTAAATAAAATATATTACTTTATTGTAATACAAAGTCTTTGTAATGTCTTCTTAAATATTGATATGATTAACCATTAAGCAAACTGGGGTGCGTTTCCCGTACAACGATGCAACTCGCTGGTTTAACTACCATAGTACGATGCATCTTTAAAGAAATCAACTAGCTAGTCACGACTGTTTCCCGAAACCATGGTACCTGTGTCGCAGATTCATGGTTTGAACCATAGATATCATATAAAGGCTAGATGTCTCGTGCGCGCTGCTGGCCAATGGAGGTCGACGTCCGCACACGGCGGCCATCTTACCACAGGGAGCTCGCTCACTCCTAACATGGTGCATGTACTTTTAAATAACCATAACTTGCTCAATTTTCTACCGATTTTCAAACAGTTTGGTTTGTTATAAACGTCTGAGATGTAGCTATGACACTGCATACATATGAATAATTATAACAATGGACTTCCATATGAAAGAATTATAGCCACGTTAATGACGTTTGTAAGAAACCAAACCGATTGTAAATCCGTAAAGAATTCAGCGAGATAAGAGGATTTGTGTGCGTGCTGATCACTCACCTTAATTCACAGAGCCCTGTGGTAAGATGGCCACCGGTGATGCCGGAAGTGACTCCGCCTTAAGACATCTAGCCTTTATATGATATCTATGGTTTGAACCACATTGGTTGGGGCTGTCGTTATGACCTTCTTCTTCTTCTTCTTCTTCTTCGATCTAATGGCGGACTGGTGCTATGATTACATATCGCCACCTGCTGTAAATTTGGTTCTTTTCTCTTTTCGACTGCGCTTTCTTAGTGACGATGTGGAGTAATTACGTTAGCAACTCAACATTTATTCTTTGCACAATAAAATATATACATATATAAACACAATGTTCTCTTCTCTGATCCCAAAATCTATAACTATTAATTTCACAATTTCATATTTATTAATTTTTTTATTGAATATTGATAGATCAGCACAATTAAAATGAAAATAAATGATGGGTTTTAAAAACACTGTGATTGTTATACTATTGTGGACACCTGTTACAAATGCTGATAAAAAAAATCCTGGGCAGAAATCACCCAAAAAATAAATGCTGCTGGCTATGGTTATGAGCGAAGCCCAGAAGAAGTTAGAAAAAAGTGGACAGACTTCGCAAGTGTGACAAAACGGAGGGCTGCAGCACGTAGAAAGGAAAGCAAAAAAGACTGGTGGGGCTATCAACTCCGTTCCTCCTGACTGCAGAGGAAGATAAAGTTTTGGCCATCCTGGGGCCTGAGGCACTGGAAGGGATCCCTGGAGGCATAGATGCATGTGCGTCAACCAGGCCTTTGAATTCAAAGTTGAGCCCTGGAACATCAGGCCCCCTCCATCCTGGCCCTGGAACATCAGGCCCCCTCCATCCTGGCCCTGGAACATCAGGCCCCCTCCATCCTGGCCCTGTAACATCAGGCCCCCTTCAACCTGCCCCTGGAACATCAGGCCCCCTCCACCCTGGCCCTGGAACATCAGGCCCCCTCCACCCTGGCCCTGGAACATCAGGCCCCCTCCACCCTGGCCCTGGAACATCAGGCCCCCTCCACCCTGCCCCTGGAACATCAGGCCCCCTCCACCCTGCCCCTGGAACATCAGGCCCCCTCCACCCTGGCCCTGGAACATCAGGCCCCCTCCAGCCTGCCCCTGGAACATCAGGCCCCCTCCACCCTGGCCCTAGAACATCAGAACCCCTTCAACCTGCCCCTGGAACATCAGGCCCCCTCCACCCTGGCCCTGGAACATCAGGCCCCCTCCACCCTGCCCCTGGAACATCAGGCCCCCTCCACCCTGGCCCTAGAACATCAGAACCCCTTCAACCTGCCCCTGGAACATCAGACCCCCTCTACCCTGGCCCTGGAACATCAGGCCCCCTCCACCCTGGCCCTGTAACATCAGGCCCCCTCCACCCTGCCCCTGGAACATCAGGCCCCCTCCACCCTGGCCCTGGAACATCAGGCCCCCTCCAGCCTGCCCCTGGAACATCAGGCCCCCTCCACCCTGGCCCTGGAACATCAGGCCCCCTCCACCCTGGCCCTGTAACATCAGGCCCCCTCCACCCTGCCCCTGGAACATCAGGCCCCCTCCACCCTGGCCCTGGAACATCAGGCCCCCTCCAGCCTGCCCCTGGAACATCAGGCCCCCTCCACCCTGGCCCTAGAACATCAGAACCCCTTCAACCTGCCCCTGGAACATCAGGCCCCCTCCACCCTGGCCCTGGAACATCAGGCCCCCTCCACCCTGCCCCTGGAACATCAGGCCCCCTCCACCCTGGCCCTAGAACATCAGAACCCCTTCAACCTGCCCCTGGAACATCAGACCCCCTCCACCCTGGCCCTCTCCACCCTGGCCCTGTAACATCAGAACCCCTTCAACCTGCCCCTGGAACATCAGGCCCCCTCCACCCTGGCCCTGTAACATCAGCAATGAGTCCTGGTCTTGGGCTATTGCTCCCTTCCCCTGACTCCCCTCAGTCTGAGGCCTCCTCATGTGCTGGGCAATTTCATTCTGGCATTCCAGAAAACCAGCCATTAATTTCCCGCCAAAGGAGAAACAGGGGACGTTGTGGCTGCAGTGAGAAGCTGCTTCAGTCGGAGAAGAAGATATCTGAACTCCAGGGAATCAGGAGAGAACTGAGAGTCCCGAAGGAGCTGCAAGGCCAACATCATCAGGAGGTTATGGCTTATAGGAGGGCTACATTGGAACTCCTGCAACAACAAGCCAGCAAGCCCTGTTTAACCATGTTTCTACCAACCGACAGTAAGTGAAAATTGTGTTATTTACTCAGTATGGAAAGTTAAATCATGTGTGGCTGACAGCCATGTAATCTTTTTTTTTCTTTTTTTCTCCAGATCCACAGATGTAACCCTCTTTTTTTTCTTTTTTTTTGAGGTCCTTGTCGTGGGAGGTGGAAACAGACTGGTTCTGGCATATGGGGCTCTGGTGAAGGTGCATGGCATTCAATTTTTTTTTCAGTGATAAAGTTAAAACCCTTCAGCAGTTGAACTGAAATACAAATAAATAAAAAATGTTATGCCAAATATACTCTTTTGTAATATGTATTTCAAGTGCTTTTCTAATACACTGGGCATTCAGTTTAATATGAGGAAAAGAGCATACTATTGTAACTTGACTCAAAGTAGTATATTAATGCCATATAAAAATGCAGGCATTACTGAGTGAAGCTGAAGCATGTTTACCATGCCATGTCATCCTTTATTAAATACCTGAATAATGTGACCAAGCCTGATAATGAAACATATGGAATGGAACTTTTATTTTGAAGTGGTAAGCCACCATCACATAAACCATAAAGTAAATGAAAATGTTGTTAATTCACAACATTAATATCATCAATGACAATATAAGCCAAACATAACACAAAACACTCTTAAGTACTTAGACCATTCTTAAGAGAAGAATGAAAAATATGAAATAACAGAATGACAACAGCCTATTTTAAAACAAATCAACATATACAATATATTAATCTTGTACCTTATTACTATAACAAATCAAAGATGGTAATAATTAATTGTAGTAATTAAATTAATTTAATTTAGAATGATTATTAGCTAAGGTCTAACTCTGGTGCATCAAAAGCAGATGTACTAATGCCTCTCCTAATAAAACAGTGTGTGTTTCAAGTGCTCAACGATGGCAGCTTTACAAAGATTCTTACAGCTGGAGCACAGAAGGCGACTGAGAAGTCAATCAGCTTATATAAATGCCCACATAAGGACACATTTTACCCCTCTTGACTCACTATCTGATGATGCAATTATAAGAAAATTCCGTCTTCCAAGGACCAAGATCCTTGAATTATTTCAGATAGTGAAACCACACCTTCAGAGGGCAACAAGAAGAATCTACGCCTTAAGTCCAGAGGTGCAGTTGTTAGCTACACTGCGTTATTTTGCTGTTGGAAGTTTTATGGAGGTGGTGGGTGATGGCCTGGGGCTCAGCAAGTCTTCAGTCAGCAAAACTGTGACAACAGTAACACCTTTGCTTTTACAGCTGATGAAGAGCATCCTGGTTTTCCCCAAAACTCCTGAGGAAATACAGCTGGCCAATCAACAATTCTATGATATTGACAACATCCCCAGAGTGATTGGCATCATTGATTGGCACCCTAATCCCAGTATTAAGCCCTAAGGTAAATGAGCCATTGTACATTTGCAGGAAGGGCTATCCTGCCATTAATGTTCAAGTAGTGTGTGATCACCAGGGAATGTTCACTGACATTGTGGCAAAATGGCCTGGAAGCACACATGACTATTTTGCATGGGCCAATTCTGCAATTTGCCAGATGGCTGAAGAAGGTGGCTTTGGTGATAGCTGGCTCCTGGGAGACAGCGCCTCTACTACCTCTTGATACCTGTGCAGCATCCAGCCACCATTGCAGAGGAAAGGTTTAATCAGGCCCATGGAAGGACACGCTCTAAAGTGGAGAGGACTATAGGACTGTGGAAACAACGTTTTCGCTGCATCAGCAAGTCCAGTGGTGGCCTGAAGCTAAACCCCAACAAAAGCTGTTCTGTTATTGTGGTTTATGCTAATTTATGTTATTTCTCCAACCTTTAGGGCTTATGTTACTGGAATAAATTCTTTAGCTAGAGGGAGTTCAACATCCATTAGGTAAAGAAATATTACACAATGTCCATATAAAAAAGATTACAAAGTAATAAAACCCTATGGGCATTAACATACACCATGAAAAACAAACATATATGGATTATAAATTATACTAACAGTATAAACACCTTAAAGTATACAAACAATTTAAATGGAGAGAGGTGGACCCCTTATTAGTAGGGAGGGAACGAAATCTCTTCAGTGCTGCAAAACTACAGGCAAATAGCCATAGAATGTGGCTTGAGGATGTAATGAGTCATTCAAAGAATACCTGAATTTTTTGGCTGCATGAATGAAATCAGCTTTCTCTGAGTAACTTTTTGAGGGATCTACCAGGTACACAGTGTGGTTGACCGCATTTATGTACTGAAAATGAAAAGTGGGGAGAATGTACATCTTTTGATAATATTCCAGACACTGTAAATAATGACAGATCTTATTCAGCTACTCACCAGAAGTTTCCAGTGGACCCTGTTGATCTTCACAAATGAAACAATTGCCTGGTAATTGTTCAAGTTGACCTAATGAAGAAGATAAATAATAATTACCTTTGCATTTTAAACCATCATTAAGTATATTTACCTTTTTAAAGCAAGATGGAAAGCAGGCAAATTTGTTATGTAATTTTGCAATAGACTATGTATTATTTTTCACGTGTAAGCCTTATAATATTAGTCGCTGCAAACACACACACACAAATTTGCATATTCCCACTATAGACCAGCCACTGTGATCACCTTTGACAAACTCTGCCGGGCAATCTGCGTGCTGTCCCCAGTCAGAATCCCCCATGCTGTGTAGTGATGGAGAATGTATATGGAGTTCCCCATCTCCAGTTGATTGACAGCAAGACGAAACAGGCCTTCAGTTATCTACATAAGAAATGTTGGGGAAATGTTTTTATTTATTTTAAGTTGCATTATAAATTAGGAATATAATGTTAAGATGACATCAAACATATATGTTTCAATTATAACGATACGCAATTAAAACGGCAATTTGCCCTGTAACATCAGTCAGATTTGCTGTAATTTGTGAAAAATTGTATTTTTTAATGTGTTGTATTACAACCATTCATTTCAATATTTTAATTTTTAAACTAAAAAACACATGGGTAACTAACCATGTTTATGATAAAACATTACAATAATTGCCCATCATTAATTAGTATCTGTAATGCAGGACATATGATTACTTCTATATTAACAGTTAAGCTAACACTATTTAATAATATGAAAATTAGATTAACTAATCAACAAGTAATAGTCAATATAGGACTGAGGTAGTTAATTAATTAATAATTAATTAAAGGCGCTGTATGTAACTTTTTTTATAAAATGAATCCTTTTTTATTGCCCATCTGTGAAGGGGTTGTGATCACACATTACAATGATCCACTTTTCGTGTTTTGCTATTACCTCTGAAGGCCAGTATTCCTATTTCTATGTGAAGTCTCCGGGTCGGATTTTCTGCGAAATCCACCGGATGTGACGTGCATGCGCGCTCCCGAGCCTCTCCGTTTTATATATACAGTCTATTGCGACGGCACTGCCCATAAAGAAATGTAATATATGTCAATATATGTAAATTACATATATGATATCAGTTGGGGCGGAACGTAAAAAAAAAAAAAAAGTACATCACAATAAAGTGTATTGTGATTGTCAAAACATTTGGTAACTAAACAGAATTTTATTAAGTTTAGTGACAACACAATGTCTACATGGTACAATGACTGGTATGCTACTGTTTTTATTATTGCTTTCACAATTTTAATTAAATTCTTGTGATTTGATTCTGATCTTGATTCAATATCGATTCCTTTGGATAAATACTAGGTACAGTAGATACACGTTAATTCAAAGCCCTGTCAGATGGTATTATTATTAAAGGTTAAAAATAACATCTCAAATTAAACAATGCGTTTTTTTATAACAGCATTATAATATTTTAATGATATAGGTAAAGATATAATAAATATATAGTGTAGTTATCATATTTGGCGAAATACTCCTCTCTACAGCAATTATTTTAAAAGTCCAACTAACGTGCTATGGTCATTAAATGGCTTTCCAGAGGTAAATGTAGGCTAATGTTACGTGACATTGTTCTCCAGCTGTTATTATAGACCTCTTTCCGCAGTTGAAAAACACTGATTGATCGATTTTATTTCATTTCGGTAATTTGAACTGTAACGTTATCATTCGTGTGTATTTAGCCTATAATTAACTAGTAGTTAAGAGTAACCTCGTTCGATCTCGTTCATCAAAATGAAGAATCTTTATTTGAGTCATTTTGTTCATTTAAGTGGCTTTAAATGTTATACTTTTAACAGCCAAATTCCCCAAAAACATCCACCTACGCAACCTCGATCATATTTTGAATGAAGAAATCATTATAATGCAGCCAAAGATAATTTACAGGGAACATAAATATTTAATTTAGTCTTTGGTTCATTTGTCATGTGATGCACGCAATGAACGGATCGTTCGCGAACGACACATCACTAAGTTCACGTGTCGCTTGAACTCTGTCAGCGATCTGTCAAGCGCCAAAACGGTGTTTATTATTTGAATTTCGTAATTAAATCGACAGAATCTGAGAGCTGAGAATGTGTTTCATTGCAGTAGTAACCTTCTCTGCCTTGTCTGTCGGTGTCAGTGTCCTCTTTGCTTCGCGATTTTTCTCTGCGTGAGAAAATGGATGTGTGGCGTGAGAGCGTGTAAAAAGTGACGATTGCGTGAGTCTCACGGTGAATTTGTGAGAGTTGGCAGCTCTGCGGATTCAGTTTGTAAGGCTGTAGGTTGTTTTTTTGGCTGGTGTGCTTGTGCTGCCGCGGTCTAGTTCATTTGCCATGTTGTTTGTATATCTCTATGGCAAACGCGCGGGGGGAGGGATGAGCCCGTTCGGAGCTACGGGAGCCCAGAGGGGAGCGTCGGCAATTGTTAAAGAGAAAACCGATTTTCATTCAAACAAATCGACGTAAGCTACACATTCGAATGAATCGATAAAATCGATTTATCGCCCAGCCCTAGTTTGCACATTTGATGTTGGACAATGTTGTGGTCGCGCCGGCGGCTCTTTATGAGCGCGCTTGCCACGCGCAGCGCGCCTACATTTGAAATAATGAAATTTTGGTCGGCAGGTAAAATGGTCCAACGAACCGTTCAGTTTGAAAATGCGTAACAGTTACACCGAACCGAACGACACTTCCCCATGATGTCTCTCCTCTTGACTGGTTGATTAGAATGTTGATCCATTGCCCGCCGGCGCGAAAACCCAAACTATTGTTTGCGCATACTAGAAATTAGACGTTCTCTGACGTTACGCTAAACCCTGTTGATTTTTCTTTTTCTTGTCAAATTTTCACGTTGTTGTTGTTTCCCCCATTTCACCTTGCGTTGCAGTCTGGTTGACTTTGAATAAATAGGCTAGTATAATGAAATTTAAGACCTTCGTTTAAAAAATTAAGACTTGGACAACGGAATTTAAGACTTTTTAAGGCCTTAATTTAGGAACATGACATTTAAGACCTTTTTAAGACTTTTAAGACCCCGCGGCTACCCTGATATAGAAGACAAGGTGATTGCAAGCAGTTCACATACGTTCCAACAGCACTGCATAAAAAAGTACTCACTATTTGAACAGGGTTTGAAGGCCTGGGGAGAGACCCTGGACTGCCGAGGTGCATGGAGCTTCTGTTGATCATTTCTTTTATCTGAGGTATCTCTGCATCAACAGGAAAAACGGGTGTGAAAGACTGTAGCCAAAAAGTATAAGAATAGAAGTATACTCTTTTGATCCTGTGAGGGAAATTCAGTCTCTGCATTTATCCCATCTATGTATTAGTGAGACAAACTGTTGAAAACATCACGCTTCTTATCAGTCCTTTTAAAATAATGATGTGATGATTTAAGTCCCCATATACAATTTACACCAGCCAATTTTTCTGTGTGGGATGGCAGGCCAGCAGAGTCTGGTCAATGAATAGGAAACATTGGCAGGTCGAGTTTTATGATCTGACAAAATAAAAGCCCCCGGTATTTAAGTTTTACTGTGTGTGTGTATGTGTGTGTGTGCAGAATGGAAATATAATACGTTTACCTGTAAAGATGAATTTTTTTATTTCTAGCAATTCTTGACGCACAAGTGAGAGCTCGTTGTCACTATTTTCTGCTTGTTCTTCCAAGGAAATGGAAGCTAGGATTTCAGCCCCTTGATTGTGAATGGCAGCCTGTGGAAACATATAAATGAAATTATTTTAAATTAAACATACAAATTATTGCCTTAGTTATATATATATCATTATGGGGTAAAGAGTTAGTACATTAAACAAAAAACTCACTTTGGTTCCACTGACTGTGGCCACGGCAGTAGGGGGGTCATCCTCATCCTTAAAACTTACACATTTTAATTATGTTGAATAGTTTAATTGTTTTGAGTTCTATGAACTTTTTTTTAAATTAGACAAACTTAAATTTAACTTTTTTTAATTTAGACAAACTTAAATTTAACTGAAACTGGGGTGGGATCTCTATTCCCCAGCACTCCCTGTGCAAAGAAACAAGATGTAAACGGTGCCTTCCGCTAGTGGGGAAAATTATATAAATCACATTATTCCTCATCTGTATTTTAAACACTGCTTTTCTTAAAAACATTGTGTCAGACGTATTTGATAGCATTATTCAAAAAAAAAAAAATTATTCACTTGTTTCATCATGTGTTAACTCTATATTTATAAGTAGGCTACATTTATAACATAAAAATAACCAGTTAATGGCTTTGTGTCAGAACACATCAGGTATGAAGCTATGATTGGTTTTAACTTTTTTATTCTAACTTTAAAGCTAGATGATCCTTTGAAAAGTGTAATACAAAATATTTGAAAAACTACCTTACATACGCTGTGTTTTCACCGATTGACGTGAGCCGTTGACCATCCTTAAAGGGTAACTAAACCCTAAACCAACTTTTTTTAGTTAATGATCTGTAAGAATGGGGCTTTATTAGTGCTGGTCATTGATTCGAGTAACTTTTTTGACATTTGGGTATAAAGTGTTTTAATTCTACAATATATGGTGTAAAAACGTCTGAGTGCTGCCCTCTTCAGGTTGAACGGTGGCTACTGCAGTTGAATTTTCCTATTGGATGTTGCGGTACTGCGTGACGTGAGCGGTACTGCGTGACGTAAGCAGGATCCAGCTCACCACGCCCTCCCTTGGTACGAGCTCACCACGCCCTTGGATGAACTAGCGTAGATTTATCTGTATTTAGTACAGTGGTAGGTGTAGTGTTGTTAGTGGCAACTGCACAGCTTTCCAGCAGACTTGGAAATTAGGCGCCAGTGGTTAAATGCGTGGCCTGGAAGACCGTGAGTGTGAAACCTGCATTTTACGCGGAATTGCTTTTCCAACGCAATAGAGGTGGAAATGGGCTTCTCCACACAGCTCGTGCTGAAAAGCGACGCAGTGCCAAACGCTGCTCCTCCTACATGGACTCCACCACCGCAGCGGCGTCTTGATGTGAGTGATATATATTTTAATCACAATTTATGGTTAGGCTAAAGTTAATCCTCTGGGGTCGACAAACGCGCCAGCGCATTTTGCTGGATTTTTTCACATAGCGGCAAAATATGAAAATGCCTAGAGAGAGCGCGCTATTGACATCAACTCGATAAAACTCATCAGATGCATGTACTTTACGTCGTATCGCGACCCTGTGAGTCACTCTCCATTTTAGAGAGTCTGACAGCGGGTCTCAGGTGCACACCCCCCCGCTCACGGTTCGTCCCCTCTATCTCCGCTGGGGTCTGCCCACTTTTCTAGCATTTTTCAAATATTGCCAGTGGGTGGAGTCAGGCTCTGACCAGGGGTTTAGTTACCCTTTAATGGTGTCATTGTGTGAGGAACTGTTTGGAGTATTGCAGCAGCTGTTTCTTAAATACATTGCATCAGGCATATTTATCATATTTTTTACTTTATACTTGCTAGGAAATGAAATGAAATTGAATCTTTTTAGAAGTAAGAAAAAGTTAATTTTATAAAAGAAAAAGTACCAATTAATGACATTGTGTCAGAATACAACAAAAAGTGTAATACAAATTGTATACACTATTTGATTTTGGTAGGGAACACTGGAAACTAGTGTCTTTTAGCTTAATCTTTGGTTTTAAGGGACCCCTGAAGTTATGACTTCTGAAGACCTTAAGATGAGTACGATTAAATATCCACTCAAGACAACTTTACTTATGCTGCGTCATGGACTACAGAGGCTTATGTGGGCTGATTTTCTGTAAACCCTAACGCTCAAAATAATAAATTGGTTGAGTATGGGGCCAACTTAAATTATACAAATTAGTTCAATCAAATTAACTTTTATGAGTATTTAGAACTTTCTTTTCTTTTGAGTTCACAAAACTTACACATTTTAATTATGTTGGATTGTTTTGAGTTCTATGAACTTGTTTCTTTTAATTTAGACAACCTTAAATTTAACTGAAACTGTGCTGGGATCTCTATTCCCCAGCATGCTTTGCCATGACACTTATGTAAATGCTTTAGTAAATGCTAAAATTGTTTTGTACCAGATTAATGTTAAGTGGGAGATTTAGTCATTTTTAATGTTTTGTTTTGCTATAGTTTAGAAAAGTTTCTGGTATTTTGTTTTTTGGGGGATTACCAGAGGTCATAGCAGCACGTCGGATGGTGGAGGAAGCCCGCCTCAACTTTGAGCGGGAACCAACTGCGGAGAGGCGCAGCGAGCTGAACGAAGCCAAACAGTTTCTTTTCAGAACCTATGATACCATCAAAGGGGAAGAACTGATGGAAAGAGTGCAGAGGGTGCAGGCGGCGCAAGGGGAACAGCAGTATGGGGAGGCCTGGAGGGTCATCAATGAAATGACGGGGCGGAAGAGGACCAAGGAGGGACAGGTGAAGGGACATAGCCCGGAGGAGAGGGTGACGACCTGGTCAAGCCACTTCAAAAGGCTGCTGGGAGAAACAGCAGACGCAGCTGTGGAAGAGGAAATACCATCAGACCTCCCAAACCTGAACATCAATGATGGTCCCTTCACACTCGATGAGCTCGTCAGGGCAAAAGCCACAGTAAGAGTGGGAAAAAGCGCTGGTCCGGATGGCATACCCCCAGAGGTGCTGAAGTACTGTGATCTTGATAACATCATTCTAGAGTTCTGCAACCTCTGCTGCACAATCGGCTGCCTGATATGTGGTCTCTATCAAACATCGTGCCAGTGCCCAAATCCGGAGACCTCTCGAAGCCGGACAACTACCGAGGCATCAGCCTGACCTGTATCATTGCGAAAATCTACAATCGCATGATCCTAAACAGGGTCCGGCAAGCAATCGACCCTCACTTGAGAGTAAATCAGAACGGCTTTCGAGAAGGGCGAACTGCTACAGCCCAGATCTTGGCACTCAGGAGATTGATAGAGGAGGTGAGGAAGGACAATCTGACTGCAGTCCTATGTTTCATAGACTTCAAAAAGGCATTTGACTCGATTCACCGAGGCATGATGGTGAAGATCCTGAAGGCATACAGAATTCCTCCGAACCTACTCCGGGCAATAGAGTCCATGTACTCAGGAACAAGGGCCAGGGTGGTGACCCCAGATGGCAACAGCGAGGAGTTTGACATCCTGGCTGGAGTTATGCAAGGGGATACACCAGCCCCCTTCCTCTTCATCATAGTCCTTGATTATGCGCTCAAGAAGGCAATCAGTGGGCGAGAGCAGGAACTTGGCTTCACGCTAACACCAAGGAAGTCAAGTCGACACCCGGCAGTAGTCCTGACAGACCTTGACTATGCGGATGACATCAGTCTGCTCTCCGACAAAATGGAACAAGCACAGGAACTACTACACAGGGTAGAGCTAGAGTGCACCAAGGTTGGCCTTAGGGTAAATGCAAAGAAAACTGAGGTCATGACCTACAACGTTCCACCAGAACATCAACCTCTGATAACAGCAGAAGACACTGTGCTGAAAGAAGTTGAGGACTTCAAATACCTGGGCACATGGGTCAACTCAACTGAGCAAGATCTAAAAGTGAGGAAGGCACTTGCATGGAGGGCCCTGAACGGCATGAACAGTGTATGGAACTCCAACCTCTCCCGCCAAATCAAACCCAGCTTCTTCTATGCGACGGTAGAGTCCGTTCTCCTCTATGGCAGTGAATGCTGGACCCTGAATCCAACCCTAGAGAAGTCCCTGGACGGGTGCTACACCAGGATACTGCATGCAGTGCTTAACATCAGCAAGAGTGCGCATGTAACCAACAAAATCCTGTATGAGGGTGTACCAAGAGTGAGCAACAAGATTGCTGTGAGGAGAATGAGACTTGCAGGACATTGCCGAAGGCATCGAGAGCTGCCAGCCAGCAAGCTGGTGCTATGGGAACCAACACATGGCCATCGGTCAAGAGGACGTCCCACGCTAACATACGTGGACATACTCAAGAGGGATGCAGGAGCCCAGAGCACCAACGAACTGGCCAGATGCATGGAGAATCGGGATGACTGGAGGCAACGATGGAAGGTTCGTCTGAGGACGACCTAGAGAGAGGGATTACCGTCGAGTGGAGTATGAGCTTGGTTTGAGAATAGTGAATTAACCCTTTTTAGAACCTGAAGCTAAAATAGGTGATTTTCACATAATTAGTCTTTGATTGTAAAATTATAAAACAATGAGCGCTCTTCAAGTGTAAGGTGTCATCTTTTAAGAAAAAAGATGGCTTTCAATAACTAAGCACAGTTTTGCTTTAAAATTGTAAGGTTTTGAACAGATGCTGATATGTAAAATAATAACTCGGGTAAAATTTATGCCAATGTCCATTTTCTGTCCCTAGCCTTTACAGAAATATCACACTTGAAATACACTTTAGGGTTACAATTTCTTATAAATTGTATAATTAACAATATGTTATTTGAACAATTACGTCGTCTTGAGTCATCTAAATGACAATATTTGATTTTAATATTTGAAAGTATTGGTCCCCTGGAGTACCGTTCATCAAAAATCTAATGTTTTAAAATAAAAATCATACTGATGACATCACTCGACTTCCTTCTTCCAAAATCATGAACATCTATGAAGAAGGACCCATGGCCTCTTTTTAGTTTTCAAAAATCTTCTCATTTATCTCATGATTTCATATGAAGCTTTAGTTGAACTCACTGGTATGATCCACTTTACTGTTAGGGGGATGAAAAAAATAAAATTAAAATAAACTAGAATACTTATGGAATAAACAAGTTAATTTAGTTAGTATACCATGCTTGACAAGGCAAGGCAAGGCAAGTTTATTTATATAGCACATTTCATACACAATGGCAATTCAAAGTGCTTTACATAGAAGAAATTAAAATAATAAAAAGAAATAAGAATAATTAAAACAGTTTAGGAAAATAAAAAATAAAATACAGTACAGTACAGTACGACGAACATTGGCACAGTGCTCATTCGTTAAATGCATAGCTAAACAGATGTGTTTTGAGTCTGGATTTGAAAGTGACTACAGTAGGAGCACGTCTGATCTTCTCTGGAAGCTGGTTCCAGCTGCGGCTGGCGTAATAGCTAAAAGCAGACTCGCCATGTTTAGAGTGAACCCTTGGTATTTCTAGCTGATATGATCCTAATGATCTGAGTGATCTGTTGGGATTATATTCAGTGAGCATATCTGAAATGTATTGAGGTCCTAGGCCATTGAATGATTTATATACCTGTAATAATACTTTAAAATCAATCCTAAATTTAACTGGGAGCCAGTGTAAAGACCTGAGGACTGGTGTGATATGTTCATATTTTCTGGTTCTGCTCAGAATCCTGGCGGCAGCGTTCTGTATGAGCTGCAACTGTCTTATGGTCTTTTTGGGAAGGCCAGTGAGGAGTCCATTACAATAATCCACCCTGCTGGTGATGAAAGCGTGCACAAGTTTCTCTAAGTCTTGTCTGGAAACAAAGCATCTAATTCTTGCAATATTTTTCAGATGATAGTATGCTGATTTAGTTATTGCTTTGACATGACTACTGAAACTAAGGTCTGACTCTAGTGTCACACCAAGATTCCTGACTTGATGTTTAGTTGTTTGACCCCTAGAATGAAGGTATGCGTTCACCTTGAGAACTTCATCTTTGTTTCCAAATGCAATGACTTCAGTTTTGTCTTTGTTTAACTGAAGAAAGTTTTGACACATCCAACTGTTTACTTCATCAATGCATTGGCACAGGGAGTCAATGGGGCTGTAATCGTTAGGCGATAGGGCTAAGTAGAGCTGTGTGTCGTCTGCATAGCTGTGGTAAGATATTTGGTTCTTTCTCATTATTTGGCTCATTGGGAGCATATACAGGTTGAACAGGAGTGGCGCAAGAATTGAGCCTTGAGGGACTCCGCATGTCATGGATGTCCACTCAGACTTATGATCTCCTATACTCACATAATAACCTCTCCCATCTAAGTATGACCTGAACCATTTTAGGACTATCCCAGAAAGCCCCACCCAGTTTTCCAGCCTGTCAAGAAGTATGTTATGATCGACAGTGTCAAATGCAGCACTGAGGTCGAGTAGTACCAGCACTGATAATTTGCCTGAATCAGTATTTAACCCTCTGGGGACCAAAAACGCGCCCGCGCATTTTGCTCGGTTTTTTTTTTTAGCAATGAAAATAAACACTAAATGCTCTGTTAATTTTGATCTTTCATTTTCGTGTAATACATCAATCGATCCTGTTCAGTTTCTATTTTTTTTCTGTATACTCACAATAAAAATAAAGTGTTTTGCTTTTTGACAAATAAAGAAAAATTAACATGATGCGATTTCTGCCTTCTCTCTGTCAGTAAACTCCCATTTGAAACGCGTTCGAAAATGATCTATAACTCTGCGAAAATTCAGTCAAACAGGCAAACAGACCCACGGGCATAAAGCTTGAGATCGCATCTTTTAAATGAAGTAATTTATATAAAAAACAAATATTCTCAGCTTCTGTAATCTGTATAAAAAGAGAGCGACTCCAGTCGAGCTCATTACGAGCCATTCAAAAGTAATTTGACCACTCCCCGGAGAGCGCGTGCTATTCAAACGCAAATTCTGAGAACCATTTCAGTCTGTGAAACGCCCCCACATCAGCTGTAAACAAAGCGCGTTGCAATCGAGTGAGGCATAATATAGCCTACCTTATGGAGAAAAGTTTCCTCAGAACAGTGCTGATATGAGGAGCAATATCTCCTGATTTGAGGAGCAGATCCCGCTGAGGAGTGAGGTAGGCTGTTTTCAAGTGTTGATGTGGAATAACGTTATGGAATAACATTAGTGTAGGCCTATGCAAACCGCAAAAAGATGAATCGCATTTCTATAATATGACTCGCCTTTCTGTGAGATGAATGAAGGGTACATATTTGTAAAGACTGTTTAGCCTAAATATGAATCGCGCGTCTGTGTGTGAAAGAATAAACTGCTTTGCTATAGCCTACTGAGATGAGTAAAAATCGACTGGAATATGTTGAAATAAAATGTATTTGTATAAGCAACATATTAAACTGCAAATTAGCATTTATATGCCCTAATATTTCATAAAAACAACGTTACAGTCAGTCACTTGTTGACTAGATTTGGGTACAGTTTTTAGGCTACTGTAGAATATACTGCCACATCAAATAGCCTAAGCTTTTGTTTAGCAATTTCTGCTCATATCTAACGTTATATATATATATATAACTATATATATATATAACTATATTATTTATATATATTATATATATTTATATATATTATATATATATATTCAGCAACTTTCATTTTAATTTTTTCCAATAACCACACATAAACATTATTCTCTTAAAAATACAAACATCTACATACACGTTGCTCGCATATTATGGTAGCCCTGTTTGTGCTATATAGAGTGAATTTACACCTTTGCCATTACCATGTTTATAAATAACTGAAAAAAGCACAAATGTCAGAGCATGTCAGAACATCTCAAGGACCCCAAAAACAGCTTGGTCCCCAGAGGGTTAAGCGGATATCGTTTATTATCTTTATGAGCGCTGTCTCTGTGCTGTGGTGCGGTGCGGTCGGAAACCAGATTGAAAATTGTCAAAGTATCCATTCGAGCATAAGAATTTGTTCAGCTGATTGAAGACAACTTTTTCAATGATCTTGCCTATGAAAGGAAGATTTGAGATCGGCCTATAGTTGCTTAATATGGTCTTATCCAGATTGCTCTTTTTCAGGAGGGGCTTGACAACTGCAGTTTTCAGGGAGTTTGGAAAACTCCCAGAGAGAAGTGAGGCATTTACCACTCCTAGAAGATCTGCTTCTAAACTGTTTAACACACTTTTGAAAAAAGATGTGGGAAGTGTGTCAAGAGCACAGGTTGATGTTTTAAGGTGCTGTACGGTTTCTTCCAAAATTTTGCCATCAATTTCTTTGAAATCAGACATAGTAACTACTTTCTCAGGTGGTCTGATCTGTCTGACCCCAGCGCAAGTCAAGGATGTGCTGATCACCTTTCTGATATTATTGATTTTCTCAGAGAAGAAAGAAGCAAACTCACTGCACTTGTTGTCTGAGAGCATTTCACTGGGAATCTGGCTTGGGGGTTTTGTCAGTCTCTCTACTGTAGCAAAAAGAGTGCGTGTGTTGTTTAAATTGCTGTTTATAATATTTGAGAAGAAAGTCTGTCTAGCTTTGCCTAGTTCCATATTGAAAGCATGAAGGCTGTCTTTGTAGATGTTATAATGGACTACAAGTTTTGTCTTCCGCCACATGCGCTCTGCTTTTCTGCATTGTCTTTTCATATTTTGC
The DNA here is from genome assembly GCA_021464565.1 of Rutilus rutilus. Classification (NCBI taxonomy): domain Eukaryota; kingdom Metazoa; phylum Chordata; class Actinopteri; order Cypriniformes; family Leuciscidae; genus Rutilus; species Rutilus rutilus. The sequence goes on along the minus strand of JAJAQA010000005.1, from coordinate 5,860,690 downwards.
ACTGCTGTTGAGTTTCTCCAAGGTGCTTTTTGTCTGCCACTCTTCTTCCTGGCTTTCACAGGAGCAATATCATCAATTACACTTTTAACTTTTGAGTTAAAAGAATCAAGGAGAAAATCAACAGAGTCAGCAGATATGCTTGGTGTTAAGGATATAGCCTTCATAAATAGTACACTAGTGTTCTCATTTAAGCATCTCTTCTTGACAGACACAGATCTCGCTTCAGTGGCAGGAGAGATCAATATATTATATCAAAGAAAATACAGAAATGATCAGACAGTGCTACATCCTTAATAACAATCGATGAAATGTTTAGACCCTTACTGATAAGTAAATCTAGAGTGTGTCCGCGATTGTGTGTGGGTCCATGTACATGCTGAGTCAGATCAAAAGTTTTTAGAACAGTTTTGATTTCTTTTGCCATATTGTTTTCTGCATTATCTATGTGAATGTTAAAATCTCCAGCAATGGCAAAACAGTCAAACTCTGAGGTAATGGTTGATAACAGCTCTGTAAAGTCCTCAGCGAAGGCTGGAGAGTATTTTGGAGGCCTGTAAATAATGATAAGTAAAATGCGTGGAGCACCTTTTAACACAATACCCAGATATTCGAAAGACGGGTAATTCCCAAATGAGAGAAAGTTTGAGAAACATTTGAGAAAGTTACTGTTATCAGAGCGGAGACCCGACACATATCACTGAGAGCTGGTATCAGTTGTTTTTGGTTCACCTCGAGCAGAAGGAGGAGGGTGTGGGCCCTGGCGTTGTGGCAGAGGCCGAAGAGCTCTCACAGGAGGAGGGCGAGGGCGAGCTGGGCCCGCAGGCTTTGGTGTTTGCGGTGCCCATCGTTTTTTGGTTAGTATCTGGGGGCTTGCAGCAAAAGAGTGGGATAGCTTGGTTCCAGCATGCACCAGTCCTTCCATTTTCTGTGAGAAACACAGAAGTGGAGATGCTGGGGAGAGGGATAACGTGTCTAGTGAAAGAGGCTGTTGCTCTGGTGTTATCGGAGGCTGTGATATGCTGTCCTGGCTTCCCTGGCTGTTTTCCAGGAAGTCGTCCTTGGGTGCTGAATCTTCGAGCATTTCTAATATGTGTGTCTGTGGTGAGCTCTGTGAGCAGGGCTCAGCTGAGATTGTGTCCGTGAGCAGAGTTTGTTGTGGTGGAGTGGTGTTATTCTTGTCCTTGTGTGATATATCAAACGCATGTCCATTTTGCTGGTGAAGTGAAGTCATTCATACTTTTTCCAGGTTTGTGTGTGTCGTTCAGATTGACACACACTGCCGAAGGATGATTGAGGGAGAAGTAGATATTGTCCTTTAACACTCTTGAATCAAGTTTGTTTGGGTGATGGCCATCCTGATGAAATAGTTGTCTCTGACTCCAGAAAAGATTGAAATTGTCAATGAAGTTTACTCCTTTTATATTGCAGGTTTTTTGCAGCCATGTATTAAGCCCAAGCAGCCGTGAACACCTGTTTGTTCCTCTTGCTGGGAGAGGTCCACTGATGAATGTTTGAACTTTCAGTCTTTTGAGTGTTTCAAAAAGTTCATTGAAATCCTCCTTAAGGAGTTCTGACTGCTCTTTATGAATATCGTTCTTCCCCACATGTATGATGAGTCGATTAGCAGTCTTATGTTTCATCAGAATGTTCTGAAGTTCCCTGTTTACATCAGAAGTTGTTGCTTGTGGAAGGCAGCACGTAGTTGTATCCCTGCTGCTAATGTTTCTGATTATGGAGTCCCCCACTATCAGAGTCCTGGGCTCGGCTGCGCACTGAGCTGAATGCCGCTGTCTGCTCGACCTTGAGCGCCAGTTAGCATCAGTGTTAGCTACTGGCCGATTCAGTCTGTGTTCGATCACATTCATCACATTTGGGGATTCCTCATTTACATTCATAAGTACTTCAAATCTGTTCTCAAGATGTATAGGCGGTGGTAGCAGACCAGTGTTTGCAATCCTTGTCAGAGCTGAATCTGGGGTAGAGGATGCTACTGCGGTAATATGTGAGGCTCGTGACAATCTGATGTCTCGAGTGCTTTTGGGTTTCGCTCCCTGTTTGTGCCATGCGTAAGTCGATCGGCTTGTTTCTCTACCTGTCGAGGAGCACTAGTTTCATGGGACTCACCGGCTGTATGCTGAGGGTGTCCATGACGAAGCTCTGTTGTGTGCTCCGTCTGGTTTGGTGGTCCTGTAAGTAACTTTGTTTCAAGAACTGCAATCCTTTGTAAAAGTCTGTGGCAGTTTGTGCAAGTAGATTCTTGAACCAGAAGAGACATTTTCTCTCTTATCCTTGTGTTTTCCTTTCCCCGGAATGTAAGCTGGTCGGGTAAAAGAATTCTGCGTTTTTGTAGTAATCCAAGCTTTGTCGTCTGAGCACTGTGCTGATTTGCTGAAGTTAAAATTAGGTGATAAAAGGAAATAAAATATAAAAATATAGGAGATAAAATGTCAAATGTAAAAGCGATAGAGCAAAGCGCGGAGCAGTAAGCAAGAGCGTCCGAACAGTAGCTGAGCAGGAAGTGAATCAGTCAATGGGCTGACCCCATAACTCTATGATCCTGTATGGCTTCTGATAGGGCTCAAACGCCGGCAGCTGAGGCTCACTGTCCGAGGAGAAACGCTGTACACCGGTGCGAGAGGTGGCCACACCACTGGGCGGCACAGTGGCGCTCTCCGTGGTCCTGAACACCACTGGATGTCACGGGTGGAGCTCTTCCTGGTCCTGAACACCACTGGCTGGTACAAGTGCTTCAACTCGTTCTGAGGTGGTTCTGCAGGACCATGCTCCCTTCTGGCCACCACAATACACACAGAGATAGATCTATAGTGAGATTTACAATGTTTATACACACAAAGAACAAACATTCAAAATATTCACACCATTTACACATTCATCTTTGATCCCATTTTACAATCATGTTATGTTGGGTTATAAACAAAATGTAACTATAATAATTTCTTAATATCAAATAGGCAAAATGATGACTACTGACAAAACCACACTTGTTGAACATGTTTATTAAAATACAAATATCAACCACAAGAAAAACAACAATATATTTACTAAGAACAACAAACAATTAAATGAACACGCAAATGCTATAAATGTGATCTAAATGCTTAGCAAAGCAACAAATAAGACATTTTAAGTAAAAAATGTCAAAGCATATATGCATTTTAACAACAACTGCCTTTGACAATAAACAAGTAACTTGTGTACTAAAGTGTCAGGGTGTTAAGTGTCATTGTGTCTTGAACACTAGCTTTGGAAAGATTGATTTAATTTTTTCTTCTCCTGCTCCACAACCAGCTCACTTCTTCTCCTTTTCTTCAAACTGGTCTTAATTCTCTCTGCTAAGTAGGCCTGAAGATCCTTGGTCCCCCGAGGGCTCCAGCCAGGACTCCAGAGTCCACCTCTCTCACTTACTTTTATTACGTACTCGATGTCTGAATAATAAAAAAAAATGTTTCAAACAAACAGGTTAACACTCATGACAAGACAAATTATATAAATATTTATAAATTCTATATTAAGCCTCAATACACAAGGGAAAGGAAAATGTGCACATACCAGTCATTTTCAGCCTGTAGATTGAGGTACGCAGCCTGGAGTCCTGTAGGTTTCTCCTGTCTAGTGTGCCTCAGTCTCATGTAGGGCCCGAGTTTGCCAGCTAGATCGGGTTCCAGATCCTCTAGAGACTGGGCCAGCTTTCACTTGTGCAAAGTGGGCTGTTTCTGAAGTCCCGAGGAACCGGCTTGCGCAAGAGGCAGACTCTGAAGGTCCACAGAGATCTCCACGTCGCGTCCCACATCTGAAACCTGGGTGGATGAAAGTGCTTCAGCTCTGCCTGAGGGCTGGTCGAAAGCATGGCGTGTCGTAAGCACAGGAGGAGGTGTGCTCGCTCCAATAAAAGTAGAAGCCAGCATACCGCAGACCTCCACTTCCATTGCAGTGATCCTTGAAGCCAGCCCGTCGAGTCTCCTGTCCACAGCGTCCATCCTCTTGGTCAGAATTAAAGTGTTTTAGTGTTTAGTGCAGAATTAAAGTGTTCCTCCAGCAGCTGGAGGTCAGATTTTACCTGTGCCTCTAGCCTCTCTGTGTAGAAACTCAGCTCCTCCATCAAGATGGAGTCCTTGAAGGCTTTTAACTCCTCCTGCATCTCTGAGATGAAAACAGAGATTATCTGATGGCCTTCAGCTGCTGGAGGAAAAACTCCCTCATAGTGTCGAGCCTTAAGCACAGCTCCTCCTCCATGCGGAGGACATCTTCTCCGTCAGCATCGACGTCGTCCTGCACATTTTCAAATGGCCGCTCACCCTCCGACATCTTCGTCTAAAAAACAGAGGCATGTGAAATTTGAGAATTTTGAAAACGCTGAACAAATTAAAAATAATTGTGCACAAAAAAACGTATGCGCTCAATTGAGGTGGATAAACTAAGACGGAAACACGTTTCATGAATAAATCCCTCAAAGTTCAACAAAAAAACTTTGCCTGTGACTTTGCCTCAGAGGATTTGAGTGGATAGATCTGGACTCACTGGAATCGCCAATAGGACCAATAGTTGGACCATTTTAATAAACTGTTACAACTATCCCCACCCCGAGCCGCCATAACACAGATAACAGTTTTGACACGCAAGTTTGGAGTTAGCATGAATGAGTTCAAATTAAATTGGGTAAACGGCTATTTCAACTAATGTAAGTCAAATAATTGTCTCTACAATACAATGAATGCTAGACTAAAACTGAATCAATATAATGAGCCAGGGAACATGTGGTAGCTGCCACAGGAACTTGTTGATAGTGTGTCCTTTCTTGTGGGTGATCCTGGGACCTGAAATGACAAAAGTAAAAATCCTAGAGTAAGCAGGAGTCTGTGACGGGATCCCTCCTGATCCCACTCTATTGCAAAGCGGTCAGAGACAGTTGGCAGTGAAGGAACACTATTGCCCACTAGAGGGAGACATATATCCACAAACCAGAATCATGGTGGAAGAGATACCATATGAAATGATTGATAAAAAAATAATTAGTGATGCACAAAAAGAATATTTACTGGGAGAAAACCCTCCCAGGTCCAGAAGATGTTATTTATTACCTAAGATCAATAAAGAGCCTGAAAAATTGATTATTCCTGGTGAAATATATATATATATATATATATTATATATATATATATATATATATATACACAGAAGTTCCATTGAGGTATATTTTTCCTAATCACGTGTCTCATTCTTCCCACCATGTCTGTTTGAACACCAAGACCACTGCTGTTCACTCTTTACATGCTACCATTAGGAGATATCATTAGGAAACATGGAATTAGCTTCCACTGTTATGCCGACGATACTCAGCTCTATATTTCTTCAAAACCTAACGAAACTTACCAATTCACTAAATTAACAGAATGCATAGCTGATATAAAAAATTGGATGACTCGTAATTTCCTACTTCTAAATTCTGAAAAAACTGAGTTTCTAATTATTGGACAAAAAAATTCCTCACGTAATAACCTAGAATACTGTCTAACACTTGATGGCTGCTCTGTTAAGTCTTCGTCGTCGGTTAGGAACCTGGGTGTGCTCTTTGATACCAATCTTTCATTTGAAAGTCACGTGTCTAGTATCTGTAAAACCGCATTTTTCCATCTTAAAAATATATCTAAATTACGTCATATGCTCTCATTGACAAATGCGGAACAATTAGTTCATGCGTTCATGACCTCAAGGCTAGATTATTGTAATGCTCTACTGGGTGGTTGCCCTGCACGCTTAATAAACAAACTACAGCTAGTTCAAAACGCAGCAGCTCGAGTTCTTACCAGAACCAGGAAGTATGACCATATTAGCCCGGTTCTTTCAACACTGCACTGGCTCCCTATTAAACTTCGTATAAATTTTTAAATATTGCTGATTACTTACAAAGCACTAAATGGTTTAGCTCCGCAGTACTTGAGCGAGCTCTTAACGCATTATACTCCTTCACGTCTATTGCAATCTCAAAATTCCGGCCAGTTGATAATACCTAGAATATCAAAATCAACTGCTGGCGGTAGATCCTTTTCCTATTTAGCACCAAAACTTTGGAACAGTCTTCCTACCATTGTCCGGGAAGCAGACACACTCTGTCAGTTCAAAGCCAGATTAAAGACACATCTCTTTGACATAGCGTTCACATAATACATTATACAGGGTTCTCAAGTCTCACGCATTGGCCGTGAGACACACGCAATTCAACCAGTTCACACGCTCACACGCCACACCGTGTATTTCTCACGCTGAAAAGGCAATGCCAACCAAGTTGTCCTGCAAGCTTTATATAATATAACGTTGTATACGAGGCGCGGGCACACAAAGTGAAGTTTTCTGCCGCCAGCACGTATCTCGGCCAGATTGCGTTCGTTAATATAGGCAAGGCAACATAGATGCGCGAACACACGGAAGTTGACGGAACATTCTCGGTCACTGTACGTTCGTTACTAGGTAACCAACAACATCGCGCGAACACACGTTGTGATGATGGAGAAGGTAAGTTGGAAGAAAGCTCGTCTAACATTTTTAGGCAAGAACATTTAATATATAGCCCATCGTATACATTATTATTGATGCAGTCAAAAACTCTACAACTACTTTGCAACCAGCCCAGAAGCTCTGGCTCAGTTTGGCTAGCTTACGTTATCTGAAACTAAGGGAAATGTTAGTGGGTAGGCCTATGCAGGAATGAAGATGTATTTCTTCATTTTAATTTAAATTATATATTATACTGTATTAATAGTCTTTCTAGTTACATGAAGGCTACATGTATTAAAGCAGAGTGCTCTGGGTAATATTTTATATCCTGTCAAAACATACATTAATCATTTTACCATTGCATTTGTATTTTTCAAACACTTACAACACAAAACACATTTCATAAGCTGGAGTGTGTACTATTGTGCACACACACACACACACACACACACACACACACACACACACACACACACACACACACACACACACACACACACACACACACACACACACCTTAATAATACTCTAATATGTCATTTGTTCTCAATGTCCCACCACACAATAAATCATTATACAATTTCGACTAGACACATTCAAAATGCAAAAAAGATTTGTTTTTCCAAACTGTTTGGAGCAATTTGTTATATTTTTGTAATTTTTGTATAACTTATTTGTAATTTTGAAATATAACATTAAAGAGTATATTTGATGTGATGAATTGCTCTGTCATTTATCAGATTTACCAATTGTTATAATTTCAATTTGTGCTGGTTAATTATGAACAATGGGTAAAATTGGTGGGCGGGGACAGGTGGGGGCGGGGCTCCATTAGGGCTCCTCCCCCAAACCGCATGTGATCTCACTCCAAGCTTTTGATAAAACTTGAGAACCCTGGACTTCTATAATTCAATGTTAGGCTGCATAGATTAGGTCAGCTGGAACTGGGAACACTTCCCATAAATCCTGATGTACTCGTTACATCATGAGAAGAATGGCATCTACGCTAATTTTAGTGTCTTTGTTTATCCCGAGGATTTCCCGCAGCCTGCCGGATCCAGGCCATATCCAGATCTGATGAAGGACCTTCGCCTGGACCCGGTGACGACGCAGTGCTGAAGTGCCAACTAGTCTCTCCCTATGGAGGATCCCTTTCCCACTCTACAGATAAAGCGTCATCGGGAAAACTCAATTTGCGTATCTACCCCAAATTGATATAGTTTTTTATTAAGAATTTAATTTAATTTTAAGGAAACACCAGTAATTTGTTTAGGCTTGGTTTGTAGGGAATTACAAACCTGCACACATATATTCAAAAGCACATAACTATAGAACCAATTCTTAATGCACATGTGAACGCCATCAGCGTTTTATAATAACTCATTCATTTGAAATACCTCTTAATTTAACAGTAAAAGTGAACTCAATCATGGTCAACCAATACATTTTGAATCACAAAACATAATGATGTATACACACATGTAGAATAGGTGCAAAGTGCATGACCCGTGTGTGTCCACAAGATGGCAGCCCTTGTCCATTAATCAAAAGGAACACTCTGCAAAATGAAGAACAGAACAATGTAAAGACATACAAAAACACATTTAACAAGTCATGTAGAACCAGACAGTCACATTAAAAGAACAAAGGAAAGGTTTTGAGCAGGGGAGTTGCCAAAGCCTGCTTGAATGCTGTAGGAAATGTTCCAGAAAAAAATGAAACATCACGTGTGATTGTTGTCACAATGGTAAAAGTTATGGCTAGTAAGAATGGGGTCCAGAGGACATGCAGTAGGATGGGCACAAATCAGTGAGCAAATGATGGAAGTGATGAGCAGGGAACTAGTTACTAACGGTTGCCCTTTTTTTCAGTCAAGAAAAAAAAAAAAGCAATTACTACTTTCAGATGGTGCCAATCACCCATGGGTGAGGCTGGTTGAGTGAGCAGGTTTGGTGAATAGAGGACAGTCTGTCCACACATAGCTCTGTCCAGAGCTCAGTGTAGAGCAGAGGTGACCAGTGAGAAGTGGGTGGGAGACAGGATTAGGGTTGGGAATCGAAAATCGGATGCTTCTGAAATCAGATACTTAAGATAAAGAATCGGATACTTATTAGAAAATTAAAATTTCGATTCCTCGTTTCGATTCCTGGGTGCATTTTTTCATCTAGTGATCTGCCAGGACCTTATGTGGTAATGTAAACATCAGTCTACAAGATAAATCGCATTTTATAATGGATGCTCACCCATAGAGGTGGATCTTGTAAGGGTCAGTGGTGTTTATACACATATCATAAACAGATTTTATATGGCGCTTTTCCACTGCATGGTACGGCACGGTTCGGCTCGGTACGGTTCGACTCGGCGCGGAACGGTTCGGCTCGCTTAGCTTTTTCCACTGCGTGGTACGACTCGACTCGGTTCGGTTCGGTTCGCTTTAGCTCGGTAGCTTTTCCACTGCAGTTAGTACCGCTTCAAAGTGGGTGGGACTGATCGTTATAGTTGCCGCCTCTACTGCCATGACATCATCGTAAACACGCCACATTTCAAACGCACAACACAGGGGATGGTGCTCTTGATTCTCGGCATGTGGATGTTTTTAAATTAAATTAAACGTTCTTATAATGGTTTACTATATGGAAGGAAAATTCTTAACGTGTAATTAAACGTTGCGTTCATATTATGGGCTCATCTGATTTTTTGTACATAGCATAGCCTACTTTGTTATGATTTTAGTATCATAATGATTAATAAATGCACGCACAATTATCCGTGAACTTGATTTGAACAAATGCCTTTCAACTTGTGTGTGCAAAATTCAGAATTAAATGAATGTGCAGCAATCTTTACAAATAGAGAGTCTAGGCCTAATGTACTGTTTTAGCCTACTGCCATTAAAAAAGTGCATTTAGTTAATGTTATGTTATTTTTTTCCATCTGCCTATGTTGATTATGAAAAGTGAACACCACGAGTAGAGAGACATGGAGCGAGTCAGACATAATTTTGACCACTTCATTAAGTTTTGTTTTGTAGAAAGCATTTGAATTTCGTTTTGTATAAATTGTATCTTAATTTTAATAATTTTTTCATCAAACAATTGCCTGGATTGAATAAGATGCAAAATAGACAATTTAATCATTGAGGCGCCGGAGCGGTCACTTGCATTGTACGTTAACTGGAGCGCATCTCATCCTCAAATACACAAAGCTTGAAATGTCTTTAAACAATATACAGTGAGGAAAATAAGTATTTGAACACCCTGCTATTTTGCAAGTTCTCCCACTTAGGAATCATGGAGGGGTCTGAAATTGTCATCGTAGGTGCATGTCCACTGTGAGAGACATAATCTAAAAAAAAAAATCCAGAAATCACAATGTATGATTTTTTAAACTATTTATTTGTATGATACAGCTGCAAATAAGTATTTGAACACCTGAGAAAATGAATGTTAATATTTGGTACAGTAGCCTTTGTGCAAACCTGGTGAAAAACTACAGGAAACGTTTGACCTCTGTAATTGCAAACACACTGCAGGAGGGATTTTGGCCCACTCCTCCACACAGATCTTCTCTAGATCAGTCAGGTTTCTGGGCTGTCGCTGAGAAACACGGAGTTTTGAGCTCCCTCCAAAGATTCTCTATTGGGTTTAGGTCTGGAGACTGGCTAGGCCACGCCAGAACCTTGATATGCTTCTTACAGAGCCACTCCTTGGTTATCCTGGCTGTGTGCTTCGGGTCATTGTCATGTTGGAAGACCCAGCCTCGACCCATCTTCAATGCTCTAACTGAGGGAAGGAGGTTGTTCCCCAAAATCTCGCAATACATGGCCCCGGTCATCCTCTCCTTAATACAGTGCAGTCGCCCGGTCCCATGTGCAGAAAAACACCCCCAAAGCATGATGCTACCACCCCCATGCTTCACAGTAGGGATGGTGTTCTTGGGATGGCACTCATCATTCTTCTTCCTCCAAACACGTTTAGTGGAATTATGACCAAAAAGTTCTATTTTGGTCTCATCTGACCACATGACTTTCTCCCATGACTCCTCTGGATCATCCAAATGGCCATTGGCAAACTTAAGACGGGCCTTGACATGTGCTGGTTTAAGCAGGGGAACCTTCCGTGCCATGCATGATTTCAAACCATGACGTCTTAGTGTATTACCAACAGTAACCTTGGAAACGGTGGTCCCAGCTCTTTTCAGGTCATTGACCAGCTCCTCCCGTGTAGTTCTGGGCTGATTTCTCACCTTTCTTAGGATCATTGAGACCCCACGAGGTGAGATCTTGCATGGAGCCCCAGTCCGAGGGAGATTGACAGTCATGTTTAGCTTCTTCCATTTTCTAATGATTGCTCCAACAGTGGACCTTTTTTCACCAAGCTGCTTGACAATTTCCCCGTAGCCCTTTCCAGCCTTGTGGAGGTGTACAATTTTGTCTCTAGTGTCTTTGGACAGCTCTTTGGTCTTGGCCATGTTAGTAGTTGGATTCTTACTGATTGTATGGGGTGGACAGGTGTCTTTATGCAGCTAACGACCTCAAACAGGTGCATCTAATTTAGGATAATAAATGGAGTGGAGGTGGACATTTTAAAGGCAGACTAACAGGTCTTTGAGGGTCAGAATTCTAGCTGATAGACAGGTGTTCAAATACTTATTTGCAGCTGTATCATACAAATAAATAGTTAAAAAATCATATATTGTGATTTCTGGATTTTTTTTTTTAGATTATGTCTCTCACAGTGGACATGCACCTACGATGACAATTTCAGACCTCTCCATGATTTCCAAGTGGGAGAACTTGCAAAATAGCAGGGTGTTCAAATACTTATTTTCCTCACTGTAATTCAAAACAAAAAGAAATAGGCTACTCTCTTATATAGTGTTTTCTGTCAGTGTCTGGCAAAGATGAAGTTGACGATCGCCATATTCGCAGTAAACGCGCCTATAGAGAGAAATAACATTATTATTAAGTCTTTTTGAATATTTGATTGAATGCTGAATTTTGCGCTGTTCAATTTAATAAAATTAAAACTTTAATTGTGATCATTAAAATAATTGAATATTAAATATTTTGTGGCCAAGTTTTGCTCATTTATTAATAATAATAATATATATATATATATATGTGTGTGTGTGCCCTCAGAAACTACAGCGTTGGCTGTTGTCTACTGGCTATTTAAATCTAGCGGGTTTAGTGTCTCGTGTCGCAAATACAATGACACTGGTGGTGACGATTCTGTCTGACCAATCAGTGATCTTCAGTGTTTTCACGTCACATTTTAGTATCGGTACGGTACGCTTGGAACCTCAACAGAGGTGGTACCATTTAAAGCGAGCCGAAGCGAGCCGTACCGTACCGTACCATGCAGTGGAAAAGCGTCAAAGCGTGCCGTACCGAACCGAGCCGTACCGTACCATGCAGTGGAAAAGCGCCAATAATGTATTTACTGTATTTTTCATTTATGTTTATTTTATAATAAATACAAACAGTAGATATTCAGTCACTTAAGAAAGAGTACTATGAAGTTGTGAAGAATGTCTGAATTAAATAATTTAGGTGCTTAAAATCTGTGTATGGATATACATGTTAAAAAGTTAGAGCAGAGGGTTTTCTTTTAAATTCAAAAGAATAGCTTTAAATTTAAAGTCTGTTTGATTTTTTTATATATAACATGCAGGAGAAAAATAAAAAGGCAAAACAAATGTTTTAGTTAATAAAAAAGGTTAAGAAATAGGAACCTTTAGAGGAAATGTCAGGCATAGGGGGCCTTGCAAAATTTACCCGAAAAGAAAGGGTGCCCTGGTATAAAAAGTTGAGAACCCCTGTAATAAAATAATATGTTGCAAGCAAGCACTGAAAATAAACATGTGTGATATATTAATGTTTGACTTTTGTGGTTGTTTTTTTACTAAACTGGAATCGAAACTGGGAATCGATAAGTGGAATCAGAATCGATAAAATTCAAACGATACCCAACCCTAGACAGGATGCAGCAGAAATTAACCATTCGTGGTGGAACAAGACTGTTCTAGGAGGCATACAGTGAACTGAATGAAACCATGTTTAGAGGTGTGACCATTAAACATTCAGTGGCACAGCTTTGGTGAGAATGACACCAAGTTCCTTACCTGCTTTGTGAGTCAGGTGACTGCAGACCTGTTTTAGGTCACATCAGGGACAGCCACAGATACTTTATAATACAAATAGCAAAATCTAAATACTTATTATTAAATGCAACCAAAACACAAACGTAATATGTCACTTGTGGTAAATGAAGGAATTCACATCAAATCACAGATGACCTTAGCTATGGATGTTAAAGAGGACTGACGGCGCTTTTTTTGGCGGTGGCATTTCACTCTCACTTTCTTCATCCTCACTTTCAGAAGCTTCAGTTTCTACATTCACTTTCTCTGCAAAAAAGAAAATAATGTAGAAAAGCATTTGTTTCCATGCTTCTTTGTAATGGAACTAAACAGTGGCAATATAAAATGTGTAGGAGCAACAATGTCATGTTTTCTTACCATTAGGATCAATGTTAATTTCATCAAGGTTTTTCCCCTTTAATTCCGATACTCTTCCCTGTTCAAGGGCCATCAGCACCTTGCTGATCTTTGCAAGTTGTAACGTTCCTTCAGGTAACCGGTAAAACTTTCTATGGACCCTTATATCATGTCCCATGAAATCCGCTAATTGATCCAACTCATTATCTTTCAGATTCAGGACTTTAGAGAGCGTTGCAATGTGTTTTCGCAGCTTTGTGGATGATAAAGTCTTTGGATGTTTGGCTCCACACTGATTGGCAGCCTTCCTGATGCAATCTGTGCCTTTGTAGTATGATGTCTCAGTCATGGGTATAGCGAAAAAAAAGAAATTTTCATCCAGTACGCCACAGGCTTGACGATTCTTCACAAGTAGCTCCATGGAATCCAGCATACTTGGGGTCAGGAGTATTGGCACCTTTCTGTCATGCTTGCCTCTTATTTCGACGCGCTGGAAATGTTGACAGAGCTTCTGCTCAACTTCAGATAAAGCATCAGCGACATCTGAATGTGGAGAAGATATGAATTCAGCCTCATTTTCGAAACTTCTCCTGCTCTCCTGCGATTAAACACAATTACATCACACAGAGTTACTTGGGCAAGATTTGTCCAGTTCTTCTGACTTTTTTCAAGTTTGAGGTTTTCTTTGAATAGTTCAGTTTGATTGCTGAGATACATGTGCATTTTTTTAACATCCTCTGTAAAAGGGAGAAGTTCAGGAGAGTTCCACTTTGCTTCGTTAAGCGTCTTCAAGGCTGAGGCAGACACCAATTCATTCCATTTTGTCGAATACATGTGCTGAAACATTGACATTTTTTACATCGTTTTCATCTCCTGCGTTATTGCAGAATGTGAAGAATGCTTCACATTCTGCAATATCGGACATTTTCTTTAGGTTGTGCCCCAGTTTTAACGCCAAAGATGGAATTTCAAAGACCTCATCTTCATCTCTGAATCCTGATGTCTCTTTAACGGCCTTGATAACGTGATGGAAGTTTGCAGGTATGAAAAAGTCTTTTATACTCTGCAGCTTTCCCATTTTCCTCGCACTGACCAACAGCCTACCAGCCTCGCGCATTTTAGTTTTAATGTATTCGTGCTTGGTTTTGTCGTTGCCCATCTTGTTACACAGGTGTTCTCCAAATTTGATGATGCACGTATCACTTTTAACAGCACATGTTACTTCATCTTGCTTCATGTCACTGATCAGCTTCCAGGAACTACTCCTTCAGGAACAGGCTCAGCATAAGCACAGAGTGCCTGAACTCTGGATCTACCTGGTTTTGTGACCTGGCACTTCCTGGCCAAGTTGCACCTTGACATATGCCTCCAAAGTGCTTTTCTCCTGAACAGCCCTCGGCAGTTTAAACAGTGCATGTAGTCCTTCACATTAACTTGTTTCACACTGGATTGTTGACAGGGCACCAACACTCCTTTACCAGATTTAAGAACATCTGTGTTGTGTGCACGGTTCCCTTTGTTCCTCAAAAGGTCCAGATTGATCCTCCTTTCTTTAGACCCCTTTGGGTAAGAAAGAGCTTTTGCTACATCCACTTCGTTCTTATGAACTTGGGCCAAGTGTCTTGCCATTTTACAGAATGGTTTGGAGCAGTAAAAGCAAAACTGCTTTTTGTTGTACATTCTTTGGCCATATGCAGTCTTTTTTTATTTCATCACTGAAACCTCACTACCGCTGTTACTGTCTAGATTAGCCGTTGTCTCCTTATCTCCAAGTTGAGAACATTCTTTGTCTGCATTATCAATATTGTCAGAAAGACTCTCAGATTCTTCTGAATCTGTCTCTGAATTAGGGACATATTCGTCTCTGCTGTCAATGCTGCTTTCATCTGAAGTGGATCTGAGGTTTAGTGAGCTCTTTGTAAGCTGTAAATACCAAATTTATAATAAGTATTAATAAGCATAAATTCACACAATATTGTTTCAGTTGTACGTTTGTTACCTCATCTAGTTTAGTGAGCCTGACTGGAAGAAGTTAAAGAGGTAGTGCACAATGACAGGACTCTATCCATCATGCCAACGATGTGCTGAAGGCTGGTATCTGGAGAGAACGGAACAGCATATGGATTAAGATGGCTTACAGGGGTAAGTGACTGGGCTGGCATGGAAACAGGCTGCTGAGGAGAACTGGGCATGGAAACTGGCTGCTGAGGAGAACTGGGCAGGGAAACTGGCTGCTGAGGAGAACTGGGCATGGAAACTGGCTGCTGAGGAGAACTGGGCATGGAAACTGGCTGCTGAGGAGAACTGGGCAGGGAAACTGGCTGCTGAGGAGAACTCGACATGGAAACTGGCTGCTGAGGAGAACTGGGCATGGAAACTGGCTGCTGAGGAGAACTGAGCATGGAAGTGGGGCCTGCCATAACAGTGCACTGGTTGCTTGCTGACAAAGACATTGTGTGCTGCATCCTTGAAGAGACTATCTTTAGTTCCCTCTGATGACTATCCAAGCGCTCCTGGACCTCAGCGGCGCTCCATTTCTCAGCTGGCTTAAACTGAAAAGACATAGCAAGACTTGGGTCTGGGCAATGTGAAATAAACATCATGACTGCTTCAGCAGCGGGATCCTCGACACTCTTATTACGTCTACGCAAGCACTCATTAGCAACATCTATGGACTTGTTAAGCCGTATCCAGTAATCCATGGGGCTTTCATCCGCTCTAGGGACAGTGTTATAGAAATCAGCCATAGGCATGTTAGAGTAAGACAACTCACTGAAGTTTCGTTTGAGTATGTCAAACACTGCATTTGGTAGCTCACTGGCACTCAGTTCAGGTCGGCTTCGCAGGGACACTTTAACTATATCTCTCGCTTTGCCAGCCAATCTGCTCAGGATGAGATCAGAGACATCAGTTTGCGTTCTGCATTTTGTTCTGTTCAAATAGCTGTACATCATATCTTCCCACTCGTGCACAGTAAATGAATCACTCTTAGCTCCCCTAAAGAATGGCGGAGGTGGTGCATCTTGCTGTACTATCACCTTGAGGCTAGATTTATCAATGTCCTCATTGGAGTGCTGAGACTGGCACGGTGGATTAGGCTGTACTGGGCTGGGCTGGTGCGCAAGGTTAAGGCTGGCTGAAATACTCTCTCCTATTTTCTGAGCCAGATCTGAAATGATGCCCCCTAATGACTCAGGAGTAACGACACGTTCGATATCAGGGCGTATGATTGGGGTGGAGCTAGCTGCTGGACCTACAGAAACACCAATCGCTGAATCAGCTGTGCGCACATGGTCAAGTCCCAAATTAGCTAATGCTCTCCCTCTCCCATAACAACGTGTAAATTCAGAAACCCCCTCATTTCGATACATTTCAGGTCCACTGCCTCTGCCCAAAGGAAAAGTGACATTAGATTGTTTCACAGGACTGAAATCGTCTTTGCTAGTATCCTCAAACATGCTTCAATTTGTAAAGTGAAACAGATAAAACATGTAAAAATTACAGCAAATTATGTTACAAACAGTGTAACCTTAAATGATGAAAAGTTCAAGCATACTTCAAATAATTCAAGGAAATATATGAAATCAAACGACTCAAAATAAAACACTTCAATATCAAAATTTCCCTTCTCAAAAACAATTATATAATTTTCCTTGTTCAAAATGCATCAAGTGTCATTGATTATATACTGTACAGATAAAGGGTATGATGCTTGAAGGACAATGAAGCGTCCCGCGGTGCTTAACAGTCTCTGTTGTTCAGTTCAGAATGCACCAATGACCAACGAAAGTGCTCCGGAGAGAGAGAAAAAAAGTCTATCAGAAAGTCAATAACTCTTTACCGTTCCTTAAAGATGCAACAGTTCGTCCCACGATGTCACACAATGTTCATCTCATACACGCGCACTCCTTATGCGCGAGCACCAAGCCACCACGAGCGATTGCGATGAGGAAGAAGACCGGCGAAGCAGGCGAGCCGTCACGCAACCACGGCGATCGGCGAAGCGCTGATCTGATGACCCGAAATGATCACGGCACCAAGTGTAACTGGTCTGTTGTCTGCGTTGTGTTTTGGTTGATATGAGAAGAACAAGACAGCATTCGCAGTTTCACCGATCTTTTATTCCTGATGTACAAACAAATGTAATCAGCCTCTTAGTGAGATTCGCCCTCTTTAACTCTCTTCAGTGCGTCACCAATGCAAAGAGCAATAAATCACATAACAATGTTTGCATTTAAAGTGTTATTTCAGTTATTTATATTTATTTTATTTATACTGTTTTATTTTTTTATGTTCGATTTGTGGAAAGGAGTTAGATTTCTCATGTGAAATCGTACAGGAGAGAAGCCAGACGGTAGAGTTTATAGCAAAACATTTTGCAGTGTTTGCATGTCCTTTACTGCATAGAATTAATTAAAATAGAAGTAAAATAACATTCATTACAAGTTGATTTCAAAATGCACCTAAATTGTTTTGCATTTTGGGATTTTCAGTTGAATAAAAGACTATTTTCCATTCATATATTTCATCATTGAGGATTTCTTAAAAATTGTGTAAAAATCTCGTCTCGTCTCGTGGAGTAACCGTCTCGTCACACCCCTATTCTTTACTGTAATGAAGACTTGACAATACAGTAAACTATATTATGACAGGATATGTTCTGAGAGGAGTATTTCTGACCGGAAAATGTTGTTTCTAAAGTAAAATTGTAATGTGACTCTAAATTGACACCACTGCACTAAACCAACTGAATGGTGCATCTGTTGGACATAGTTGTATTATTTGCCTGATGAATTGCCATTGGTTTTCTGTTTTAAGATGATGATACAAATTTTTGTTGTTGTGGTGGGCACTTTTCCATTGAGATAATCCAGAGAGAAATTTGTTGCCAATCTTAATGGAGAAAGTGCCCAAGCAACATTGCTCAAAGTTGCCTGTGTATCATCACCTTTACTCTTTCAATCAATCTTTTCTCTTTCTCTTACCCTCCAGAATGTCAGCGGCAAGTTCGCCATACAGCAGGCCTGCACCCACCCGGATCACCTGTGTGGACAATCGGACAAACCGTCGGGCTAAGTCATACGAGGTGTCTAAAAATGAAATTAAAATAGCGTCGTACAAAACCACTACAATAAGTGCCCTCAGCGATGGCGTGAGGGCATTTATTGCTCCTGTGGATGGGGAAATCGCACTGTTTGAGACCGGGAGGGCGTACATCATAAAAAATTACACCCTGTCCCACAAATTTGGACGGGAATGCATATTTCTCAACCCCAACTCGAAGAAATTCCAAACTGCTTCCTTCGAGTTGCCAGAGGAGGCAGAAAGGTCAGCTAAATACCTCCTGAATCCACCAACTGCCCTGCTGTCTGGGGAAGAGCAGGACCTGTTCACAAGGGGAGGGTTCATCTCCCTGAAGGGAGAAATTGAAAAAGTGAGCAAATTTAATAACAAATTTAATAGCAAATTTAATAACATTTTATTCAATAAATTCAAATTTTTTTAAAAGAGTCCCCCTCCCAAAACTGTATTTCTATAGCCACAAATGTTATGGTAATTTTTATTAATATTAAGATATTTCTGCCATCATTTTATTGCATTTTTTGTGTGATTAAGTGATGATCCAGAATCCAGATTCAAACTCACCAACCGACAAAAATTCAAATCTAAACACCTTGAAGACTAAACCAAACTGCCGTTCTATATATATTAGCCAATGAAACTCATTTAAACTAATAAACTCTAATCTCATACACTTATAAACTAATTAACTTAAATTTAATAACTAATTAACTAATAAACTCATGAATTCATAGACTTATGAACTCTTAAACTCATAAATTAATAAACTCTGAACTCTTAAACTCATTTAAACTTATAAACTCAAAACTCATTTAAACTTATACACTAAACTCAAAAACTTGTACACTTGACTTGAACTTGAACACACACACACACACACACACACACACACACACTCAGAGTTTATGAGTTTAGAGTTTATAAGTGTATAAATGGATGAGTTTATAAGTGTACAAGTTTTTGAGTTTAGTGTATAAGTTTAAATGAGTTTTGAGTTTATAAGTTTAAATGAGTTTAAGAGTTCAACAAACTCGCTAACAAACGTTCTGATTTAACTGTAATTGAACCAATTAGTTGAGCTATCGAGTTGTTGTACAAAATCGCGACTCCATGACATTTATCAGATGAATTCGAATGTACCAGGGTCCAGCTATGATTTTGCTTGTAGTGAATGTAGCCCACCGTGTCAGATGTTTTGAGACGGTGCTCTTGGATGGCAACAATAACGATGTTTCGCCTCTCGCAGTGTGCTATCATTCTTTCTACTTTATGCGTAATCCATACGTCGGTTTCTTTGTTGTAGGTGTCGTTCAGCGTTCTCACGTGTTCATGTAATGACTCGCGTCTATTGATATATAATGCCTTTGCTGAGACTTCCGTTCATGTTATTACATTTCAGAAGACTGTAGCTGAGCCAGTAGAGGTGGAGCTCACCTTCATCGGGGTCATGGAGGGATATGGAGGTGAGACAGTTCTGCTGTCTGACGCATATGAGGAGTACACAGTCCCGGCAGCTCTGGCCCTCGACATCGCTGCTGACGACCTGCCAATAAAACTTACTCTTACTCACCGAAACAAAACTGTTCAGAGTATTGAACCACTGGGGGAGATGTTTGAGGGAATGTTTGAATCAGTTTGACTTTTTTTTTTTTTTAATAGTTACATTTTTTATGAATTGTTTTATCACTTATTAATTGTTACATTTTTTATTAGTTTTTTCGTTCAGGAATTGTTCCTTTAAATTAATTAATAATAAAACGTGTTTAATATATTTTGCTTTAAGTGTTTTTCTATGCTTTCCATAAATGTAAATTAAATAATCATTAACCTAAGTCTGATGCATTGTATCACCATTCCCTACCATAAACAAATGCTTAATGTTGCTCTGATCTTAATGCTACCATGTTAAAATTTGGTAGGGAGGTGATAAAATGCATCAGGCTTAGGCTAATGTTTATTTAATTCTTCATTACTTATACAACCGTTTGCAGAAAATGTTACTCTTAAAGGTTGTATAAAGAATAAAGAAATAGAGAGTAATTAATTACATAACATTAACTCATTATAACAGTTAATTTTATATTGATATAATACTTATATAGAGAAGTATCACATATATTAGTTTATATCGGTTTATTAATTAGTTAAATTAGGTGTTGATTACTCTATTTGTCAGAAAGGTCAGCAGATTTAATAATAGGTATAAAAATAGCTTTTAAAAATTAGCCTTTGAGTAATCAACACCTAATTTAACTAATTAATAAACTAATAGTTTCGGCCTCAAAATCAATCTGGCCAAAACTAAGTGGATGCGCAACGACCAGGTGGCCGACACCACCCTCCATGTCGACCAGCATCAGCTCCAGCAAGTAGATAGCTATATCTACTTGGGCCAGGAGCTGACCATCGACCACAAGATTGGCCGAGAACTGGCACGACGACGCCGAGCAGCCTGGGTCAGCTTCGGCTCAATTGCCGAGACGGCCAACAACAGAGCCATTGACCCGGACATCAGGGCTGCCCTATTCAACAGCACCGTCCTGCCTGCCATGCTCTATGGGGCTGAGACCTGGACAATGACGGCGGCCGACCGGTTAAAGCTGGCCGTGACTGAACGCGCAATCGAGCGCCGTATGATCGGGGTCAAACAGACCGACCACGTCCGCAACGAGCAGTTGCGGGCCATGACCAGAGTGGACGACGCGGTGGACCTGGCCAACAAGGCCAAGAAGCGCTGGGCCGGGCACCTGATGCGGCGTACGGACGAAAGATGGACGCGCGAAGTCACCGTCTGGCTGCCGATCGACATCAAGCGGCCACGTGGACGCCCTGCAACACGATGGCGCGACTCGCTACGACAAGATCTGGGACACAATTGGATGAGGCTCGCCCAGGACCGACAGACCTGGACAGATCGTTGTGGTCTGCGCTGACCACTTTTGGCCGGTGAAGACAGACCGATTCTGGATTCTGGATTCTGGAATAAACTAATATATATATATATATATATATATATATATATATATATATATATATAGCCCATGGAGGTCATTTCAGAGTAGCCTACGGCTTAAATATAAAACAAAGGCACATCATTATAGTCGAGCATTGCTCATGAAACTGTAATGATTGATGTCGATTAAAAGATATATTAATCCTTTTAAGGCCATATCATGTATGCCTAGTAAGTCAACAACCGTTTATGAATTAGGTGATTGCTTTATAAGCATTAGAAAATCAAGACATTGTTATTTTAGTAACATGAAAAACAAAACGATTATAAATCAAATCTTACCTGCTGCAGTATTTGATGAGAGAATTGGTATCACTCTGTGTGTCGCTGGCGCACTGACATGAGCTGAGCACATGACATGAACGCGCAGTTTGTTTTATTCACCAGCCATCTGATTGGGTATTGAGCTCAATACACAATCACACGTGATCACTTTTAATTTATTTTCACATTTCACTTTGAGATAGTGACAGTCGTAAAGTATTTATTTTGATTCTGTAGGGGGGATTTTAATTTTTTTACCCACATGTCTTAAATTTTTGTCCATTTTGGAAGGAGCAGGGCAAATTGTGTCTCATAATAGCAATTTAATTTACTCATTATCTTCACCTGGTTACTGTACAACGCATATCCAGGGCCACATTAGCTGTTCTCAAAATATAAATGTCCTACTTTTACTAGTTGTTGCAATAAATAAATGTTATGATGAAGATTTTAAAATATGCTCATATAAACAAATCATTGTTATTACTGTTCAAAGTTGGGATTTAGAAAAGTTTTTTTGTTGGTGTTAATATTAGAAAGACAGACGGATGGACGGACAGATAGATAGATAGATAGAAAGTTTAGTTAGAAATAAATTAGAAAGAATTAGGAAAAAGAAACAGTTTAATTAGAAAAAGAAAGGAAAGAAAGTTTAGCAAGAAAGAAACAGATTAGTTAGAAAGAAAGAAAGATTAGAAACAAAAAGATTAGTTAGAAAGAAAAAATAGTTTGAAAGAAAATGGATTAGTTAGAAAGAAAGATAGATAGATTAGTTAGAAAGAGATAGATAAACAGACACAACAGACAGACAAACAGATTAGTTCAAAATTAACTTTAGATAGAAAGAAATAAAGAGATTAGTTAGAAAGATAAGATGTCGTCTATCTATCTATCTATCTATCTATCTATATATATATATATATATATATATATATATATATATATATATATATATATATATATATATATATATATATATATATATATTCACATTTAAACTATTTATATCTTCTAACTATTTATATCTATCAATCTATCTATTTTCAAACTATTTATATCTTCAAACTTTATCAATCAAACTAAAACTATTTCAAACTGAAAACCTTTAAACTTTCTTTAAACTAAAAGCTTTTAAAACTACTTAAAACTTACTGGCTAGGCTTTCTCAAGCCAACTTAAAGTTTGCTAACAAACTTTTTATCTAGTTTGTAATTGACACGCTTCTGTTGAATATTTACTTATAGAAATGCTTTATTGTCTTCGGGAAAAAAAATCCGTTAGCATCTCAACCGTTTTCAGAAAAGGTAACGTAGACTAACGTTAACTAGATGAGCTTTTGTTTATGAAAGTTTGGGGTTTAATCACATCTTATATGTAGATTAGATGTTTTTAATAGTTTTGTTAAGGGTTTTGCTTGGAAGTGAGCCAATTTATTTAACATAAACGTATGTATTATTTAACAGAAACTTGTGTGCTGTTAATCGGTGACATCACTTACATGGAGCGCTAATGTTAAAATTGGCTGAAACTAGCTCAATGGTAAACAAATATTGATAAACAAATGATCTGTGATTTCAGCAGCAACAAAATAACAACAGAGGGGAAGCTCTACTATTGCAACATTGCTGAAGAAAGCTGCTGCCAGAGAAAGACACAGGTAAACTGAGGAAGCCCATTAAATAACTTTAAATCCATTTTCTCACAATGTTTTTCACCTAACGTTATATCACCATGCATCTGTTTTCTTATTTATTTTATTTGTTTAATTTATTTTTAGAAGGTTTTTACATCCAAACGTAAGTGACACTGTTGGAGCAATATAAATAAGTAAACCTAAAAACAAATTCTGTTATGCTAATTTTAGAAATTATTTTCTGTATGTTATTCTTTCTATTTTCCTTGCCTTTAAATAAACCTGGCAAGAGGGTTGTTGTGTTCCTATATCCTTCCATGCTGATGGCCTGCACAATAGCAGAGTTGGAGCAGATCAACATCTCTATGGCGCTGTGAACCCTATGACTTGTAAGTAAAACTTTCAACTAATGTCAAATATACAGTATTGGTATTAACGGCATGATAACGACACCAAACACACCACGCCAAGATGACAACCGCCTTGATAAAGGTGTAGGTAATGGAGGAGCCAGTATGTCTCCAGATCTGAACCCTAATGAGCAACTGTGGGGCTTCCAGAAGCAGAAGGTGGAGAAGCGCCATGTGTCTAACAGCCAGCAGATCTGTGATGTCATTATGGAGGAGTGGAAGAGGATCCCAGCAACAACCTGTGCAGCTTAGTCTTAGTGATGGGAAGTACAGATAATTTTACTGACTCTCTTGTTTGTTCTCGTTCATCAAAATGAACAAATCTTTTTTTCCAAGTCATTTCGTTAATTTAAGGGGCTTTAAATGTTATACTTTTAAAGTTGCTCTAAGTGATGTTGGGTGTCGTCACTTCTTGTATTCTGTGCTCAGCACCACTGCTCACTATACACAGAATACGCGCGATTTATTACCACTATTATTTATGCATTTAAGATTGAATTCAGTGTCTGGAGTTATATCCCTTTGTGGTGTGTATTCTTCTAATTTCAGAAGAATACACAGACTACTAATGACAGACTACACACTGACAACTACTGGCATGGATGCTGCATCACATGTTTTTGAACAAAAACTTTTTTTTACCTAGAATTTAAAGTGTGGGGAAGTTTTCATCTGGGGCCGGTTGCACCAGCTGTGTGTAAGTTATAACTTAGCCTAGTTTTGACATAAATGGACACTAAGTTACGACTTGCGTACTTCTAAATATTTTTACATTGCACCATTAAACTTTGTTGAAGCGTAACTCTACGTATAAACTAAATATTTACGGCAGCCTCCGATCAGGAGTAAATAAAATATCAGACAGACTGAACTGCATCAATAAGCTCTTCTTTTACCTGACAGACTTCAATTCTTTAGACATATATGATTATTTATGCTGACACTCGCTTACATTTTAAGAGAGGGAACATTACGTGAAAAGATTTTTCTTCATTTTTACTTGTGATAAAATAAAATTGCAACATGTAATTTATGTATATAATGTTTGTTTTTTGTGTAATAAAGTCTATCATTAAATTGTAACTTGTCTTTGTTGTTATTTTGTAGATGTTTGTTGTAACTAGGTTTATGTGTAATTCAAGATACTTTAGTAAAACAATTTGTGGTACATGAAATTAAAAAAATCATAAAGAATAAATTTCCCTTTGGAACCCTGACTCGGGCCAGTACCGGCGAATTATACAATTTATGCTGGCGTGATTATGGCCCGATTCCGGCAGCGTCGGCTCAGTTTCGGCACCCGGAATCGGGCCAGCGTACTTGGGCCGATTCTGGCGCGTCATTCATTGCCGCGTTTCACAAGAGTACGGCAACCGGAACTGGGCCGATTGATTTCTTTCGGCTTGCCGGATCTGGGCCAGATCTGTTTGGCTACCTGGGTTCAGACAGACTTGTAAATAAATGTAAACAAAAAAAGTTAAATAAAGGGAAATATATTATAAATTCACATAATAAGAACATATTTTATTATACAATATATTTTTCTAATGAATCTGTCTTAAATAGTGTTGTTGTTTTTTAAATTCGATACTACAGAGCGATCGTCGTGTCTGCACATTCAACAAGTGAAGTGTGAGAGAGAGTGAGCGCGCGCATTGCGCGCCCCCTTAAATAGACTGCCGTTGAAAAAAAAAAAACTTCCCGAAACCCGGCTAAACTAAGCTTTAAACAGTCTAAACAAAAATCCAAGTCGGCGAATTGTTAGTAAATAAGTGAAAGGACAGATGTATTTAAGGATTTTTGTGAAAAAAGTTTAAATTAAAGAGTTACACGATGTTTTAATGTAATTAGGTCACTCTCTCCTTCGCACATGGTCGAGCAAGAGTGGAGAGACAATGACACAACAGAGTCCACGAGGGAAAATGGCGATATAAAATCGAGTTCTTGTTACAATCGCATGGGAATGGTATGTACATGTAGCCAGGGTTGTGCCTAATCATGCTGATGTGAACATATTTTTGTATCTCTGTTGTGCATGTTGTTATTCATTTTTAAAGTACTATGGCAACGACATCGGATGACGTCACGACCATCGTTCGTCGTGTGGAATGTGGTTTTCTTCGTCATGAGGGAAAATATTTATTTTAGATCAAAATATCGAGTTTTAATGCCTCAAATCATGCTATACATATCCTTAACATCTCAATCAACTAATATTCGGGTAAGATGGATCATATTTTTAATACTGGAAGTTGTTTTTAATATTTAATGTGTTCCTCAGAAGGAAAATAATTAATTTAAAATCAACCAAATGAATGTTCATGGCAAAAACGGCTTATATGTGTAGTCAATGTTGTATTTAACTGATATTCAGATGGGATGAGTTATATTTTTAACTTTAAAAGGTTTTTGATTGTTCAAAGATGAGATATGCAATTAAAGCTCTGATGGGGATGATATCGTATGACGTCATAACAATCGTTCGTCGTGTGAAATGTTGTTTATTTCCCACAAAAATCCTAGTCCTTTTTAAAGGAAAATGAAGATAATATGAAAATGTAAGATTGAAGAGCACTCATAGTTCTTTCATCTGTGAAGATACTACTTGAAAACAGTGTAGAAAATATTGCAAAACCGTAAGACATGTAGAAGGAGTAAAATAAATAAAATTTTATAAGAAAGAGAATCCTTGTAGGTTTTTTTTTTATGTGTGTAAGGATTCATTCTGTAAAATATTTTAATGTAAGGATCAAATATAAGAGTCCAGAATGAAAAAGGAGACTTTTTAAGCTTTTCAATGAAATATTTTTATTATATGATCAAAGAACACAAAATATATCAATTTCTGAAATATTTATTCAAGAAACCCTCTTTTGGGTCAAAAACTTGTATCATATTTATATGTATGTGTATATTTACTAATACATTCCCTTCTCATGTCAGAAAAAAAAAATCAGGTTTTGTCCTGATAAATCTTTTTAATAAAAAAAATTAAATGAAATCTTTTTTAATCACATGAACTTCACTTTTTGAGACATATTTATTTCTCCTCCTGTTTGTGCATACAGACAACAACATTCCTTTGTCTTCAATCAGTGCTTATAAACAACTTGCATACAAACAACTATTTTGTTGCTGTATATAAAATGATTTATTGAATATTTTCCAACACACTGCTCTATTTTGCTGCAACCCAAAGACTCTAGTACCCTTCAGGATTTTCACACAATAAGAAATATCATGAATAAAGGATAGAAAAGAGTGACTCATGACTGAATGTGGCTTGCAAAAACTTCTTAAACACTGTTTGTGGTTTTAAAGAGAAGTTATGGGGGCACGTGCACTGCAAACAAGGCCCGACAAGGGCCGGTCCAAAGCTCAGAGACGGAGGCACTGGCTGGTTAGGGGAATGAAACGTCCAAGGCTCAAACCTAAGGTCTAATGTGCTCTCTTAAGGTCTGATCCTGCTTGTGCTCGGCCCATCCG
This sequence comes from Rutilus rutilus, assembly GCA_021464565.1. Taxonomy (NCBI): domain Eukaryota; kingdom Metazoa; phylum Chordata; class Actinopteri; order Cypriniformes; family Leuciscidae; genus Rutilus; species Rutilus rutilus. The sequence goes on along the minus strand of JAJAQA010000005.1, from coordinate 5,833,788 downwards.
TCCACTGACCACTCAAGACCAACCCGAGCCAGACCAAGTTCACAAGCACCCCCTCTTATTTCTCAATTATATTATTAGTGTGACCTCTTGATCCCTTAGATAACCGATGTAATAATTAGTAAACCCACAAACCATACAATGGCCTCAAATTGTTCTTTTGATTTTAAATAACATGAATTATGTTCTCATGATTTTTAAACTACATGAATTGTGTTTTCTTCATAAATTAATAAATTAAATAATTAAATAAAATTACACCACTCAAAAGGGGGTAAGATGACCCGGGGAACCCAACGGTGGGCTTATATGAGTCCGGGGAGAACCGTTAAGGTTGCAAAATTCAAAATATAGAACAATATTACAAGAGAGTGAATATAAAATTCAGAAAAAGGGTTAAAGGGTTAGTTCACCCAAAAATGAAAATTCTGTCATCATTTACTCACCATCAAGTTGTTTCAAACCTGTATGAATTTCTTTTTTCTGCTGAACACAAAAGAAGATATTTAGAAAAATGTCTGTAACCAAACAGTTGATGGACCCCATTGACTTCCATAGTATATAAAAAAAAAAAAAAAAAAAGGTTTTAGGAGTTTTTCCCCAATGCTGTAGTTATTAAAAATACTTTTTTTCAGAAAGCCGTCGATTGAATCAGTCCTGCAAACCTGTTAGTAGACAACTTAGTGGATAGTGGAAATATGCAGTCAAACACTCTGGAGACCATCCCAGATGATGTCCCACCAGCAGGAGGCTGTAAGGCCCGTGAAATTGGTCCAATGGAGGTTTTCCAATAACACAGGGAAGGTCTCACGTGCTCTGTCCTTTCCTCATGCGAAGTATTGGTGGTTAAATTTGTAATATATTAATCATATGTATTTACTCATTAATTCATCTGACTCCATAAATGAAAGGTTTTTAATAATATCTGTGCCTCACTAAAAGTGAGTGAGTGTTTTACTATTCCGTTTAACTCTTCAATGAAAATAATATCAAAGTCAGTGAGAATAATCAAATGTAACAATTTATTATGTCAGGTAAATGTATCATGCCAATTTCATAATCAATTCAAAGATAATCGATACAAAACATCAAATGCTCTGGAATAGAGAGAAGATGCAAACCCAACATTAAGAAATACGTTAGGCTGAGAGATCTATATCTCCCAGCCTAATGGACCGATCTGAAGTACAGAAAAGGCCCCGATCTCCCTGCTGCACCTCCTTAAATAGACAAACCTTTTCACCTGGAACCATGTGCTAACAATAGAAATTTGCATTCAGAGGTACACTGTAGCACCTCTTGGGGGTGTGTGACCATTTGCTTGAGAGATCAACCCCTCCTTGTATGCTAGTTATCCATAAACCTTCAAAAACCTTATTACCTTGTGTTTTACTTATTCTGAGATGAGAGAATTGTACCAGTCGCACTGTGACATTTTAAACAATACCAAACATGAATATACTCTGTGATAATCATTCACATTAAACTGTACATTTTCTTGGGTGAAATCAGGTAGTCACCTGAGCATGAGAGAGAGGGGGTGAGGGGAGAGGGAAGGAGATGCAGATTAGATGACTCGGGGGTGAGACTTTCGTCTCGATGGTGCATGAGAGCCAGTTCAAATGCTAATCTCCAGAGAGGTCCTTTTGTTCTCTCAGGGCCTGGTCACCCCCAAAACAGACTGTCTGGAATCTCCTAATTTATCAATTCTTACAAGGCCTTACCAGGGTCTCTATTGTGGACCCCATCCCGGTCCAGCAGCACACCAGGGTCTCCCACTCAGCTCTACAATACAATTTTATGTATTGTAAATTTAAATGTTTATGTTGATTTTGATATGTTTAATGTATGTTGTAAATAGTTGGAAAAAGTACTGTAGCCTATAGAACAAATGATTTTCATTTACCAATTTTATTTAAAAAAAAAAAAGGTATAGAATAAGTTGTTTCATGTAGAAAGTAAGACTGTCATTACAAAAATAAACCATGTCCAGAACAATTCATTCACTTTTATTTACACATTTAAAGTTGCATAAAAATAATGTACATAATTTTTCTTTCTAAAAGTTAAACAAGAATATGTAGAAAATACAGGACAGGGGGGTTGGTGCAATCCCTCTCTCCCAACACCTCATCCATGAGGACACACCAGGGCCAAGTTTCAGCAGTGGGTTTCCCACTCACACCCTCACCTGTCCCAGGACACGTGCAATCCTAAAGGCAGAGCAAATTAACCATGGCATGCTAACAACAACAGGACAATACATTTCAGCAAAGATGTGTGTATTAATTTTCTTATATATATATATATTAGGGATGAGCGAGTACAGCATTATCTGTATCTGTATCTGTTAACCATATGAATTATCTGTATCTGTATCTGTACTCGGACTGGGCGGGGCCTAACGCGGAAGTGGGCGGGATTTAACCCGGAAGTAGGTCGGGTTGTCTTGAAATGGGCGGGGCTTTAACCGGTATGTTATTTTAAGCATGCAATTGATATGGGTTGATCAGAAATTGTTATATTTATTGCTGATTAGAAAACTATTTACATGACAGAATCAGCATTGAGCTTCAGATCAATGGTTTTGATCACGATAACAAACGAACTACAGAACAAGTTTTGCAACAATGAATATAACACAAGCGGTTGCAATTATGAAGTAAAATGTAATGAACAACAGTTTTCATCTCAACTAGGGCTGGGTGATATGGACCAAAGGTCATATCCCGATATATTTAGACTGAATTGCGATATACGATATATATATCCCAATATTTTTTATTTTTCATGTTTTATTTTTTTCAAAATTTGTTAACACACACACACAAGTACTGTCCCCCTTTACTTAACATAAATTGTAAGAATATGACTAATAGTAAAGACTAGTAGCCTACTAATAAATAAACATTATGCTAAAGGTATTAAATAGCAGTCCCAAACTAGTTTTTGTTAATACAATGTTGGTATGAGCCACTACAGTCATTTAAAAATATAAAAAATAACACAAAGAAAAATAGTGGCATTTTGGGGTTAATATTGAAACGACAGTTACCATGGTGAATACACAATACTAACAAGAACTGTTAATGAAACATGGAATATTTTGTGTAATTTATTTATTTTATTTCGTGTAATTTACAACGTAACGGCGTTGCATGCTCGTAGTTTCTTTTGCACTTTATATACAGTGAGGCGATACACAGCGCGCGCCGCCGCATTTGCGCGTGCAATTGTGTGTGCGCTACGACTACAGTATAACGGCTGACAGGACAAGAAAGTCCGTTTTTCTGAGGTGAAAGACTTTATTTCATGTTATAACATAACATGCTCTAAACACGCACGCAAAGTGGAAAAGGAGGGGTGGGGGCGCGGGGAGCAGTGCAGAGAGCTCCGGGTCAGCTGGCTTGGAGCAAGGATCACAGCGCAAATTTGAACTAGCTAGGCTATATTGATATAGGCAATATGGTCTAATTCCACATCGCATTTAAAAAAAAAATATATATATATATATATATATATACCCTGTCAACACACCCATGTGGGGCCCATAAGGGATGGATATGGGCTGGTGAGTGGGCCCCATGTGGGCTGCCCACATGGGGCCCAGTTAGTTTTGTCCGGGGGTTCCATGGTGGCCCCATGTGGGCAAGCCCAGATGGGCTGAAGGTGGGCTTTACATGGGCCCTAGCTAAAACCCACATGGGCAACCCAGGTTTCTCCCATCTGGGGCCCACACTAGCTGGGCCCCATGTGGGCTGATTATGGGTCCCTGCTATTCTACCCATATGGGTAATAACCATTATTATTATGGGCTAAAAAAATCATTTTTGGGGCTTATTTTACAGTCAGCCCATACAGTTCAACAACTGTTAACATTTTTGTTACACAGCCAATATTCCCGAGTCTGGTGGACCCACCACATTATTAGGCTTTTAAATCAATACAGCCATAACAATTGTGTAAAAATACTTAACAGATGTTTACTTTAGCTCAATATTACCAATGGTATATACATAATTTATGGTTCTTATTCTCCATTTACCCCTGTGAGATCACAATTATGATCATATGATAGTTGTTTTTTGTGAGAAAACAAGGAAATTCAATTATAAAAAATGTTTAAAAAAAAAATAGAAACAAGATTTGATTATTATTGGTGCTCATTTCTTAGAACTTAATCAGAACAGGTGAAAGTGCTTGAAATGTAACAATTTTGTAACTTTGTGTGGGAATAGCAGTTGCAGAAAAAAAAACATTCAGGCACACAGACAAGACACACACACAGCAGGCCTAGTTAGGAGGAGGACACAGTTAAGTTTCATAGCACCTACAATTATTATTCTCGGGTTCAGTAGAGCCGAACACCTTATATGTAATAGTTGTGTAGGAGGGTGTACCATGTGCAGTCATTGAAAATAAGTTATTTTTTATGTTCTTCACAGAAAACTTTCTTTTAGCAAACATTGAAAACGGGTCCCACAGACCCGAACACAACAAGCTACAATAACAAAGAGACCAGTAATACAATTAATAAAGTTTTTATTTAAGTAAAATTTATGACATGCTTTTTTGCAATGTTCCCTCACTGTCACAGACAGAATTAGTTTCTTTCCACCTCAAATGAGCCTGAAGCATGAAGTCCTTGTTGAGGGGTTGCCTGTCGGGCCTGTCTATTACCCCCCCGGTCCCTAGCACCAATGAGCCACTTGGAGACCGCCTTCTCGGCATCTTTACGGGTGATTTGGCTGGTCATGGCGTTTTTCTTTAAGCCTCCTTCAAGAAACAAATATAACGGTCACTTACTTCATATGTGCCAACAACTCTCAGCCAGGACTGTAAAGACAACTATGTTAAAGGAATGGTTCACTTTAAAATGAAAATTCTGTCATCATTTACTCCCCCTCAAGTTGTTTCAAACCTGTATGAATTTCTTCTGCTGAACAGAAAGGAACAGTTTCTGGTGTCATTGACTTCCATAGTATATATATTTTTCCTACTATGGAAGTCAGTGGGACCCAGAAACTGTCTGGTTACTGACATTCTTCTAAATATCTTCCTTTCTGTTCAGCAGAAGAAAGAAATTCATACAGGTTTGAAACAACTTGAGGGTGAGTAAATGACAGAATTTTCATTTTAAAGTGAACTATTCCTTTAAGAAAAGCGCTATATAAATTAAGATTATTATTAGAAATACAGACATTCTCTTAAACACACAAGCTAAGCAACTGAGAGACATGTGCGAACACACTGCTTAGCCAGGACAACAAACGCTCCATTAACAATATTTAAAATCGACATGTTTATAATGTTAGGGTATTGTGACACCTTTTTATTATCGGTAAAGATGCACCGATTACAATTTTCTGGGCCGATTCCGATTTCCCATTAAGTTTGACCTGCCGATTTTTTCTAACCACTTTACAGCACACACAAATATTTATTTTATATCTTTTCTGTAATAGAACATTTTACAATTTGGATAGTACATATTTTTTGAACAGATAAAACACTATAAAATAGAACTATATAAATTACTCCAGGTGTGGGTAATTCACACACATCTAAAGTGCAGTGTTATCATGGAGGAACAATTTCCTTTTCACATTCAATATCCAATCATTTTTTTATATATGTATTTAGCAAACTAAACGTCTGTATGAAAACAGGGAATGACAATAAAATAATATTTAAATAAAAAATAAAATAAGTATAGCCTTGCAGTATAAAGATATTTCTCAAAGCACACACACACAGGCCTATTGCAATCACTTGTATAAACTGAATAATAAAACAAGTATAAATGGGTACGTTTTCTATAAATATCAGTCTTCGTTTTCTTTTCTGACATAGCCTACTCCAGTTCTTGTTAAAACACACAAATTCTGTGCATTTTGGGCACTTTTTTTTTGTGAAACCCTGTTTAGGCTATATTTTGTAAATCAAAAGTGTGCTTTCCCTTGAATTGAGCGTGAGCAGTGCAGCAAATAGACTCGGCACCGAAACACACGCTTCACTGCTCGCGACGCTCCTACTTGACACTCACGCGCTTCTCCTGCTCGCCTCCCGTTGTCAATACACTCATTGATAAACATGCACGCCGAAACAAAATACGCGCTTGCGGTCTGAACAGACGTAATTCATGAGGTCTCCTGTGCGTGTTCCGTGTGCACGTGTGATGCTGATGTTGCGCGATATTAATCATGCGGCGCCCGAGTGCATTTGACCGGCATACAATCGGCTTTTGTCAGACTGACCGGCCGGTCGCCGATCACGTGAAAATCGGCCAATTCCGGTCACCAGCCGATCAATCAGTGCATCTCTAATTATCGGTACAACTTAAAACATTATACACATGCACACCTACCATATATTACTTCATACAGTTTTAAGGCCTTGAACTCTCTCTTCCCATTTCGGCCCAGAAAGTTATACTGCCTGGATAGGCCATGGTCTAGGAGGAAGGTCATCATCCTTTTTGTGGCCTCGTCAACAGTCCCCCCCCCTATGTCAGTCACAGCTGCAACCTGAGGGTGAACAAAGGCAATACAAAGCAAATTTATCCACAGTATATTGCTCATTGGCGTAAACCACTCAACATGAAAAAACTGCCAGAAGCATGAGTGTGAGCTAGGGGTGGAACGGTACATGTATTCGTATTGAACCGAAATGGTACGGGTGTCACAGTTCGGTGCACGAATATACACGGAGAATATACATATAAAAATAAATAAAACTTGCGTGCAAATTAATGTAATGCGGAACATTGTGCTTTTGTCAAACTGTAACCCACAACTGTCACCCAACCAAAATCTCTCACACACATGCACACTGTTTAAAAGCAAAAAATATTTATCCAACCCCATTTAAAAACAGTCTGTCGGTGCCGTCTTTTGGACATTCATCATATTGCATTGGTTTTCATTTCTTGAACAGAGCACTAATCTGTTTATTTTAAAAGTTACACATTCTACATTGATTAAAAAAGAAATCAAATGTTTTTAATGGTAGTATTATTTTATACAGAAATAAAGTATTTATAATTCAGATGAGAATAAAGTTAGTGTTAATTAAAATGATGGAAAACAAATAAATTGATCTGAAATATAGCAAATTAATTTTAAATTCATTCAGGTACAATTACCAAACATACCTAAACAAAGAAAAAATATATTTTTGTCTTTTTATTAATTTAATTAATAAACTAATTATATAAAACTAGTGTCAGTGCACTACAAATAAACTGGTTCTATGCCTTTACTTTATTAATAAAACTTATTTAAAAAATACAAGGCTTAAGACATTTATTTTACTTTGGTGGTACAGCCTGATATGCAAAATAAAATAAAAATGTCTGAGCCAAGGTATGAACCGAACCGTGACTTCTGTGTCCATTCCACCCCTAGTGTGAGCACACCTGGGGAGTTTCAGATCAAATTCACTGCAAGCCCCCCAATAACAATTTAATTGAGTTGCACTACCCTAGACTTAACATACATACCAGTTCGGACATGAAGTTTGGGTTTGCCAGTTTTTCTTCCATGATTTCCACATCCCTAACTGTCTTTAGGGGGAAACCCTCTGGGGTAGAAGAGACGGTGGTGCTCATGTTGCTACGCTGTTGTATAAGCGTTTGTAGCATCCTCCCCTGGATTCTTTGTGTCTCTTTCATCTCCTCAAGCAGTGTTAAGATGCGTACAAACATGTTGTCCCTGATTTGTCTTCGAGGGGTTTCTGGTGACGGGGTGACGAGGTGATGGGTTGAAACATCGGGCCATCTAAGGTTACCCGGTGGTGGTGGAAGTGTCGGCCTAGCAGATTGAGGTTGTTACGCACTTTTAGAGTCTAGGGAATGTACCGTAACATTTATATATCAACATACTGCTGGATGTGAAGTGAGGTGAATCTCGCTACAGAAAACTCATTCCACTACAAGGAGCTCAGTCCACTACAGAAAACTCATTCCACTACAAGGAGCTCAGTCCACTACAGAAAACTCATTCCACTACAGAGCTCAGTCCACTACAGAAAACTCATTCCACTACAAAGAGCTCAGTCCACTACAGAAAACTCATTCCACTACAAGGAGCTCAGTCCACTACAGAAAACTCATTCCACTACAAGGAGCTCAGTCCACTACAGAAAACTCATTCCACTACAAAGAGCTCAGTCCACTACAGAAAACTCATTCCACTACAAGGAGCTCAGTCCACTACAGAAAACTCATTCCACTACAAGGAGCTCAGTCCACTACAGAAAACTCATTCCACTACAAAGAGCTCAGTCCACTACAGAAAACTCATTCCACTACAAAGAGCTCAGTCCACTACAGAAAACTCATTCCACTACAAGGAGCTCAGTTCGCTACAGAAAACTCATTCCACTACAAAGAGCTCAGTCCACTACAGAAAACTCATTCCACTACAAGGAGCTCAGTCCACTACAGAAAACTCATTCCACTACAAGGAGCTCAGTCCACTACAGAAAACTCATTCCACTACAAAGAGCTCAGTCCACTACAGAAAACTCATTCCACTACAAGGAGCTCAGTCCACTACAGAAAACTCATTCCACTACAAAGAGCTCAGTCCACTACAGAAAACTCATTCCACTACAAGGAGCTCAGTTCGCTACAGAAAACTCATTCCACTACAAAGAGCTCAGTCCACTACAGAAAACTCATTCCACTACAAAGAGCTCAGTCCACTACAGAAAACTCATTCCACTACAAGGAGCTCAGTCCACTACAGAAAACTCATTCCACTACAAAGAGCTCAGTCCACTACAGAAAACTCATTCCACTACAAAGAGCTCAGTCCACTACAGAAAACTCATTCCACTACAAGGAGCTCAGTCCACTACAGAAAACTCATTCCACTACAAGGAGCTCAGTCCACTACAGAAAACTCATTCCACTACAAAGAGCTCAGTCCACTACAGAAAACTCATTCCACTACAAGGAGCTCAGTCCACTACAGAAAACTCATTCCACTCAGGAGCTCAGTTCGCTGCAAAGAGCTCAGTCCACTACAGAGAGTTCAGTTCACGATCGAGAGAAAGCATGAATGAACACGCCATCCTTTTAACCCAGCTGGGCGGCCTCCGATTGGCTCTCAAGCGCCGCCTTAATGATAACTGACGTCCGACTCGGCCACTCACAGCAACCTGTAAGCAGAGAGAGTGGGCTAGAGACAGAGAGAAGATAATGAAATGGAAGTGTAAGCACAGACCTGAGGGTGGATGGAGGCGGTGCAGGTGTCTGCACTGACCTGAGGGTGGATGGAGGCGGTGCAGGTGGCTGCACTGACCTGAGGGTGGATGGAGGCGGTGGAAGTGTAAGCACAGATCTGAGGGTGGATGGAGCCGGTGCACTGTTTAAAAATCCACACTGTAAAAATCTCGTACAACAACAACAACAAAAAAAACACACAAAAAAGCCAAGAATCAAACCACCCAACCCAAGGAAGCGATCATCACCAAAATGGTAAAAAAAATTACAGTGTGGAGTTGATTACCTGAGGGTGGGTGGAGGTGTAGCCCTGATTTGGCTGCCGGACCAATTGTCATCATCCTCATCATCACTGGACAAAATCACTCGCCTAGAAATGTATAATATACAAGCACAGTCAACGAGTTTTTCAAATTCAAATTTCATCATCCATTTAGTAGTAGTAATTCAAATAGCCTCACCTCTTTTTGCGCTTCCCCCTTCCCGTCTTCTCTGTAGAATCGGACTCGGTTGGTACATCTGTGTTCTGTTCATACTCGACTAATTTTGTGCGGGCAATTTCATACGTTGCTTTGGGAAAGAGACAAATGAGTGGCAATTAGTTTCATTCAGAGCTAATTTAAACCGAATCAACAGTGAACTCATCATGTCAGATAATCTCATACAAATGGACACCTTACCGACTTTTCTCTTGACAGTCAACTTGTATGTCGCCCAGTCAGTGTGAGGGTCCTGTTGCTCTATGACCGCCTTTGCCATGTTCATTCTTGCTGGTGGCCAGTAGCATTCATCCTCCTCAGGCCCGATAAACCATTTGGTCGGTATAACTGCCAATCCTCCACTATTTATAAATTCTACTATTGCAAAAGGTAACATGCTTAAAGAAAAACAAATACATACAAAAAATTAAAACAATAAAAAAAAACAATAAATAAAAAAAAAAATAGCACACTAGTGCAGGAGTGGCAATGCCACATATCCAGTCTTGAGTGGCAATAACACCATTTTTGTTTTTAACTCCTCCACAGGTAACAGCTGCAAGTCTTCAGATAAATTAAAAACAAAAAGGATTCCAAGACATGATGAGTCCATTGGATAGGTGAAAAAGGATTTGGCAGTTTCAAAGAAATTACACAGGACTTTAACAGTTCCAGAATGTGACAAAATGTTCCGCACAATAAGAATCCTTCCCCCTACAGAAAAACAGTCATCGCCACGAGAGGAGGAGATCAGTGTCTGTCCATCATTGTAACGCCTGTATTGTTCCCATGTTGCAATTGAATTAATCAATGGTCCAGAAAAGTGGAGCTGTTTAAGTGGGCTGAAAACTGATGTGGTCTTTTGGCTTGCCACTTTCTGCTTCTCATGGATCCGCCTGACGAGTTGTTGGACAGGGTTTTGAGGGCGACGGACAAGTTTTTTCAGTTTACCTAAAAATGTCTCAAAAGGAAAAGCTGAAACACTATCTAACGGGCCGAATTTTCGTGCATCTTGAGCTAGGTGGATCAATGAATGCATGTTATAGCTGACAAACTCAGTGCCATAAATCGCAGCAAAATCTGTTACAAAGAGTTTCAAAATCTCCTCAGCATAGTCACAATTGTCAGGAGAACACAAGGCAGGACTCAGAAGAATTCTCATAGATACCGATAGAAGTAAAAAGTTTCTGTACATTATACTGGGTATATTATTGAGAAGAACAACAGGGCCAGTGTAAAGTAAAAATTGCCGAAGCTCTGTAGCTTTCCATGTGCTGAATTCAAACAAGGATCGTGGTTTCCTTGCAAAATTGCTAGGTAAATATTGCCTGATAGAAACCATATATGCTGACATTACAACAAAGAACTTCATAGATTGCCTGCATTTCAGCGGCCCCTTCAACCAAAGAAATATTAACTTACGCATTGCCCCCAAGCACACAAGGTGCATATAATCTAACACAAAACTGGTAACTAAACCTATACCCAGATCATTTAGGGGGGAGACTGACAGTTGGTGCTGTTGATAGCCTTGCCTATCAAATTGCTCATCTGTCCTGAGCTCTGCTGATATTTCAGGATAAGCCACCTTCCCATTAATGTACTGGCCTTTTTGAGTGCACCTCTCACACCCATAATAGCCTGTATGGCCTTTGGAGCATTTAAGAAAGGCACGAGCAGGTGCATCACAAATAAAAGCATCGGGTAATGGTACCCTGAAATGTACACCATTGTACACAATACCACTCTGAGAAACGGCTTTCATATCTACAATGAATTCTTGTAAATACTCTTGCACATTTGCGGGTTTGGACGCACCCGAGTACACTCCAATTACAAAGACACTACACTCTGGAATTTCCTTAATCATACCCAGAATAGGCCACAGACTCATACTGGAGCTACGGAATAAGGGCAATCCATCGATGTTAATTCGAAGTGTGAGAGTATCAGTCACATTTGCTAAATGTCCTAAAGATGTTAGTTCAGCTATGAGAGCATTTTCGATTCCAAAGTGGTAGTAGGACCCCCCAGCCATATTCGCCACATTGCAAGATCTGTCAGTTGACATAAGAGTTCTGCCATCCATTGGGATATCAAGGCCCTTTCTCCTTAGGATTTTAAGAAGTGCAGACAGCGCTGTTTGTGGTATGTTGAATTCTGCAGCCCACTCTGCAAGCCCATGCGAATCATCATCATTATCATCTTCCAAGTCAGAACATTCATCTCCATGCAAATCACAGTCACTATCACAACCAGGCACCCAGTTTTCAGAATCCAAATCATCAAATGAGGAAATGTTAAAATCATAAAAAGAATCTGAGGAATTTTCATCTTCTAAATCATTTGATGAATTCTCAAAACAAATCTCATCACAAGCATCGTAGAAAGTGTCCGTGGAATCTTCGTTTTCAGTATGCTCTAACAAATCATCCAGTGGGTTTTCCTTTTCAGAATCATGTGCCAACAAATCATCAATCATAGACTCCTTTTCAAGTAGACGCAAATGTTCCTCCACTTTCGCTGATATTTTCCTCCTTTTAGTTCTTTCTGAACACTCCATTATTTCTATTAAAAAATAGGAAATAAAAAAAGCATTTTAGTTTTTAGCTATGATTACAGGGGATCGGGAATGACAAATCAATTGCAATGTAAATCGATCTACTTGTTGAAGTACAATTGCAATTCATATAGTTTGGTGAAGCTGGTATTAATGTGGCTGATTTTACCAACTGTTCTTCTAGTAGCCTTCAATTTGATCAGTACACTATTTTAAAGATAGCATTAATCTCTGTTAAGGCCTAACCTTTTACTATCGTGTGTCAATTGATTTCGATTAAGGCGAGACAAGCCAGGCAAAAACATCGTTTTTTTTTTTACTGGTCAATTTTGAGATTTTTGGATATTTGTCTTCAATAACATGTCTTCTTTCAGACTTGTGTTGAAAAAAAGTCCGAAATACACATTTATGTCTTTATTTTATTACACTTTGTCTGTTTGCATCTGTAGATTTCTCATAAATTCAACAAAAGTTGGCGTTCTTAAAGGAGAACTCCGGTCAATTTTAACATTGAGCTCATTTTTTTGTAAATTTGGAGTGCTGTCAATACAGAGAACAACGACAAAAATCGGTGTTGCCTACACCATGTTATCCTCTTTTTAAAATAGGGGTGCAGACTAACTTTTTTTTTTGCTACATGGGATTAATCAATGCATGCTGATGAAAAGTGGTCTTAATCTGCATACCCTAGTTTTGCACTGATGTAAAAAGACTGACAGTGACAAGACCTCATGTTAGCAAAATTTTTTAATCTTTTAACTCTAAAAAAAAACTATTAAAAAAACATGTATGTTCTTTAAAATGTTTGATTATAATTTTACTGTCTTCACATAGGGATGGGAATTGATAAGATTTCATCAATAATACTGCCACTGACGATTCTGATTATCGATCCGATTCTTTAACGATTCTCTTATCAATTCTTGATAGCACTGTGAGGAAAAAAGTAGTCATATGCTTTTAAAAAAATAACAAGTGGTTTTATTTATTTTAAAGTTTAAGCTTGAGTTAGCAAACTGTAGGCTACTTTTTATATAATTTACGTAATAAATAGAATTTTATTGTAAAGTGTTACTGATTAGTTATACATCGATTCAGACGATTCAGTTCACTGCTGGAAAGATCAGTTGTTCATTAAAATGAATCGGTTCAAATGAGTCATTAGTTCGCGAATTGGACATGTCGTGCGCGTTGTGTGATTACCCCAGTTAGGACATGGACATCCAAGATAGAAAACATTTCATCACTGTATAGTTTTTTTTTTTCGTTTAATTAAAGTGTTGTTTTATGTCAGCTGAATGTCCGGAACGGACAACTCTGAATCTTCTTTTCAGAGAAGATAAGGAAACTTATTTAGCACAATTGACCCTTCGCAGGGAGCTTGATTGACAGGCGATCTAACCAATCATAATCCGCCATCCGCCATTTTGTCCGACAAAGCAGTCAGGAGAGATAGCAGATTAACATGGGAGGATTTGAACATGAAAAACATAGTGTACTGACGCCTTTCCGCGGTTAAAACAACAATATTTAAATTAATTTATTAATTAAATTGTATATTTAAATTTCTTATCATTTTTTAAAAGAAATTTAAACGATACATACCGTTTTGTGGCTCTTTAATGTGTCTGACAGATCGCTGATGTAGAGCATCAGTTAAAGCTGCTCGTGAACCAATCATCCCTTCCTTCTAGTTCATTTAAAGCATCAAATAAACATGAATGAACATGGGAAGGATTGTTGTTTTAACCGCGGAAAGACGTCAGTACACTCCGTTTTTCATGTTCAAATCCTCCCATGTTAATCTGCTATCTCTCCTGACTGCTTTGTCGGACAAAATGGCGGATGGCGGATTATGATTGGTTAGATCGCCTGTCAATCAAGCTCCCTGCGAAGGGTCAATTCCAGCAGTAACTCAGGAAAAAAAAAATTCTCCAAATGCTCTAACGTTAACATGAAACTTTGGTCTTCCGACCTTTCACCACCGTGTCGATTTATTTTGATTAACGTTAATATGTGCGAGGGAGAGAGAGAGCAACACAGCGCCTAGTTTGGAGACAGTTAAGTCGTTTACACAGAGAGTGCGCGCGCGCGACCGGCTCTCTCTCTCTCTGGTTGTTCTTTCAGTTAAACATGAGCCCTGTCACAAACGCAGCCGCTCATCTACATTACTCACCGATCAAATAAGACTTTGGCGGGCGCTAAAACAAGTTCAATGCAGGAAAATTCATGCGTGAGCTTCCATTAGACTCGCACGGTAGCCAGGCGTCTCATCAAATGGCGAGCTCACTTGACGCTGTGTGCTTCAAGATTCTGACGCAAGTGCTAAGATTCCGATTGGCCCACAGAAAAAGTGCTAAGATTCCGATTGGCCCAGAGAAATGTCAATTATAAAAATTATCCAATAATGTTTCGCAATTCTAGCCTGCATGGCAGTTACTGTGAGTAACAATACCCCCCCCCCCCCCCCCCCCCCAAAATGTTGGCCGTGAAAAAATGCAGGATAACCCCTGTATCAGTCGGCCTATGTAGCTTAAGGTGCATGGCAATATGGAAAACACTGTCGATCAATCCACAATATTAAACGACGCATTAAACAATTCACACGTCGCCTTAATGTAAGTTAACAGACAAATAAACATATTTATGTAGATAAATGAGTCCCTTATTACTATGGAAAACCCTTCCACGTCGCTATTTGTTCCATTTAAGAGGTGAATTCGTAGTGCAGCAGCAAACTCCGCTTCTCTGCGTGCTCCCGCGGCCAGAGGATGCAAATCCTGGCGGGAATAACGTTAAGTGCCTTGACACGACACCCTAGCCGATAAAACATTGCTGACATTCAAATGGACTTTCACCTGTGTTTTTGCTTTAACTAAATACAAGTGCAAACATTAAAATGCCACCAGCTGGTAAAAGCGGAGAAATGGGCATTTTACACCTTTTTTTTTTAACAGCTTGCTACGTTAATGCCTGTTCAACTGCCTTGCTAACGAAGTTCACAACCAAATCCTTCTAAACAATATATTCAAGTCAACCACTCAAAATAAGCTCAACATATGATATTGAATTAATTTATTAAATTAAACTTGTCTGTTCAACGCCATGATTTAACCAGGTTTAATTAACGTTACCGAAGCTAACGTTACCTCACTGGTTTATATTCGCTAAAAGCTAGTTCCCTGGCCTCTTAACTAATACTTTACAAAAAAGCTTTTGGTTAACATTCATCATAAGGTAAAATCATCCCCTGTTTATTATAGCCTACATTGAGGCAGATTCTTACCTGTCTTTTGTCCACACGACACCGTAATGGATCCTTAACGGACAGCAGACTCAAAGGCGGCAAAGTTGTTGCTGGGCAAACTTCTTTCGCTCGGTGATGGGGGTGGAGCTTTCCGGATGTGCGCTGCACAGAGTGCGCACATCTTACTTTAGGGTTTTAACATTTTGTGGGGAATCCTGCTGTGGCAAACTTGTCTGTTGAAAGTCGTATAGTGCTTAAGACCACTATTAAATTGCTATGGCTTCTAAATAGCTTAATAGTCTAATAAAATTCGTATAAAAAGTTGACCTAGCCCAGTGGCTATTGTTAAAAATAGCATCCATGTCTGACATAATCAATTTGGAATAATTATATATGAAAACATAATATCTAAAAATATTTTATATAAATATTAATATCTAATAATAAATAACAAAAACTAAAAATGCAAAAACTACAGAAATTAGAAATATAAGATATTATATTAGGCTATATTATATAATAGTATAAATATATCTATATTTATATCTAATATCTATTTCTATTATATAGAAAACATAATATCTTAGGAGTGGAGCCCAGCTGGAGCCCACTTGGTTTAGCCCATCTACTGCCCATGTGGGGCCCAACAACAAAGCCCACTCTGAGCCCATGCCCAGCCGAAGCCCAACTAGCCCAAGTGAGGCCCATGTGGGCCCCAAGTGGACGTGTTTGCAGGGTATATATATATTAGGGGTGTGACAAGACGCTTACTCCACGAGACGAGACGAGACACGAGATTGGGTTCACGAGAACGAGACAAGACGAGATTTTTACACAATTTTTAAGAAATCCTTAATGATGAAATATATGAATGGAAAATAGTCTTTTATTCAACTGAAAATCACAAAATGCAAAACAAGTTAGGTGCATTTTGAAATCAACTTGTAATGAATGCTATTTTACTTCTATTTTAATGAATTCTATGCAGTAAAGGACATGCAAACACTGCAAAATGTTTTGCTATAACCTCTCCTCTACTGTCTGGCTTCTCCCCTGTACGATTTCACATGAGAAATCTAACTCCTTTCCACAAATCGAACATAAAAAAAAGAAAACAGTATAAATAAAATAAATATAAATATCTGAAATAACACTTTAAATGCAAACAGTAATAGTGTATCCATAATCAAAGTACTGCTCTCTCAAAACTTCAAAACTTTTTCTTCAAGCATGAAAAAGAGATAAATTAACTACACAGAGCAGCCTAAGATTATGGTCATGTTCTTTTTCAAGAAAGCATGTTGACGATTTCTGGCAGCATTTGAGACCTTTGGGCAGTAAGGCTGCACGATATGAGGAAAAGCTGCGATGTGCGATATGACTTGTGATATGTGAATGTTAGATACTGTTCCCACGTCTTAGTGCTTTAATAGGTTCTTTGCGTGATAGGTCAAATGTTTATTACCTGCCTGGTTCAGATTACACTATTTTAGCGCGATTTTGGCATGATCCGTTTCGTGGAGATTCGTAAAGGACAACGGGCGTCGGGACGCAAGATTCAATCGTTTCATTTTGTGTAGTGTGTCAAAGTGGGCGACAACCTACGCGTCTGCGATGCTTCAGGACATCACGACAGAAAGACTAGCATGTTTAATTTTAACGGTCCTCCACGACGGGTTGAGTGTGTGCGAGAGTGAGTGTGCGCGAATGAGTGAGAGTGCGAGTAACAGTGAGTGTGCGTGTGTGCGCGCGGGAGTGAGTGAGTGAGCGAGGGACAGTGAGTGTGTGTGTGATTGGCACGGCACACAAATGATTTAAAAGTGGCAGGGGCATCTTCAATACTAATTTCACCCTCATGCTCAATCACGCTGACATCACAACAACTCATGAGACAAAGTTTCACCTCGACGAGAAATCTCGTCGCGTTTTAATCTCGCGAGATCTCGTAACACGAGATCTCGTCACACCCCTAATATATATATATATATATTCTTTATATCGATATATCGGCCAGCCCTAATCTCAACATAACTTTCTTTTTTTTTAAATCCGAGCACAGATATTGACTCGTATTACTCGTATAATACTCGTACTCGACAAAAGTGCTTTATCCGTACCGGATACTCGTTTCAGCCGAGTATCCGGCTCAACTCTAATATATATATATATATATATATTTTTTTTTTTTTTATTACCCTCCCCAGACCCATTTTCTCCTGAATTGCTCTAAAAAGGCAGAAAGCGGTACTTAACACGTGAGCAATCTTAAGTGCATTGTTAACACTGCAAAATATGACACATCAAGACATGCATACAAAATACTTAAGAAATCATATTTCTGTATACTCAAATTTGGTTAAAACCACATAGCTTGCATGTCAGCACTACAAAAACACATACAAGTGAAACCCCATTGCCTTATCTACTGCCTTTCTTATTGTTTTGTGATATTTCTTATAATACACAAGTGAGATAGACTAGTGCAAATATTACAAATAGGTTGTTAAACTAATATTAGCACAAGTTTTGCCTAAAACTACCTGACAAATGAAGCCACGCAATGGTGACGAAGTTAAGAAGAAGTTTATAAGAAACTTTAACTCTGGTTTCGCTAGCTATTTGAGTAAATGAAAACATAATACTTACATTTAAATGTGAATTTGCTGTCCACCACCGATCTCTAGTCTCGGCCGCCTTTAAAAATAAATAAATAAATGCTGTCGTCACCGGCGCGCGATGACTTATGGGGTAGAATAGGCCGCTAAGTGTCCATTTATGTATCCTTTCTTTCACGGGGAAACGAAGGGCTCATTTGGCGTCGCTTTTGAATCAGGGAAGCCTTCGTCGCGGCGCGTTGACACAACCGGCCTTCGAATACGGCCTTCGGAGGACGCAGAACTGAATTGGGACAGCCTTCATCGAGCCGCGGTGACGCAATCGGCCTTAAAATGCGACCTTCCAAGGATGCAGCCTTTGAATTGGGATGTCCTTCATCGTGCCGCTGTGACGCAATCGGCGTAAATCACACGAACGTAGCTGTTCTAGTTCTATTGCATGCATAATCTCGCTGCAATACGTTTTTATTAAGTAGAATAATACAGCATAAACATGCACATAGTCTCAGCTATGACTTTTTGCTATTTATTTTTGTGTATCTTAATGGTCCAGTGGTAGAACTTTCACCTAGCGCGTCAGAGGTTCTCGGTTCCAGTCCACACACGTATAGTATGTTTTTTTTAGGTTTTTTTTTGCGTATATTTCTCATCAAAACCGATTATGTTCATCAGTGGTTATATATGAAGCAGGGACACGTTTGTGTACATTGATTTGTGATTTCACCAGGGGTGTATTCCAGAAAGCAGGTTATGTGACTTACCCGGGTAATTTTAGGAGTAAGTAAGTGGATAACCTCTGCTTTCAGTTCCCAAAAACGGAGGTAACTTTCGGGTTATGTAAGTAACCATAGCAACTGACTCTCTGAGGATAAACTGCTCCGGAGCTGGTTATGTTGCAGGGTTAGTTTGTTTCAGAGAGGTGTCCGAGCATGGCGTGCCCTTTTGATGAGGATCCTGTGGACGTAAGACCACGTATCGATGTCTTTTCTTATCCTAACGAATATTTGCAAGAGCACTATTGTTTTTCTAGGGAGTCGTTAATTTATTTAACAAACCTACTAGAACCACACATCTCAAACGTGACAGACCGCGGGTCAGCGCTTAGCGCCGAACAAATTCTTTGTATTGCTCTGCGCTTTTTTGCTACGGGGCAACATGACATCATGACTTTGCGTAAACATACACGCCACTTTCAAGTCAAGTGGCGTGTTATCTATACGCATTTTGAGCTATCCGCGTGTATGTCCACGCCGTCATCTTCCGCGTGTATGTCTACGCCGTTAAATGTCCGAGTGAAACGAAGCAAAATGTAAATCTACATCTGGGGAGCGATATTTTTTTACTAGGATGGTAGGGGAAGACTCATAAATGGTATTAACCCCAGTGACGGGTAGGTTTAGGGACGGGGTTGGGGAAAGTCATATATATTTATATAGAGAGTAATGTAACGTTAAGTCAACGGCGTTGATAAACACGCTGAAAAGCGATTATGCGTGTTGATAGCACGCCAAAAATGGAAATACGAATTGGCATGTCATACATACGCCATTTCATGAGATCAGTCTGTACGGGGAGTTTTCTCTACAATGTGGGCGATGCAGAGCATGTGGTAAAGGCAACAGTGTGTAGAGCCGTTCGTACAGTATGCATGGCACTGAAACGGTTTCTACACACTTTTGTACAGTTCCCTGGCCATAAACCTGTGCGCTTTCTTAAAGAAGAATTCCAGGATTGCTCTCAGAAATTCTGTCATCTACTTCAATTAAATGATATTTCTTAATAGGTTTATTTTGACTGCACACACACACACACACACACACACACACACACACGTAAAGGCTACACATACTTCTTAAACTTGCAATTAATCTTAATTTCAGGGTACCCAAACGTGATTGGGTGCATTGATGGCACCCACATTCCTATTAAAGCTCCACCTATCAATGAGGGAGACTATGTAAATAGGAAGTCTGTGCATAGCATCAATGTGCAGGTAATAGCTATATTTTGGCTCCTTAATATTGGTGTTACAAATAATAAACGTATTGTTCTCCACAGGTAATATGTGATGCAACCAACCTCATCACGAATGTTGAGGCAAAATGGCCTGGGTCTGTACATGATGCCAGAATATTTAGAGAGTCAACTCTGTGCAACATATTTCAACAGGGTACATTTTGTTAGACAAATGCTTGTAGTCTTCATTACATTTACAAAACACCTCAAACATTACAGGACACTTCTATGGTTACTTGCTGGTGGACAGAGGATACCCTTGCCTCCCCTATATGATGACACCCTATACCCTGATCCTGAGCCCGGACCACAGACACGCTTCAACCGGTCTCACAGCAGAACACGGGCCAAGGTGGAGATGACAATAGGCATTCTGAAGGCGAGGTTTCAGTGTCTGCGTGGGCTCAGGGTCACTCCAAATTGGGCATGTGACATCACAGTTGCTTGTGTGGTACTTCACAACATTGCCACAATAAGAGGAGAGAGGCATCCCCCCTGTCCTGATGAAGATGACCTAGAACAACACCCATTAGAGATGGCAGAATGCTTAGACATGATTTGTCAAAATCACTTTATTTAATGTGTTCTATTTCTTCATATCCTGAAATAAAAGAGACATGACAGATTTGTATTTATTGCTTTATACACACACACACAAAAATACAAAAAAATAACAGATTCATGTTCACATATGATTCTCACCTTAAGGCAATGCTCCAGTAGTTCTGTTTCAAGTTTGGCCTTTTTAATGGCCAGCCTTTTCTCCTCTAGCTGAAGCTGTATAAGGTCCATGTCAGGTTTTTTTAATTTGCCTTAATAGATGGACCTTATACAGTTCCTTTGCAGACAACTAGGAAGGCAAAGTAAATAAGATGGTTAAAGAAGAAAATCTGCCACATAGTAACATTATGTAAATAAGGACAACCAGGGACAAGTTCTTACACTGCTAAGATTATGTGTAGAGGTAGATGGACCCTCATCTGCATGTACATCCCCAAGTGGTCTCTTCATCATCACCCTAGAGTGGAAATATGCAAGGTTACTTTGTCTGGCAGACAAAGTGAAAGATCTAAAAGCAACTGGTTCTTAAAATGCATCACTAACAATTGTGACAGTCTGTGTGGTTTCAGGAGGATCCAATAATGCAATGCGTCCATCAGCAACTGCAAGAAAAAAAAGTTACTCAATGTGTAAATTACTGAAGTATGACAGACACTGAATAAAGGCATTAGGAACATGCAAGAATAAAAAAAAAACCAGATTACTGTATACAGCATATGCTGTAAAATAGAATATGTATGCATAATGCACAAGTGAAACAATGACTGCATTTGGGAAGCATTTAGCCTTCTTCCTAATGACAAGAGTTAATGATCGTTTTGTCCAAACGTATGACTAAATTAATTAATGCTAAATTAAGTTAATCTGATGGTAAGTTAACCCAGCTTTCTGGAATACACCCCAGAACGAATAGAGTATCCGCAACGGATTTAAAGCCGTTCAAAGTTCGGAGCCCATCTGTAACTTATTCGACAGAGCCCCTATAGGCTTCCCCTGGACAGTACATTAAAAGGTCATATTTCATTTACAGTGGTTTTATGTGGTGAAACCTACTGTACACCACACAGGGGACACAACACAACACAATTATTATGTACATTGCAGCTATTAATTATGCAACATTTGCATAAAATTCAACTGTCCACTTACCCATCAGATAAGTTACAGGTGGGATGCTATTTTTTATTTTTTGTTATGGGACCACCCTGATGTTATGGATAATTTGTCCATCTGAAAACTATTTTGATAGTGACAATACAATAGTGATATTGACAATAAGGGGCCCTTTAAAATAAGTTAACGGGTGGAACAATGTTTGTACTTTTGGACTGGGACATATATACTGTATCCTACATGTACAGTATATCTGTCCCTGACAAAATATGCTTTAGGTCCAAGTAAAATCCATGTATCACACTGTTTAACATCCAAAACTCATTATTACTTCATCCATCACTGATCATAACATCCAAAACAACACATCAACAGTCCATCACACAGGTGGAATGGAAAAACTAAATACCGGTATATCACAGTCCCTCAGGCAGACACATATTTAGCTGTCAGTGGAGCTGCTGTACCCTCTCCTAGGAGAACTTCCAGCTTCTTTTCTGGTGCTAACTTTGGGAAGTTTTATTCTTTTGGCCAAGGTGTAAATCACTTAGTGATGATACTTTTTCCCAGTGGAGGAGGAAGTGCATCTCTGTCTGACCCAGTTGGTGGTCACTGAGCCTGTATTTAGTCAGGATCCGTCTCTTCTTCTCTGACAGTGTGCAGATACTCTGTCAAATAACAATTTAGTCTACTTTGTTTGCTTTCTCCAATGTTCTAAATATTGATATTTTGAATGATTCAAAATTAGTTTTGTTCTGTTGAGTTGCTTTGAACCAGTGCTGAAGGCCCTGGTTGGTTAGCTTCACCATCAGCTGACTGAGGGGACTGTTTTCAGGATTTGGCTTGTGGGTTTTAAGTGCTTTGAAATGTAATGTGTCTTTTTGATTTACATTTAGATGTGTTCAAAATGTTACAACTTGTTCGTAACGCATCGACGCACTATGTCAGGGTTCTCATTGTGCGGCTCGCCAAGCTTTAATTTGTGGCTCGCATGGCTGTAAAAAATATGGCGATATCATGCAGCCAGTCACTACAGATATTTCTTAAAAACATTAAAAATAAGTAGGGCTATAACATAACCCATTACAAAATCAAAGTTTCAGCTCTATTACAAATCATTTCGATCGGATTGAAAGAGGTGGTTTATCGAGAGAACATGTAAACACTTGATCGATTGAGAACCGAAACTGAAAGGACGACGTGGTCTCCTACTGACTTTGTCCTATCAGAATTTTACACGCATATCTTTCGACATTTTGAACTACCGCGGAAATGTCAGGGTGCGTCACGTGACGATTCTGGACGAATCACGTTGTCTAGGGATGCACGATGATATCGGCACAACAACGGTATTGGCCGATAAAAGCTTTAAATGACCATAATCAGCATCGGCCGATGAGCCTTGCCGATAGGGTGGCGTGTTTCCTGTGTGCACGTGACGACCGTACATGAGGGCCAGCAACTTAACATGTGTGGAGGCATTTCGAGCATGGGGTTAGTTTAGTTTGAGATGTGCTGGGGACAGAGACGCATTCGCAAGTGTATTTTCAGAAGTGCTGGGTACAATGACATAGTAATTTTTTTTCTCTTTCGTGCAGGTCATGTTTTGAAAGACGATGTCCTGTAGCTTACTAATGTAAACTCTCCAAGCTATATGCTCTCCACAGAGCATAAAATATTCATTTTATTTTATTTTTCGTGTTCGCATTCATGAAAAACAGTGACAGTTCTCGGTTACGGACGTGAGCGTTCTGAAAGCGCCACTAAAAGAGACTGCTTTAAAACTTACACAGAGACCTCAAACAGAAAGCACAAAGCCTTTCTAAGTGAATTTCGTTTTGTATTATTTGTATCTTAATTTTAATCAATGTTTCATCAACCAATTGCCTGGATTTAATAAATAATAAGTAAAGCAGATCATAGATAATAGATTTCACGACACAGAGGCGCCCGCAATTGAACTGGAGTTAGTCTCAAATGAAACGAAACTCAGCATAGCCTACTTGCCTCACAGACCTGAGAAATATATCTATTATCTACAGAACGCTTGAAATCATATTTTTAAACAGAACAATTCAAAACGAAAGAAAACTATGTAATCCGAAATGTGCATTTCTCTCTGGCGCGTTCACTACTGCGAAGATCGCGAGTCATCGTCAACTTCATCTTTGCAGCCGACACAGAAAACTCTCTTGTTTATTAATAAACAATTAAAATGTCCCCTTGCTATATTTGACATTCATAATCATTACTTTTGCGGTTCGTTGTGACAGCTTTTAGTTGCTTTATTGGCAGCGCCACCCTTACATGTTACATGATCGGGTCACCACTGCATCAGCACCGAAAACGGGAGCATTTGGTAGACCTGTTCAAGTAGAAGATGTACATTTTTTTTATTTGAAAATTTATTTTAATTTATTTTACTCCTAAGGACTCAAGTTTGAAGTCTGAACTTAAAAATAAAATGTGGCGCTGGCATATCATTTATTCTCCAAGTGAAATAATTTGCCTATTTTTCAGGGGTGAATGTCTGTCTACATTTGTAAAATTATACATTTATGGTAGAATCAAATGTTGTTTTGTTTGTGTTGTGTATTGCCTTATCTACAACACGTGAGTGTAATACGGTAAAGGTAGTACAGGAGAGAGACTTGGATTTCTCTTCAGTAAAATTAAAGTGTAAATATATCAGGGGGAAAATGTGTATATATATATATATATATATATATATATATATATCGGTATCGGCATCGGACAAAATTTGTTTGAAAATATCGCATATCGAATATCGGCCAAAATACAATATTGTGCATCCCTAACGTTGTCAGAAATTGGCATCAGCCAATGAGATTGCGCATTTCGAGTTAAATCGCCTGTTTTACTTTCATGATTGGTTGCTGATAGACAGGAAATGACCATATTTGGATCCAACAGCATTGTACAGAAGAGAGAGAGCTGTCCAACGGTGTATGTGATGATGGGGTACAGACAGCGATCGCGGAGCAGCGGGATGATTTAGAATGCCAACTTTTGATGAATTTAGGCGAAATCTGCACACTCAAACAGACAAAGTGTAGTAAAATAAAGACCTAAATGTGTATTGTGTAGTCTGAAAGAATACATGTTATTGAAGACAAATAACCCAAAATCTCAAAATTGACCAGTAAAAAAAAAAAGCACGATGTTTTTGCCTGCCGTGTCTCGCCTTAAAAAGATTTATCAGAACAAAACCTGATTTTTTTTCTGACATGAGAAGGGAATGTATTAGTAAATATACACATACATATAAATATGATACAAGTTTTTGACCCAAAAGAGTGTTTCTTGAATAAATAACTGAATAAATATTTCATAAATTGATATATTTTGTGTTCTTTGATCAAATAATAAAAATATATTTCATTGAAAAGCTTAAAAAGTCTCCTTTTTCATTCTGGACACTTATATTTGATCCTTACATTAAAATATTTTACAGAATGAATCCTTACGTGTATACATAAAAAAAAATACTACAAGGATTCTCTTTCTTATTAAATTTTATTTATTTTACCTTCTACATGTCTTACGGTTTTGCCATATTTTCTACACTGTTTTCAAGTAGTATCTTAACAGATGCAAGAACTATAAGTGCTCTTCAATCTTCCATTTTCATATTATCTTCATTTTCCTTTAAAAAGGACCAGGATTTTTGTGGGGAAAAAACAACATTTCAGACGACGAACGATTGTTATGACGTCATAAGATATTGTTCCCATCAGAGCTTTGCATATCTCATCTTTGAACAATCAAAAACCACATTTAAAGTTAAAAATATAACTCATCCCATCTGAATATTAGTTAAATACAACATTGACTACACATATAAGACGTTTTTGGCATGAAAATTCATTTGGTTGGTTTTAAATTAATTATTTTCCTTCTGAGGAACACATTAAAAATTAAAAACAACATCCAGAAATAAAAATATGATCCATCTTACCCGAATATTAGTTGATTGAGATGTTAAGGATATGTATAGCCTGATTTGAGGCATTAAAACTCGATATTTTGATCTAAAATAAATATTTTCCCTCATGACGAGGAAAACCACATTCCACACGACGAACGATGGTCGTGACGTCATCCGATGTCGTCGCCATGAGTTGAGTACTTTAAAAATGAATAACAACATACACAACACCGATACACATATGTTCACACCAGCATGATTAGGCACAACCCTGGCTACATGTACACACCATTCCCGTGCGATTGTAACAAGAACTCGATTTTATATCGCCATTTTCCCTCGTGGACTCTGTGGTTTCATTATCTCTCCACTCTTGCTCGACCATGTGCGGAGGAGAGAGTGACCTAATTACACTAAAACATCGTGTAACTCTTTAATTTGAACTTTTTTCACAAAAATCCTTTTATACATCTGTCCATTCACTTACTGACTAACAATTCGCCGACTTAGATTTTTGTTTTGACTGTTTAAAGCTTAGTTTAGCCGTTTTTCGGAAAAAAACCTTTTTTTCAAAGGCAGTCTATTTAAGGGGGCGCGCAATGCGCGCGCTCACTCTCACACACTTCACTTGTTGAATGTGCAGAGACGATCGCTCAGTAGTATCGAATTTTAAAAAGAACACTATTTAAGACAGATTCATTAGAAAAATATAATGTATATATTATAAAATATATTCTTATATAGGCTATTCGAACTTCCCGGATCAATATTCTAACTTTGTTCAGATAAATAAATGTAAACAATCAAAATAAAATGGAGATCTCCATTTTATTTTGATTGTTTACATTTATTTATCTGATTTATTTTTGGGATTTCACGAGATACTGTTAGGATGGATGTCTTTAGAGCACTGCTCGAATTGAGTCAAGTCTTATGAGGGGTCCCCAAGTTTATTTGGGCGGGCGGGGTGGTTAGTCTCGCAATATACACTTTATACAAAATATACAATATATTTGATCATAATATGCATAAATACTATTTATTAAAAACGCTTGAATTCACATACGTATATATATATATATTATTTTAAATTACTTACTTGAGTAATATGGATTTAGAGGGTGACAAAGCAGCAGACCCAAAAGGGCAGCTATGGCAAATATACCAGGGCACTACATATAAGGCACTTGAACACCCGTAAAAGCAAGTAACTTAAAAAAATACATTGAAATGTCTCAAAAACAGTACAAAATAATCAGATGGCTTCCAGACTCACTGGATGGTATCACTGTCAGATTCAACAGTGGCACAGGGATAATTATTTCATAATGTCTCCGAAAGCAGTGAAAAGAGAGCAGTCAGTAACTTCAAAAGGATATCTATCTTCACAACTTTTTTATTACTTAAACAGTAGCAAAAGAATCGAAAAATACTATAAGGCTGTAATGATGTAGTATGAACCCAGGTGCGGGAGTTTTGCAGGACAACTGGGCAAACAGGATACAGTCTTTGGAATAGTTTATAAGTTTAACATAGGGATGTCCATGATTGATGTGACACTGTGATAATGTTTGTTCCAAAAGACTTGATTAAATGCATGAAACTTGTTTATTATAAATTGTGGCAAAACAGGCTGTCAGCCTGTGTGTTGGTTGGGATTTTTCAACTATTTCAGCACATACGATTTTTACATAGTTACGTCCAGTAGGTGGCGGCAAAGCACTGTCATGAGTGAGTGAGTGAGTCAGCAGATTATTCAACCATTTCAGTGAAAAAGGCTGCTTTATTCATAAACAAACAATACTATGGCAATCAAAATAAATCATTGCTATTTCAAGAGTGAATCCCGCATAAATGCGTATGTAATTCCCAAAACTTTGCCGTGTTTATACAGCCTTTGGTCCTAGCAGCATGAAAAACAAGTCATATACAAATAAATACAAATTCTGAATGGATATTAGAAAGCATAGAAAGCGCACAACGAGCGCTCCCTTTATAATTACTAAAAATCTGTTATCCATCTTCATCGAGATCTCTAGCACTAGCACTCCTGTAGAACCAGGACTGTTAATTATGAAAAAAATAGTAACGTAAGCCTAAATGTTTCCAATATATGCTAGGAATATAAAAGCCCCGACATGGAGAACTGTTAGATATAAAGTAGAAAGATATATAGCGAGAGACAATTACCCCTCAAAAAAGTCTGTAAGAAGCTTTCTCTTCCCGACTGCGAGTGGAGGTTTATTTTTCTCCATATTTTAAAAGCTAAAATTAGCTTCACCGGAGCGGCGCCAAACAAACAGTCCTGTCAGTCGACGATGTCATGCGCGCGCACAGCGCTCTTTAGGCGGGGCGTTCACATTTTAAAGAGACATGACAACTAGCCTATAAACACACTTAAAATAAATTATTGTAAATAATCAATTCACGATATTTACTGTATCCTTTGCATGTATTTATTTTGATTTGTCATTATTATTTTTACTAAAATAAAAATATCCGAGGAACCCCCCTAATTCTATTTTTTACTTCTTATGGGGGGTCTGTTGGATTACATTTTTATTAAAAGTTTAATTTAGTTTTTCCACTGCAATAGTATATAAACTGATAAAGTTTATATACTGATTTATTGAGTCTCCAGCAAGAGTCTCCTTTCCTGCCAGACCTGTTTTCTCTATTGTGTTTTAAATAAGTCAGATCACTTGATTCTCACCTTTCGAAGCCCAGACGTTGAATCGTTAGGTTGATTGACTTTCACCTTTTGTCTTTAATGGGTCTGGGATGGCTATTGGAATTGGAGTTCCTGGCCAGTATCAGCATGTGAATAGTGGGGTGTGTTCCTACTTCATTTGCATGCTTTGTTCAGGGTCTCCACCTCTATGTAATCCCTCCCCCTTGGAATGTATATAACTACAATGCAAACTGTATATACTTTAGACTGATTTGGGAAGAACTGCAGCCGCGTCAACGCAAAGTCCTCAATAAAGAATAACTTTGTTTGAACGTGATCCCCAACGTCTCCTGGTCTCTTGCTTCGACGAAGAAAAAGGTTTTCAACAATTTGGTGCCGCGACCCGGATGGAGAAGAAGGAAGCTCAAAGAATTTTAAGCTCAAAGAACTGAAGATTGAAAACTTCAAGCTCAAAGATCTCAACAAAGCCTGACTAAGTTCCAGACTGAATCTTCTGAATCCAGATTGAAAACTTCAAGCTCCAAAAAGATCTCAAAGACTGAATTTTTCCAGACGGAATCTTTCTCTACAAATGAAAGACTTGGTGAGTTTCACTCCATTAAAAGAACCTTTGCAGACCAGTACAAAAATTGTTTTCCTCTGCGCCGTTCAGAGAAGTAGTTAACAAACAGCTGTAGAAGTTTGGTTAACTAAAGATAAGCCTCTAAAGTTTGCTTTTAGAGATGAAATTTACCCTCTGTTGTTGGCAGGGAAGATTAACAGTTACATGTTAATATTGTGTGTATCCTCTTGCTAAGAGAAGACCTATCCTCTGTAAGCTAGAGAAGAGTTAGCGTCATGTGGTAATAAGATTGTACCCTCTGTTTTGTAAGACAGTAGAGAAGTTTTAGTGTTTTGTGATTGTTAAGTAACAAAGGAAGTCACAAAATGGTTAGAAGGAATGCTAGGCTGATACCTACAACAGAGAAAGGTGGATTAGCTAGCCCGTTATGGACAGACAATGAGTTTAAGTCTTTGTTAAGAGAGCACATGGACTCCATCGTGACTGAGCCAGTCAGATTGAATTTAACAAAGAAATTTGGCATTGATCCAGAAAAAGTGTGGTCAGTTGAAGATTGTAAGAAGGTACTAGGAGAAAGTATTCGCAAGAAAAATGTCAAAGGCATTATCTTCTGTCACAGAGAATTTAGCTTATCCATTGCACAAGAACAAGCTTGTTGTATTGATAAGTTGAAAGATCAGATCAAACAATTGCAGACTCAGGTGTCCTGTCTCAAGACAAACGTGGGCCATAACAAAGCCTCAACCAAATGTGATTTAGAAGACCAACAGTCAGAGGAAAGTTATCCTGATTTACAGTCTTTTGATAGTATAGAGGACAATGTCAATACAGATGTAAATGCAGTTGAAGTGTGCGTAGCTAGACAAAAGCCTCAGGGAAAAGGTATTGATACAGTTTCATTTGCAACCCCCATATTGCAGCCACAAGCAGTCAAAACATCTTTAGGTCCTAAAGATATTGAGAGAATTTCTGAAAGTTTGCCATCAGTGCAAAGAAATTTTTCTGAGTTTAGGAGAGAGTTGTCCAAAAAGATGCGGCTCTATGATATGACTCTAGCTGAAGTCACTCAGCTAATATCACAGATCTTGACTGAGTCAGAATTCAATGATTTTGAAAGTGCTGTAAACAATTCTGAACTGCAACAAGCCAGTAAAGATGAATTGAGAGAGGAAGTTCTGAAAATTTTAAAGAACATTGTTGGACCGAACGTGGACTGGTCAAAAATAACCAATTGTGTACAGAAGAAGGGTGAGACTGTTTGTGAGTACACAGAACGATTCTGTCAGATCGCTGCCGTTTACAGCGGAATTGCCGACACTCCAGAAAAGGTGTTAGGTCATAATGGTCCTTTGGTTCGCACATGGTTTCATTGTCTTTTGCCAGAACACAGAAAGGCGTTGCCTTACTTAAACATCACATGGTGTACGAGAACTCTGCAAGACAACTTGGACAGTTTAGCTATTTGGGAAAGAAATTCTGATGTCAAAGAGAGAGTAAGAATTGCAGCAGCATCCATTAAGGTCAACTCAGAGAAGCCAAAGAAACGCAAAAGTCCTAGAGAAGCCAGTTGTTCTTACTGTGGCAAGCATGGACATTTTGGAAAAGAATGTAGAAAAAACAAAAATAACTTAAGACAAGTTAACAAGGTTAATCAGCTTCTGCTTAGCCTGCTTGATATTCTGAAGCAGCCCCTCCCCTCCTCGTTAAACTCGTGGGGCAACTTGATACAGTGTTAACCATTTAGGCTGTGAGTGCTTAATTTCCCCAGTAACTCACAACAAAGATGAAAGACTTATTTTTGTTTAATAGAACAAAAGGAAAGTGACTGTCACAGCCTTTGTTTGGGGGACATTCAGTATACTTACAGCCTTAAATGTTATACTGCAGAACATTACCATCAGACACCATCCTCTGTTAATGATGTTTATTAAGACTGATGTTTCACTGGAGAATGGAAATGTGCCAATTTTCTCACACACTGTACAGTGTGTACACAACACAGGGACAGGAAGGACACGGACAAGTGGGGTGCCCTGGGAGGATCTGAACGCAACATGTGTTCGGGGGTGAACCCAGGGTGAAGACACTACCTCATAGGCCTTTCCCGATTTAGTCCATCCTTACCTCACTGGTCCATAGGTGTCAAATAAATTAAGAAATAGGGAAAGAATGAAACGACAACAGTAGACTCTGAAAACGATAGAACCATAGTGTTTAAACTGCTACAACCGTAGTGTTTGAAGAAATACTGCTCTCTGTTTTTCTGTTTTCTGTCTTACAGTGTGCAGATAAAACTTGATGGCTGTCCCGAGATCTATATGCGAAGACCTCCTCACCTGCATATGAAGCCACAACCTCAAGAAGACAACCAGACCTACTGCTGAACGAACTATCACCAAAGAAAATGAAAAATACACAACGCAGAGAAAATTCACGGACCCTAGTTGCATGTTATGTTTCTGTGTCAGCATGCAATTACAGATGAACAACACAGATCATGTTTGTGCCTGTAACTTTTTCAAGTTACAAGAATGAACTTTTAAGTGTACTTTGATAAAAGTTAGACTTAAAACCACTATACGATCAAATGACTTATGGAAGGATGAAGTCTATGCATGAATATTGCTGTTCTGCTGTTTCTTTGTTTTCTTGTGTTACTCGTATGTGTTGATGTCTTCGCAAGCCTCATGAGGGACGAGTCATCAGAGCGACTCTACGTGGGAAATGGACGCTACAGGAAACAGACTTCACAGCTATTCAGGCGCCATGGATTTTCAAGAATTCCACTGTTATGCTACATGGTTTTCTGTGTAATCATGTAGTTTATATGACATTTTACACCCTGCGTCGCAGGTGTCAACAGTTATGGTTTTGAGAAGAACTATGACACTCATGTAAATCAAGGACACAACACAGAATAAGTTACACGTGCCTGTAATTTACACAAGTTACAAGAATTAACTTTTAAGTGTATAAATTTGTATTTTTGTGAGAGTTATTAGAACTCTCAAAGGGGGAAGTGTTGGATTACATTTTTATTAAAAGTTTAATTTAGTTTTTCCACTGCAATAGTATATAAACTGATAAAGTTTATATACTGATTTATTGAGTCTCCAGCAAGAGTCTCCTTTCCTGCCAGACCTGTTTTCTCTATTGTGTTTTAAATAAGTCAGATCACTTGATTCTCACCTTTCGAAGCCCAGACGTTGAATCGTTAGGTTGATTGACTTTCACCTTTTGTCTTTAATGGGTCTGGGATGGCTATTGGAATTGGAGTTCCTGGCCAGTATCAGCATGTGAATAGTGGGGTGTGTTCCTACTTCATTTGCATGCTTTGTTCAGGGTCTCCACCTCTATGTAATCCCTCCCCCTTGGAATGTATATAACTACAATGCAAACTGTATATACTTTAGACTGATTTGGGAAGAACTGCAGCCGCGTCAACGCAAAGTCCTCAATAAAGAATAACTTTGTTTGAACGTGATCCCCAACGTCTCCTGGTCTCTTGCTTCGACGAAGAAAAAGGTTTTCAACAGGTCCCTAATACCTTATGGGGGGGTCCCGGATCCCCCCAGCCCCCCCTCAATTCGAGCACTGCTTTAGAGGCCGTGTGAGACACAGAAGCGCTCCACGTTACAGACTCAGACTCTCCAGCAGTTCTCCAGCTCTGAAGAGAACAAAGTTAGAATATTGATCCGGGAAGTTCGAATAGCCTATGTGAATATTGCCAACTTCACTGAACTCCTTGAGTTAAGCACTGACCGCATTTCTTTATATTTGAGTCCAAGTTCAAACACTATGAAACACTCCATTAACGTACGGAGCTTTGAAACACTGCCAGCGGGACATTAAACAGGAAGTGTCTGTCCGAGCTCAAAACAGGTTTTGCGTGGGAACGCAAAAGTTTTGCATGGGAAAAATAGTGTAGAAACAGTTTTCTCAGAAATTGTGTGTAAATTTCACAATGTCATGTAACAAACTGAATTAAACATGACATTTTGAATTAGATAAACTGAAATAGTTTTTTAATAGTTTGAAAAATCACTTTTTGTAGTTTGTATGACTATATAAAAGGCAAAATGTCATGAAACTGAGCTCTGACGTTTCCCGTACCCTAACCCTAACCCACAGGGGAAAGAGATGGCGCTGCCAGGCTCTCTCGCTGAGGTAGTTCTGATCAAGCTAAATGTCTCATTGCGCCGTCAGCCCTGAGGTAGGTGACTCCAGGTGACGGTACATAATGAAACTCGTGTTTAGCAGCTTGATGAAGTGGATCCTTTTAAAAAGCTCCTGATTATGAAAGGAGGAGAGGGTGAATACAAGATGTTTTAGCAGGATTTAGATGTTGAAATCAAAGCTCTGTGCTGTTCAGTGTCAGCTAGCAACGTGCTGAGGCAGCCTGAGTGAGTTTGGTTTTGTGTGTGTGTGTGGATGTCCATGCAGGGATCAGGACCAGGTTCTGCAAGAAGACCGAGAGAAGCTGCTTCTGATGCAGCCCTGGTTCAACCCGGACTAGAAGAAGGAGCTCGCAGAGGTTTATCCCTGGATCCGCCAGCACACCGTCCCACAGGAGATCAACACACAGGTCGAGAACTTCTCATTTACGTCGGGGTTGAACGTATGTACTATTATAGATCTATATATTTAGCCTGGCTCCGCCCTCCTACGTACTTCTGCTCAATTTTCATTTTCCTTCAGTATTGCGGTATATTCCTGGGTTTTCTCCGGCCAATTTTTTAGCGGTCCAATCAGAGAACGATGACGTTGAGGTCCTGCACTAGTTTGAGTTGTACGGTTACGTCACGGCCAAACGTTAGCGATTTGGTTATGGCATAACCAATAGTTTTAAACTTCAACATAGTACCCGCCTTCAAGGAAGTTAACGCTTGTCAATGGAGAGTGGCCAGACTCTCTGTAGGTGTAGTTACCTATGATCACGCGCGTGAACTCGACAATCGACTACTTTGGACTTCGACCGAAAACAGGAAGTAAATACAGGTATGTGCGCTGGCTGAATTAACATAATTTCTATCCATATCTTTCACATCTACTGCAGTCAGATTCACCCGTGTTCACTCTGAAGGAATCACTCACATGGCTGTGCACTTGTAATGACACATCAAGGATGTTAAGAGGCTAAAAGCAGGTTTAAAACTTGCCCCATTGAAGTCAAGAGGGTGCACATTTTAAAAAGAGGATAACACGGTGTAGGCAACACGTGGAATTAAGTTATTTAAAAAAATGTAAATAGCTATATCAATTTGATTTACATATTTATATACTTACTAATTTGTGAGTCGGCATGTTGCTGATTTCAGCTACATTAGGCTTAGTCTGTTGAGGTGGTCTGTAGATGAATTCCAGTTCAGTTGTGACGTCCACAGTGGTGTGTCTGGTGCACTGAATGTCAAAATTGTCCGTATGGCCTGAAAAGTAGAGTATGTAGATGTATTGTGTGAGTAAATTGAAATGGGAACAATAAGAAAACGGGTAGTCAATTCTATATTTATTCATGATTAAATGGCATTGTGAAGTGTTTAGTAAAGTTTTTGCTAAACTATAGTCATATTTATAAAATCCAGTAGTTCAACAGTCGTTTTCCAGTCGTTACTTAAAAGCTCATTTAAAGTAGTCTGATACCACAGCAAAAATGTGACTGTTATGGATACGGGAAAGACAAATTATTTCTGAGTTCGCGCTCTATCTGATCCACTCGGTGCGTGACACACACTGTCTGTTCCAGAGCTAAAATAATAGCTAGCGTTTCTGGAAAGGCATGAGTGCTGAACCGCGATTGGTCCACGGATCAACTACGATCCGTTTAACCCCTTATTGAAAATTTATAGTTTGCAGAAACTATTATAAAAACCTATAATGACGAACAGAAAAAGTTCAATTATTGAATCAAACCGTCGGTTTCTTGGTAAAGGAAAAAACAAATCGTATGACCTTCAAAGCCAAAACATATAGCCTATACGTGCTTTTAAGGGGGTAATTATAACGTAACTTTTTAATAGGTTTATAAAATATGAATTTATTCTAACCTATAGCCTATGTACCTTCGGTTAACAAAGAATTAAATAATAGTAATAGTTTGCATAGAATAAATTATTATATAATGTTTATAAATATATAAAAAATATTTTTCTATTGTAAAATAGAAAAGTTAGCCTACTTACCAATTGTTTTTCTGGCGTTGTTTGACTTGACCGGAGTCTTGTTTTTCTCAGCCATCATTATGCTGCTGTGTTTTTCGGGAGTAAAAAATACAGCCTGGTGGTACTCTTCCCTTGATGTCTGGACAGTTGCATTAAAATATCTGTGTTTTTTTTTTTAATGTCTTTATCGGAGAAACCGAATGCATGTAGCCAGTTATTGGGGTGTCATTTGATTTATCCATTCTGCAAATTGAATTGTTGACTTGGCGGGCTGCTGTCTTGAGCAAATCTAAAGCGGTAATGCTTTAGCCTATTTGAAAAGAGCGGGTTTTATATTCGTATTTTTCAAATTGAGATGGGCGTATTCAACTGGTGGTTTCTGATTCGCTGAAATGAAATGCAGTTTTTGTTAAGAAAAGGTAGCCTATCTCATTAACTGTGCTGGTTTGAATGTAGCATGAGATTAACGATCAAAATTAAAAGTAGATACAATTTTCACAGAATATATTACTTCAAGAATAATTCTAATTTAAGTTTTTTTTGTTTTTTTCAATGTAAAAAAAAAAAAAAGATGTAGTCTGTACAGATTTAGGGTATTTGATTAGCCATTAGATAAACTGATGTAGGCGTATTTTTTAAATAAAAAAAAAGGTTTAGGGTTATTGGTGATGGCTGTAGGATAGACATAGGATAGGACACATATTTGTATTATAGAATTATTAGACTCCCTATTGTGTGAATATAAATCGATAACAGTATATCTTTTCTCTTTTTTTATCTGAAATATTTGACTGAGGTATTGTCTTGGAGGACTACTCATTGTTTAATTGTAATTTTAATATTTTGGGGTTTTCCACTTGTATCCTATAATTTCCACAAATGAATGCACATTTCCATGTTAACTCAATAATGCGACATGCACAAAAACGCACATACACAGCAGACACAGAGACAAACTTTATATTATAAGGATATTCCTTGTGTGTATTGGTTTCATGATAACGTAATGACATTCTCTAGCCCCTAAGTCTTATCCCAGAAAATCTTTCTGCATAAACACATTTTAGATAATAATAATAATAATATTAATGTAAAATGGTTTGGTAATAAGGTGTTACCATTCTCATAATGTAGGCAAAACTAAAGTCGTTTAGAATGGCAGTGGGTGAAACCTGTAGGCTGCAGAATGACTGTAAAAAATTTTTAAATTAAACTGAGATTTTGATTGGATGTGTTTATGCATCTTTCTGAGTTGATTCAAGTTATTAATTTATTAAACATTAAAAATGTAAAAATGTTTTGTTGATCAGAGTAACTAGTTTGCTTTTTTCCCGTATATGCAACTTCAGCTACTTTATGGACACATTGATGGGAATGGTCATGTTTCTTACAGCAATGCTTGTTTGGATTACCGCCTGCGCTCACTGGAAGACTACTTTACCTATCTATCACTGGTTTAGAACTACAGCAAACTGTGGTAAGTCATATAGCTCAAAATACACAGAACGTTTTTTTCCTCGTGTTTTTTCCTCGTTGTCCCTGCATTACGAATGGTATAAAGTTTAATTTGTTTTTATTATTATTGTGAATCATTTAATTAATAAGCAAGTTATACTTTGTGTTATATTAAACATTTTCTGTATAATCATAATCTAATTTAGCAGTTTTGCTGATTTAATGCAGTTTTTTGTGAAACAAACAGGAAATTACATTTAATGAAGTTGAGTAATTCAGAAAACAAAAAACAATGTAGAGTGAATTAAATGAGACATTGCAACCCAGTCTCACGGCAGTTTGTGAAATGGTCACGTAATTTAATCTATTGATTCGTGCACGGGCACGTTTATTTAGTTATTTTCGTAATACCAGCACGTTTTTTAAACTAATGTATTTCAATGGGAAATATCTTTCGTGATCACAGCACGATCATTTCTGCCTGTCGGGCTGCAGCAGAGAAGCTGTTTAATCAAAATTTTTTTCACGAGATCTTATCATGGTTTATGTAATTTATTTTAATGTTATTATTTCAATCTAATTGCCAGGGAAGCTGGATTGCTTATTGATATTTTTTAAATTATATTTTATCAGTAGGAAATCGCACTGAAGAAGTCTCGTTCCGAACACATCGCGATATTTGGCATCAGTTCACGTGTGTCAGATGTTGGTAAGTAGCCTAGTAAATACCCAAATACGCTGTCCTAATAATGTGTGATATAATGTCTTTTCTGTTTGTCGCTATTAATCAGATTAGCTCACGTTCAGTCACTGCATTATATCTGTCATCTCCACAGAGGCTTTACGTTTCATTGCTTTCTAATTCAAAACAGGGTGATTAAACACTGCCTGTCACGTGACGTGCTATAGATTAGGCCTATAGACGTTTAATCAGTTAATCATATTCATATCAGATTAAAAGTAGTACAATTAGTTCCAAAGTTGTATTTGTAGTAGAAGCACAGTAAAAACAACACTTACCATGCTTTTACCACATTAACATTAGTTTTAATGTGATAAGTGTAGTAAAAAGACAGTAATCACAAAACTTACCATGCTTTTACCACACTATTGGTAGTTTTAATGTGATACTTATTGTAAAAGGACAGTAACCACTAGGGATGCCCCGATACCGATACTGGCATCGGGCCGATACTGTCCTCGTATACTCGTACTCGTACTTGTACTCATAAAAATTTGCCGATACCACGTACATTTTGCAAAACGAAACTGGCCGCCCCGAGTGCTTTGTGGAGGTGAACTGTGAGGTATAGACGTGCGAGCTGGTCGAGCACATCCCTTTAAACAGACACCAATGGAAAGTTTGTTCAGTCGGATATCAATGGAATAGAAAAGAAAACAAGGCATCAGGTAGCTTTTAACGTTAACTGAGGAGAGAGAGAGAGAGAGAGCGAGCGCACTTCTGTTGAATGCTCTTGATTGCTGATCGTTCACTCAGCACGTGTTATTTGGATGAAAACTAAATCGTATATGTAAGTAAAGTGAAACATGAACTGTTACCTGATTTAAGTATAACGAACATAATTACAGGACGTGTGCAGGTCAAGAAGTTTCGTGAACGCAAACATCCAAAGCAGCGTCTCATCGCGCGAATACTGAATTAAATTGTCTTTCACATCTTGCGC
Source organism: Rutilus rutilus (assembly GCA_021464565.1). Taxonomy (NCBI): domain Eukaryota; kingdom Metazoa; phylum Chordata; class Actinopteri; order Cypriniformes; family Leuciscidae; genus Rutilus; species Rutilus rutilus. The sequence goes on along the minus strand of JAJAQA010000005.1, from coordinate 5,795,470 downwards.
TTGTACAGACGAATTCACACAAAATTGTGTAATAACGCCCGTCTTGGCGAGTATCCTATAGTAAACAAAGTCGGTTATATCTCAAATGAACGTAGCATGTTCAAATGCGTTCGGTCTTAAAGGGGCAGCAGTCTAATAAACCTGCTTCTGTGTTTTAATGTTAAAATCCGCGTGAAGCGGAAGTTGCAAACGACTTTTCTCCAGTGCTGTGACGTATTTCCCAGTGAAAAGGAATATTGAACAGAGGGCAGGGTTTTACTCTAGCGCTCCTCCTCTCCATCTCTCGCTCATTACAGACTAACGGTTTGAGGGGAGTGGTTAAGCGTTTCCCAAACCAAGCCGTCAAACCTACGTCATCAGGGAAGGTCCTCCAAGGCAGAGGGAAGGGGCATTTTCAGATTTTGATTAAAGATTATGAAGCCAAAAATTTTTTTTCTGTGTTTTAACTTGCACGGATGAATTGTTCACCACAAGACTAGTAATATGCGCTAACAAAGTAAATAGCGTCCATTTTGATTTCATGCCGACTTTAATCAAACAAAGGACAAAGAAATAGGCTAAATAGGCTACCCTTTTCAACTTTACAAAAATATTTCAGAACTATATTTTTCTGTACTATCCAATATTCTGTTCTGTTGTACTCCAACATAAGCATGTTTAATATATAAGGCCTGATCAATTAGCACATACTGTAAATAAGTTTTAGATAGGTAAGTTGTGCTCAACAGAAATTAAGAAAATAAAAATTAAGCAATTAAAATAAATGATTCACATATATTAAAATATTGAAATGAAGACTTCATACCTTGAAAGGGCACAAACCGTCAGTTCTGAATGGCAGGCTCCTAAGTGCTTGTCAAGCCTAGAAAAGGGTCCCATTAAACAAACTGGACACTGCAGCTTACCGTTATATCTAGAAATATTAACAACGACAACAAACAATTAAACTTTTTTTTTTTAATTGAAATTTTATTTATAGGTTCATGTAACTTTGTAAATAGGAGTAAAAAATAATTTGCACATCCCCAAAATTTGTCAGTTAAACTTGTACATTACTGAAAGCCAATTATTCACAATTAGGGTGTGTGTGCTTGCTCATTCACCATTATTATAACCCATGGGCACAAATTACAAATGAAAATATATAAATATAGCATTATGTAAGTGAAGATTTCAACATATCTACACAAAAGAGTAGGGATGCACCGAATATTTGGCAACCGAAATTATTCCGCCGAAAATGGCAACAAAAGAATCACTTTCGGTGTTTGGCCGAATAAGTGAAGATAAATAATAAAAAATGTTTTACCGAACAATGACGTTTTTGAGGATGCGATCAAATGGCAACCAGCATACAGTGAGAGGCGTGCACGCTTTATGAATGCAGCAAACATTAAGTAAGTGTGGAAGCATTTTAAAGCACCACAAGTTGAATTCAAGTCAGCACGGAGATCAAGTCAGACGCGAAGATGTCAAAAAAGTGTGTGTGTACATTTAACGAGGATCTTTAAAAATAATTTCAATCAACATTTCAATCAACATTTATTTATATAGCACTATACAACAACCTACAGGTATCCAAAGTGCTTTACATCAAGGGATAAAAACAACACAAAACAACTTCGAATAATAAAAAATCAGCTCCGACAACAAAATGTCACACCACTACTGGGTATTGAATGCCATTCTAAAAAGGTATGTTTTAAGTTTAGACCTAAAGGTAGTTTCCTCTGTAATTATACGAATGTCCGGCGGTAATTTGTTCCAGAGTCTTGGTGCAGCAACTCCGAACGCCTGATCACCCCACCGTTTATATCGTGACCTTGGCACTTCTAAAACCAATTGATATACCCGACTATAAGACGACCCTGAATATAAGACGACCCCCCCATTTTCCAGACTTATTTTTGGGACAAAGAGATTTTTGTGGAAAAAAATCTAGTAAAAAAAATAAAAATAATTTTATTTGAAAATTGCTGTGATAATTCATTCTCTCTCTTCCAGCACCGCACGCACCTTTCTCTCTCTCTCTCTCGCTCTGCGTCTCGTGCGCGCACCTCTCTCTCTCTCTCGCTCTGCCTCTCTCGCTCTCGCGGCAGAGAAGAGCAGCGTTTTAATTCAGTTAACGGCTAGATTATCAGGATTTTTGTGCGGGAGAGCTGGTTTTGTCTTAATGGGTCGCGTTTCAGTCACTATTTCATATTAATTCCGTTGTTCTTTCTCCCTTTCCCCCCGTGATTTTGTCTATATCGCGAATATAAGACGACCCCCCATTTTTCAGCCTATTTTTAGGACAAAAACCTCGTCTTATAGTCGGGTATATATGGTAATAAAAGCATGAATTGCCTTTTCTAGATCATGCCTGTTAAGAAAAGGCTTAACTTTAGCCAGAAGACGAAGCTGGAAGAAGCTCATTCTTACAACATTTGTGATTTGTTTGTCAAAATATAAGTTACAATCGAAAGTAACCCCCAAGTTTTTAACAGCTGGCTTCAGGAATGATGCCATGGTTCCTAAACTAACCGATGGACCATTAGGGGAGTTACTAAAAATTATGCACTCCGTTTTAGCTTCGTTTAAGCTAAGAAAGTTTTGTGACAGCCACAGCTTGATATCCTTAATACAGTCCAGAAGGGAGTCTAACACCATATTATCTTTCGATTGCATAGGGAAATAAATTTGCAGATCATCTGCATAACAGTGAAAAGACAGGTTGTGCTTTCCTATAATTGCCCCTAATGGAAGAATATATAAGGAAAACAGGATTGGTCCCAGAATTGAACCCTGGGGTACCCCACAAGAGAGTGGAGCAGCTGACGAAGAGCAGTCACCTATCATAACAGAGAAACTCCTATTTGCCAGATAGGAGCTAAACCATTTAAGTGCTGAACCTCGAATGCCTACACAGTCATCAAGGCGAGAGAGGAGAACTGCGTGGCCCACCGTATCAAACGCCGCTGTGAGGTCTAAAAGCACCAAAACAGCTGGATTACCGGCATCTACAGACAGGGCGATATCATTATGTACTCTCAGTAAAGCAGACTCGGTACTATGGTGTGATCTGAAACCAGACTGAAACTTTTCAAGCACAGAGTTCTGTTGCAAAAAGGCTTGTAACTGTAAAGAAACAACTTTTTCCAAAACTTTTGACAGAAACGGCAGATGAGAGACAGGTCTAAAATTGGACAACACTGTAGGGTCAAGATTTGGCTTCTTAAGTAGGGGCCTGACCACAGCATGTTTAAATGCAGCCGGGACAGAACCTACACTAAGACACAGATTAAAAAAAGTGAGTAGACTTGGCCCAATGGTGCTATTAAAAACATCCTTCACTATCCTGGCTGGGACAATGTCTGAAGGACAAAAAGTTGGCTTCAAATGTTGTACTATATCAGAGAGCTGCGTCAGAGAAACTGGTTTAAATTCCTCCAGCATTGCAGAGCGCCCAGGGACACCAGATACAAGCACGTCAAAATTAGCCCCGCAGTTTTGCCTTACAGATGCTACTTTGTCAGTAAAATAACTAAGAAATTTCTCACATGTAGTAATAGAAACCTCAGTCGGATCAGCGGTGCGTGGATTAACAACAGAGTTTATAGTATTAAATAACACTCTAGGTTCATTGCAACTGTTAGCAATGATCGAAGAGAGATGTTGCATTTTTGCCACCTTCACCGCCTTCTGATATGCGGCAACACTGTCCCTTAATAAACCCAGAGAGACATGTAATTTGTCTTTCTTCCACCTTCGTTCAGCTTGTCTACATTGTTGCCTAAGGGCCCTTGTGGTGTCATTTAGCCAGGGATCGACCTTAGGTTTAATGGATTTGTTCCGAACAGGGGCAATAGCATCTAGGATTTCAGTACTTGTTGAATGGAAAACTGAAAGAACATCATCTGGGGAAGAGGAGGAGACTAGTCCATTCATTGCATAAAACTGTGAGCTCACGAATGCAGATGCAAACTCTCAAGAGGAGGTGATGCAACGGCGCCTAGCAACTGATGAGATGCGGTTGTTAGCAGGTGGAGAAACACTGATCTCAAACCTAATGGGGAAGTGATCTGAGATACCAGTTTCTGATATATCTTCAAGTGAAACTGAAAGCCCATATGAGATTATGAGGTCCAATGTGTGGCTGTGATGATGTGTCGACCCTTCCACCCATTGGGTTAGGCCAAAAGAGTTCAGCAGTGTTTTAAAATCAATAGCAAGTGAGTTTGAGGGACAACATGCGTGGATATTGAAGTCCCCACACACAAGGAGCTTATCGTATTTAGGAACAACATCAGCTAAAAACTCAACAACACAGGAGAATCCAGTACAGCCACAAACAGCTGAAGTTCAAAACTGTTATAGCAGAGTGCAGGTAATAACCTGCAACTGTACTCATCTTTGAAGATTGTGGCCAGCCCACCACCTCGACCTGACACTCGCGGGGAGTTGAGGAAAGAACAACTAGGGGGGAGGAGCTCCGAGAATGCGCTGTCATCACCTGGTTTCAGCCAGGTTTCCGTCAACAACAGAAAGTCCAGAGCATTCGTCGTAAAAAAGTCATTCAATATAAACGTCTTATTTGTAAGTGATCTAATATTGATCAGCGCCATGTGAATTGAGCGACTTATAGATTGTTGTTGGGGCGCGCGACTAAGCGAGCGTAGATTCCCCTGTACGCATCCTCGCTTGGAGCGCTTCCTGTTCCAGCAACGGAGCGATGTGAACTCGGTCGCGGCGTCCGGCACAATCGCCCGAAGCCACCGGTAGCTGTGCACTGAATGACGCACACCAGAACCACTCTCTCACAGGGCACGATCTCAAATTCCAACATGACATCATGACTTTGCGTAAACATACACGCCACTTTCAAGTCAAAAGTGGCGTGTTATTTATACGCATTTTGAGCTATCCGCGTGTATGTTCACGCCGAAACGAACCGTCATCTTCCGCGTGTATGTCTACGCCGTTAAATGTCCGAGCGAAACGGAGCAAAATGTACACATGTTGGTCCCCTTTGGAAAACGTGTAGATGTCACAGTTTAACAGCCTCAGACGTGAATCTTACACGTACCATTATCCCCGGACGTTTGCTAATCCTACCATCTAATCATAACCATTTCTTAAAACTACGTAGGCTACAATTATAAAGAAAAACAACAGACAGACAAATATAATCACAATAATTTATTTAATGAGAAAATGTCAAAATCGGTACCAAAAGTTGTTCACGTGACGATGTGTCCTCTCTGGCAGTGGTTTTGTATGAGGTAACAGAGCAGAATTTAACTTATTAATTCAAATCCATGAAAATGTTAATCCGTCTTCGGTTCGGTTCGCTCTGCGCGCTTCATTTCAAATGTGAATGTGCATGACGCAATCTGTGACGAAGCAGGCGAGGCGAGAGCCAATGAGCGTTTGATATTACTGCCGTAACCATAGTAACCTAACGCTTCTTGAGGGCGCAATTTTTGAATTTGAATTCATAACAAGCGCGGGGTTTGACGTTTACGGTCAAGATGACGATTACTGGATAAAGGGCTGAGTTTGGATCTTTTTCTTGCAAATAATGGATTCTGAAGGTTTGGATTACATCAAGCTAATAAAATTGGTGTATTTTGTGAATCGATGTTGTGTTGTAAGGTTAATTATTGTGATTATACATTTTAATATTGTCCATAAAATGGGTATGTTTAGGTGTGGGAGTACAGTTAAGGGATCTTACATTTATAATCTATACATGGTATTAACCCCAGTGACGGGTAGGTTTAGGGACGGAGTTGGGGTAGGTCATATTTATAATGTAACGTTAAGTCAACGGCGTTGATAAACACGCTGAAAAGCGATTATGCGTGTTGATAGCACGCCAAAAATGGAAATCGAATTGGCGTGTCATACATACGCCATTTCATGAGATCAGCCTGCAAATTCAGTTCTCTTTGAGTCTGAATGGTCAAATACACACACAGTTATCAAAATGCACATCATGTGGAGTATCTCACATAAAAACAGTTGGTCATGCAGGGGGCTGGTGCAAGTGGAGTGTAAGATTTGAGGTGCAGCAGTCCTCCACAAATGCAGATTAGGTCAAAATGGAAGGGCTCCTTATGTTACTTGTGTGGAATTGTGTGATTTGAGAATGAAGCATTGCTATACCATGTGAATACATCACACAGACTCTGAATCGAGTCCAGTCAGCACCTGGCATCACCCCATCTTTAGTTGCCCTACGCAGCTTTGCAAGAGATACAAAAGGGAGCCAGAAACTTTCACCTCCTTTCAGCCAATTAGAGTGGACAACTTCAACCTCCTTTGAATTGACAAACTCCACGATATGATACATTCTATAAAGAAGAAATGCAGGTCGCCAGCTATAAACAACATAAACATACAGCAACTTTTTAAAACAAAACATTAAATGGGGCACCAGTTATGATCAGCAATGAATTGCATAGGCTATGTGACTAAGAAGTGCTCTTTCATCCCATTCTCTCTCAAATTCCAGTTTTCGCACAGCTAACTGCTGTTCTCTTTCTACCGCTCACTCTTTCGCAGCGCGATCCTCACGCTCAGCGCAGAGTTTCGCTGCCTCTAAATACAACTGTTCTTTTGCAATGACATATCTGGGAATTTTATCTGACTTTCACTGTCAACCTCACAAGTAGTAAAGACAAACGATTCACTGGGAGCAATAAATGACAAGTGAACAAGCGAAAAACTCTGAGCACCAAAGACATTTTGTTTGTAAATACACATACTACGACAACAAACAAAACAACCAGCTCACGCACGTGAGATACTGTTTACTAGAAATACAACTCATAAGCCACTGCTTTGAAGAGGAACTACTTCATATTACCTAACCTACTTATTCACAAAACTTCCAAAGACAAAACACATTGTAGGCACGAAAAGAAGAGAAGAACGCACTATACACACACAAGTGCAATTATTTACTAATTTTTGTAGAATGGGTTTCACCTCTATAATCTGAGAAACTCCAGCTCCTATCTACGAAAAAACACTTAACTAATTCCTACCTAGTCTTCAAAGGTGTACCGGGCTCGGGGCGGCATTAAACGCTTAACTCCGTAACCATCAGTTAAACCGAAAGTCCGAAAGCGTACCCCCTACAGAGAGTTAAATCTCCACCCAGGATAACCCTTAAAAACAAAAAAGGCAAAATAATAAACAAAACAACAAACAGTGTTCCGTCGGAAGGATTGTATACACAACCCAGCTGGATACACTCTGACTAACCGGAGTTCTCATTCATAAAGGTAACCATTCACAAAAATAATCACATACTCACCAACATTCCTACACCAAAGGATCGCGGACGAGACACCTAATTTATGTCATGGTCAGCTCGTTTTCGACCGTAACAAAGTAATATCACACTTGCACAGATTGTTCGACTTGGATCATTTTTCACTTTAATAAATAATCTTGCATTACAAAAGAATATAACAATGTCTAGGGGTTTAAACAATAAAGGAGGAATAATAATCCAAAAGGTGAGGAATGTTGATTAAGACAAAAAAAAAAAAAGAAAAAAAAAAAGGTTGGAGCACAAATTACTTCACCGGAGACTGCCGTTCCCCCAAAGAAGTAAAGTGAGATTAATTAGTCCATCATTTATTCTCTCCACCATCAGTGAAATCAGTCAGCAGGGGTGTACAATCAACCACACCCTCCCAGGTCATCCCACCTCCAGCAGGCAAGAAAAGAGCGCAGGGTCGTAACCCTGGATTTCCACCAACTTCGGAACGGCTGCGGATCCGCTCCGTGCTCCACTGTCCTTCAATACCCACCAGGTCCGGATTTGATGCGGAACGGCTGCGGCCATGACTGACAGCTGAAGTCACGAGGACCCACGAGAACTCACAAATTCACATATGATCACGTATGATCAGTGCTGAAATGCTGCGGAGCTCTCCGACATCCGGCAAGAATAGAAGCTCTGCGCATCTGCTCCGGAGGGCTGCGGACCGTCGTAGTCGGAACGCAGCCGTTCCGCAGTCAGTGAAAATACACACATTGACTTTAATGGAAACCTATTGACTCCGCCGCCGTTCCGGAGCGGATCCGCAGCCGTTCCGCAGTTGGTGGAAATTAGGGGTAACACTAACACAAAATGCAAAGTCACAAATTAGGTGAAAAACCTTCCTAACTGAGTGGTAATTAGTGGCATAAATAACGAGCCAGAACAATCTCTCTAAAAATTACATTTAATCTCTCAACACAACAATTAAGCCTAATGTAAATGCAACAAAGGCATTCCCACATGTTTGTCTTTGAAGGGGAGGAGGACATATTTACGAAGGCCATCATCAACTTTAACACACTTTAAACTCTCAGACAACTGCGAGAGAAGAAACACACCCAGGCTAGATGAACTGAGGGGATATGTGTAGAATGGCTCAACAGCATGGAACTGACAGTACACCAAGTGCATATTACCTTCAAGCAAGATGATATTCTGAAGCAAGCCAATGTCATTACCTATTTTAATACAGTTATCCCCCTCTGTAACTTTAACACAAAATTGATCCATGTGCAACTCTTTAAACTCCTGTATTATTCCTCTAACACCCTGTGGTATGGGGCCACCAACATGCTCTTTCCTTAATACAGTTCCAGCTTTCACATTGACCCTTCTGTTATTAGTACGCTCAGACAAGCGACGGACAATCTGGGCAACTGGGAAATTTGGCCCCCTTACCATGCGCTTTACCTCACCAAGAAAATTCTCAAAAGGGAACCCAGAAAATTCTCAAAAGGGAACCCAGATATCACATCAAGACATCCATGTCTCTTAACATCATCGCTCAAATGAACAAGGCCATGCAAATTGTACACCAGAAAGCCCTCACCATAAAGTCTGCCAAAATGTTCAACAAATGACACAAGTAGTGTCTTTGCACAGTCACGTATCCCTACATCCACCTCAGGATTAGCCAGCATAAAAATAGCAACCGACAGCAGCATAAAGTTGTGGTAGACTGGAGCAGCCAGAACATCTACGAGAACGACAGGGCCTGTATACAGCAAGAACTGCCGTAGCTCCGTAGCCTTCCATCTCCCTCTTTCCTCAAAAGCTCTAGGCTTTCTAGCAAACTCACACGGAATGTTATTCTTCAGTTCCTGTAGGTTCTTAGATAGTGCTTTAACCAGCTGACCAGACAAGCGAGTTGGCAAAGGCCCACTACACCACAGGTCAAACAACCAACCCCAAGACACACCAAATGCATGTAATCGTGAGGAAAATCAAGTACCATGTCGATACCAAATCCAGTCAGAGGAGACTGTGCTACATGATGATCTTGAAATAAGTTTCATCAAGCCTGCATTTGATCAAAAATACAGATTTTTTTTTATATATATTGTGATGTATTACAATTTAAAATAATTGGTTTTCAATTTATTAGGCCTATACTTTAAATTATCATTTATTTCTGTGATGCAAAGCTGAATTTTCAGCATCATTACTCCAGTCTTCAGTGTCACATGTGACATCCAGTCTATCACATGATCCTTTAGAAATCATTCTAATATTCTGATTTATTATGAGTGTTGGAAACAGTTCTGCTGCCTAATGTATTTGATGAATAAAAGATTAAAAAGAACTGCATTTATTCTAAATAAAAAAAAATGTTTCTAATATAAATTTTCTTTATCATCACTTTTTATCAATTTAACATAATTGCTGAATAAAAGTATTGATTTATTAAAAAAAAATAATAATAATACTGACCAGTAGTGTATAGCCTATTGTTACAAAGATTTATATTTTCTAAAAAAAAGTGCTTTTTTATTTTTATTTTTTTAATACTTTTTATTCAAAGTATCCTAAAAAAGTAATCACAGGTTATGAACAAATATTAAGCAGCAGAACTGTTTCCAACTTTGATAATGAATCCTCATATTAGAATGATTTCTAAAGGATCATGTGATAGACTGGAGTAATGATCCTGAACATTCAGCTTTGCATCACAGAAATAAATGATAATTTAAAGTATAATAAATTGAATTGTAATAATACATCACAATATTAAATTTTTTCCTATATTTTTGATCAAATAAATGCAGGCTTGATGAGCAGAAGAAACTTTTTTCTAAAACATTAAAAATAGTAATGTGTCCAAACTTTTGGCCTGTACTGTATATATAAAAAAAATATATACAAAGTGAACACACCTAAAACGTTAGCCCCTTGACATTGATAAGTCAGACACATCTGAAGTTAATTGCAAATATGCAAGTACAAGATCCATGTAGAAGGCTAGTCAGACTTGCTCGTTGGCAATTAACTTCAGAGGTGTCTTATAAATGCCAAGGAGATAGCTTTTTAGATGCGTTCACTTACTATATTTTTTATATATAGTATGTCAACCGGTGGAGAGGATTAACACTAACGTTAAGTTACTCTGAAGGGCAGTTTTATTCAGTATAATTCTTGTCACGATGTTGCTATATGGCGCTTAACGGTTAATTATTCTTAGAAAATAAGTTAACTTGCCAACTAAGTCAGGCATTAAAATAGCTAATAAACTTTTCAAACCTGCCTGTACAGACCGCATTTAGCCAAAGGTAATGTTAGCTATATAGGCCTATAGACGCCAATTCACGCCGCACAGGCAAACACCAACAAAAAAAGTCACCAACAAAAGTTGGCCGTTGTATTCAGAATGTTATGAATAAGTGTCATGTTCGGCCGTTGCATTCAGATTATGATAAATAAGTGTCATGTTCACACTGCCCCAACAGACACCGACAAACTGGAGCACCCACGGAAAAACACGAGATATCCATTAATTTGAACCAATACAAGTAAAAGATTGCAGCTTTCAGACAAGACTTTCTTCTCGTTTTATATTGTTAAATGTCGAGAGTGCATCTTACAGGCCCCTGTGCAAAAGGCCATTAAATGCATTTCACGACGTCATGTCACAGCGTTCACAAAATGGCGGACATAGATCTTCACAACCCAGAACATTAATACACAAAATATTCGCAGCATGAACATATACATCGGAATTACAGGACTCGTGCATATTAAGTTGTTGTATACCTGTAAAAACAGGAGCAAACGTGTCAGCGTAATCATAATCCCCAGCAACTGTGAGGTCGCCGGCGCAGCTGGTCCTCTATAAGAGTCCTCAGTTCATTTTCATAATAAGAGTCCCGATCTCACTCAGCCACAGACAATGACCCAGCTTTCAGCAGACCAAAGTCCCACATCATTCCTCTATTTACATAAGTAAAATAAATATTTTCTTACATGATCAAAATGTGCACATACTTTAGGACAAAACGCGTTTGTTGGCGTTTGTCTGTGCAGTATGAATTGGCCTAAGCTAACATTTGTTCCCCTTTATTTTCTTCCTCAGATCAAAGACTGTGCTCGTAAATATTATTCACGTAAATTGCATTCAATAAAAATGGTGTCTAGCCTAGCGACTAATTCTTTGCAAAGCTAGCAGAACGAAAATATGAGCTAACAGCCCAGCTAGAATGTTAGCTTCGTTCGCACCATAAAAGTAGCTTTCATATTACCCCTATTTGCACTACTTTACTCAGACAAGAATTTGATGTTGTTGTCCTAATTAATCATTCTTAATTGAATTCGAGATCTGAAATCTTTCTTTTCGTTTCGCAAATATGAGCTAACAGCCCAGCTAGTCTTCGTTCGCGCCATAAAATAAGCTTTCATATTACCCCCATTTGCACTAACGTTAGCTGCTACTTTACTCAGACAAGAATTTGATGTTGTTGTCCTAATTAATATTTTTTATTGAATTCGAGTTCTGAATTCTTTCTTTTCGTTTCACAAATATGAGCTAACAGCCCAGCTAACGTTAGTCAATGTTAGCTTCGTTCGCGCCATAAAAGTAGCTTTCATATTAGCAGCTACCCCCATTAGTCAGGTCCGAATCTTCAAGATTGTGTAACCCTGTAGGCATTTTTGAGGAAAAGTTGTTATACCACATTTTTAGAAAGTTCAATGTCTCCTGAATAAGGATCCACCGTATAACATTGAAATAAGGGTCCCATTTTCTTGTAATTGTTATTGAAACAATAGGTGCATTATTCACAGCCGAAACACTACAGGTGGATAGGGTAAAAAAATAAGTTATAGATATCACCATAAAACCTTTCCAGTTTTTCACTTACATAGAGACAGACATTTTTTGTATTACAAGTTTTCTGAAATGTCATGTTTACATATGCAAATGAGGCATACCAGTATGCGGTTCTCCCTTTCGGGCTAGCCCTGTCCCCTCGCGTCTTCACGAAGGTTGTCGAGGCAGCCCTTGTTCCTCTCGACGACTGGCTGATCCTAGCTCACTCTCGAGACAAGGTTTGCGAACACAGGGACCTAGTGCTCCGGCACCTAGCTTGTCTGGGCCTTCGGGTCAACTGGGAGAAGAGCAAACTCTGCTCCGTGCAGAGGATCTCTTTTCTCGGTATGGAAATCGACTCGGTCACCATGTGCGCGCAGCTTACGAGCGAGCGCAAGCAGTCACTGCTAACTTGCCTTCATCAGTTCGAGGGCAAGAGTGCGGTTCCACTGAAACTATTTCAGAGGCTCCTGGGGCATATGGCATCCGCAGCCCCAGTAATGTCGCTCGGTTTGCTTCATATGAGACCGCTTCGCGATCAAGTCCCGAGGTGGGCATGGCAACATGGCACGCTCCGAGTCCCAGTGACTTCGACCTGCCGTCAGACCTTCACCCCGTGGACGAACCTCAGTTTTCTATGGGCTGGAGTGCCCATAGAACGAGTTTCTTGGCATGTTATTATATCAACAGATGCCTCCACAATGGGCTGGGGCGCCATGTGCAATGGACATGCTGCCACGGGCTCCTGGACAAGACCCCAGCGCCTTTGGCATGTCAATTGCCTCGAGTTGCAGGCTGTACGTGTTGCCCTGCACCGCTTCTGTGCGTTGCTCAGGGGTCAGCACGTATTAGTCCGATCAGACAATACCGCCACAGTAGCGTACATCAACCGACAAGGTGGTCTGCGCTCCCGTCGTATGTCGCAACTCGCCCGCCACCTCCTCATATGGAGTCAGAAGCATCTGAGGTCGCCTCGAGCCATTTATATGCCGGGAGACCTGAACCGTGCAGCCGATCTGTCTCGGTTTTGGCCTCTCGCTGGAGAATGGAGACTCCATCCCCAGTCGGTTCAGCTGATTTGGGATCAGTTCAGGGACGCACAGGTAGATCTGTTTGCCTCCCACGACTCGTCCCACTGCGACCTGTTTTATTCTCTGACCGAGGGCACGCTCGGCAGGGCTGCACTGGCGCACAGCTGGCCGCGGGGCCTCTGCAAGTATGCGTTTCCCCCAGTGTGCCTTCTTGCGCATTCTTTGCGCAAGATCAGGGAGGACGAGGAGCAGGTAATTTTGGTTGCCCCGTATTGGCACAACCGCACCTGGTTCCAAGAACTAGTACTCCTCGCGACAGCACCTCCCTGGCCAATTCCTCTGAGAAAGAACCTGCTTTCTCAGGGACGGGGCACCCTCGTCCCGATCTTTGAAATCTCCATGTGTGGTTCCTGGATGGGACGAGGCAGGTTTGAGTACCCTACCACCAGCGGTGGTGGCTACCATCACTTCCGCTAGAGCATCGTCCACGAGACATGCCTATGCGTTGAAGTGGAACCTCTTCGTCAACTGGTGTTCTTCTAAACTTCAAGAACCCACGAAAGGCCTGATCAGTGTCGTGCTTTCCTTCCTGGGGTTGGAGCGAAGGCTATCTCCCTCCACCCTGAAAGTGTATGGTGCCGCCATTGCCACACATCATGATGCAGTTGATGGTAAGTCCATTGGAAAGCAAGTCCATTGGACCTGATCATCAGTTTCCTGAGAGGAGCGAGGAGACTGAATCCTCCTCGCCCTCCTCTCGTTCCCTCTTGGGACCTCTCAGTGGTTTTAACTGCTCTGCAGAGTGCTCCCTTTGAGTCTCTGCAATCAGTGGAGCTTAAGTTCCTGTCAATGAAGACAGTGCTCCTGGTTGCATTGGCCTCCATCAAGAGGGTAGGGGACCTGCAGGCATTTTCGGTTGACGAAGCGTGCCTGGAATTTGGACCGGCTAACTCTTACGTGATCCTGAGACCCCGGCCTGGATATGTGCCCAAGGTTCCCACCACACCCTTTCGAGACCAGGTGGTGAACCTGCAAGCGCTGCCCTCGGAGGAGGCAGACCCAGCCTTGGCACTGCTCTGTCCAGTACGCACCCTCCATGCTTACGTAGACAGAACGCAGTGTTTCAGGACTTCAGACCAGCTCTTTGTCAGTCATGGTGGGAAGCTGAAGGGAAAGGCTCTCTCCAAGCAAAGGTTGTCTCACTGGATAGTGGACGCCATTGCTTTGGCTTACCAGCAGCAAGGTCGACCATGCCCCCTTGGTGTGACGGCCCACTCCACCCGGAGCGTGGCATCCTCTTGGGCTCTAGCGCATGGCGCCTTGCTAACAGACATCTGTAGAGCTGCAGGCTGGGCGACACCTAACACGGCCTCTGGGCGACCCCCACGTGTGTAGTCCACTGTAAGCCTCTCTGAGCATGTGTCTTTCCCTCGGCAAGCCACCTTGCCACCCCGGGGTTTGAAATATTCCACCTGCGGCTGGACACCCCAGTGATTCTCAATATGCAGCCCCCTGGGGTCATGTGTATTCCAAGTTCCCCCCTTCGGGCTGGGCATAATTGCATATTTCCTCTGATATATGCTTCCCAGTGTACCTTGGTACCTTGGCATAATTCCAGCAGCCATTAAAAACTGTCCCTTTCATGTTAATGTTGTTTTTTCATTGTTTACATGTTTAAATATTCTGAGAATGCATAGTTTAGTTATAATGTTTAATGTTTAAACTGCAATAAATGCATTAAAACGTTTATTTATTTATGCCAAAACAGTGATGTTTACAACTTGTTATACGGCAGAAATGGATTCAGCACCTAAAAATCATATAGAAACAACACTTGAAGTACTTTTCCTCAAAAATGCCTACTGCATCTTATCCAGGGCTATTTATCTATTTTGGGACTCGACTACATTTGCACTACTTTACTCAGACAAGAATTTGATGTTGTTGTCCTAATTAATAATTCTTAATTGAATTAGAGTTCTGAATTCTTTCTTTTCGTTTCATCTAGGGAAGCACTGTCAAATGAACATGAACAAAGTTTAAACGGATCGATAATAATCAACATTTAATCAGCAACAGTTCGAAATATGTAGAGTTAAATATAGGATAAGGGAACTCGATTGAAACTATGCTCGGCGTGAAATGTCGATGCTTTTTAAGGAAATTGAACAAGACTTACCTCAAGTTCACCGTAATGGCGCAGGATCAAAAAGGGATGATTTTAAGTCAGGCGTTGAGTTTTATCTCACCGAAAGTTGTGCACACATCACTCAGTGATGACGCTTGCAGCAGCAACTGTTGAAATCGGCTTCATACTGGTAAACGCATCTGAGCCGAGCGCCCAGAGTTTAACCGTCAATGCTGGTAAACATTTGAAATAGCCAAGCCAGTAAAATGAATTTTAGACTCAATGTTGCTAACAAGACGTTGTGCATGAAGGCTACCCATCCCATCAACCCAAGTAAACACAGGTCTACATCTTAAAAATTATGTTGGCCGGTAGAAAAATATTTTGGCTGGCATTTTCTGTTACCCGCCATTGGTAAACGAGCTTTATATACTGTCTATGTAAACGAGCTTAACAAAGTTGTATGTATAGATGCCTGCCTGCAGGTGGCAAAGTGACTTGGCCTTATTGCGGTTGCCACCACTCAGCCGATCCGCGACTGCAATCACCGTGACTGTGCGAGTGACGTCAAGCGCCCATGCATGTTTAAAATACACGTAAAGAATGATCTTCATGACAACTAAATATTTTTGCTATGGTTATAAATATTAAAGAATGCTTTGTGCAAAATGACACTATTATTATTATAATTATTTACCGCAGATATTTTGTTTTGGACAAGTCACGACAGACAGTTGACTTACTGTCAACCCAGTGTGTAAAAAGTGTGAAATAACTCTTAAATAGATCTTATATTTTAGATTCCTCAAAGTAGCCACCCTTTGCTTTTTTGATAGCACTGCAAACCCTTGGTGTTCTCTCAATGAGCTTCAAGAGGTAGTCACCTGAAATGGTTTTCACTTCACAGGTGTGCCTTGTCAGGGTTAATTAGTGGAATTTTTTGCCTTATTAATGGGGTTGGGACCATCAGTTGTGTTGTGCAGAGGTCAGGTTGATATACAGCCGACAGCCCTATTGGACAACTGTTAGAATTCATATTATGGGAAGAACCAATCAGCTAAGTAAAGAGAAACGAGTGGCCATCATTACTTTAAGAAATAAAGGTCAGTCTCACATGAGGACCGCCCCAGGAAAGGAAGACACCTCTGCTGCTGAGGATAAGTTCATCCGAGTCACCAGCCTCAGAAATCGCAAGTTAACAGCAGCTCAGATTAGAGACCAGATAAATGCCACACAGAGTTCCAGCAGCAGACACATCTCTAGAACAACTGTTAAGAGGAGACTGCGCGAATCAGGCCTTCATGGTCAAATAGCTGCTAGGAAGCCACTGCTAAGGAGAGAAATCTGTGCTTTGGTCTGATGAATCCAAATTTGAGATCTTTGGTTCCAACCGCCGTGTCTTTGTGCGACGCAGAAAAGGTGAACGGATG
Organism: Rutilus rutilus; assembly: GCA_021464565.1. Lineage (NCBI taxonomy): Eukaryota > Metazoa > Chordata > Actinopteri > Cypriniformes > Leuciscidae > Rutilus > Rutilus rutilus. The sequence goes on along the minus strand of JAJAQA010000005.1, from coordinate 5,778,765 downwards.
GATTCTACATGCTTGGTTCCCACCGTGAAGCATGGAGGAGGAGGTGTGATGGTGTGGGGGTGCTTTGCTGGTGACACTGTTGGGGATTTATTCAAAACTGAAGGCATACTGAACCAGGATGGCTACCACAGCATCCTGCAGCGACACGCCATCCCATCTGGTTTGCGTTTAGTTGGACCATCGTTTATTTTTCAACAGGACAATGGCTGTGTAAAGGCTATTTGACCAAGAAGGAGAGTGATGGAGTGCTGCACCAGATGACCTGGCCTCCACAGTCACGGACCTGAACCCAATCGAGATGGTTTGGGGTGAGCTGGACCGCAGAGTGAAGGCAAAAGGGCCAACAAGTGCTAAGCATCTCTGGGAACTCCTTCAAGACTGCTGGAAAACCATTTCAGGTGACTACCTCTTGCACTGCATGAAAAGAGGTGTATCCGGACCAGTATACTCCAGTATACACTGCTGAAATTCGGAAGAATCCAGGAGTATACTGGCCGGATAGCTCAAATTCCATGGGTCTGTATATGTCCGTATACATCCGAAATGATACCAAATCGGATGTATGTTGTGGACGTATACTCCCGTGCTACAGCCATTTGTTGCCATGGCAAGTAATCCCTCAAAGGATTTTTCAAGAGAACATTTTCACACCTTTGTGCACCTTTTGGCCTTCCCCCCCCATTGGTCCTTTTCTTTTAAAACCACTCCCATTACCCAGACCAATATTGGAGGACAGGACACATTGAAAACCCAGGAAAGTGATTTGATTGGTTACTTTTAGAACATAACCCACCCTAGGCCTTATTGCACAGTGATTTGATTGGTTATAGGCCAGCTATGCAGATATTGCTCAGTATACACTAAACCCCCCTTACCCCAATTTTAATACATTCAAATATAATTTTAAAAACACACACAAAGAACAATGAGAAAGTCTGACATTTTTATTAAGGTAAATAAAACATTACAAAGAGCATTATAAACAAGCATTAAAAAGGAATGGGGGAACACAAATATTTGAGGGGATGAAAATGTAAAGGAACAAAAACAAATATAACATGAACATTCCAAAGAACATTATAAACATACATTAAAATGAATGGGGAAAAAGAAATGTTAACAAAGGTGTAAAGGAATAAAATACAAAACGTGGAGATCAGCAACATGCACATCAAAAAGGAACAAATATACAAAGTATACAATATAAAACGAGATCAATAAATAAATATAGAAATTAAAGTGTATATATGTAAATATTCATTTTTTCAAAGTGCCATGATGCACTGGTGGTGTGACGTAGCGTGGGTCAGCCTCTAGTCTGGTTTGTAGTACCTGGCAGAGAGCAGATAACTCTGTGGTTCTGTTTGGTGGAGACCTCAGCATCCACACTGGCCTTCCATCAACAATTGCAACAATAGAACTGATGTCTGATGAAGATGCTGTCTTCCACAGTTCCCTTTCTGTGTTGGGTTTGTACAACACTGGACATGGTCTCCAGCATCTGCAAAACATAACAGTAATTTAACCACTAAAACACAGAGAGGAGGATAGTTACATTCTGAAAAACAAAAACTAAAAAAACTGCTTAACCAGTTTCTTAACTTACCTGTCTCTTTCTTTGACGGTTCTTTGCAGTGTTCTTCATAGTGTTTCTTTTCTGGGCCTTTTCAGGCTGAGCCAAAGAATACTTCCTCTGCAAAGTCTCAAAATACGTCTTGCAACCTGTTAAATAAATCATAAATAAATGTAATGCCAATAAAACTAAGTAAAACAGAGGACATTAAAATGATTACAACATCTTTAAGATTACCTTTTGCACATTCAGGGTCAACGTCTGTAAAAGTTGTCCTTAATTCTTCGAAGAGGTAAGTGGTCACAGCCAGGTTATGTGATGAATTTATTCTGGGGGGAAAAGTTGCAGGCATCATTAATGAAATTCAGTTTTAGTATTTCAAATCCATATAGTAGTAGATTAAACTAACATTTACAGTATACAATACGCAGTCTTACCCGGTTTGTGGATCGTATTTGTGTGGGTTGTTCTCTGAATTATGGAGGCGCTTTACGGATTCCTGTAAAGTTTGAAATTAAAAAGCGTTGAAATGGATTCACAATCTGCAAGAACCACAAAACTGAATTTTCAGTTTGAATAAGTTGGCCATCACAGTAAACATAAGAGACAAAACATATCAGTTCATAAGTCTTTAAGATGTCACTCAGCGCCTCTGATATCTTACCGGTTCGTGCCGCCTTCTGCCTATACAAGGCCACCAGTGCAGGTGTGTGTTGGTCAAGCACAGCATAGAACTGGTTCCGTATGTTGACGTTTGTGATGCATTGGAACTCAGCACAAAGCTACAAAAACAAACAAAAATAATTATATAAAAAGACTAATACTCGATTTGCAACAGAAAACACATTTGTGATGCAACATGTTCCGTTAAAATACATTGTTGAGCAACATGGTCACATGCAAAGTGATAGTTCTTACACACAGTGAATAGTGGCATTTGCTGTTCCACTTGAATGTGATACATATAAAAAATTTGGCAGTGAAATATGTGTGAAGAGTGGCAGAAAAGAGAAGTGAGTCTGTTTTACCTGTGATTCAATCCGAAGAGCCGGCCATTTCCCCAAGAAGTCCTTCACCTGCACAGATAAAACAATCAATATGAAACCTCTTTACAAATTAATGATACAAAATTTCAACTGAATCTAACTTACCGATAAAGTTGCTCTCTGGTGACAATGTAGGTCTGCACATGCACACAAAAACAGACAGCAAGATATTTAATTTTTAAGAGACGTTTGATTGATGCTAATGAATTAGGCTCCAAATAAAAGAAATGGTGAAAAATAGTTACAGCCTAAATTAACATTTGAGTCACCTTGATTTTGGGGATGCTCACTGCACTCCTTCCACTTAAACCTATAATGAAAAGACGTTTGTAAAGGGTTTAATAAAAACTTGCATAGTTCATTCGGTAACTATTATGTCCATAACCTTAACTTTGTTTGAGTAAAAGTTAATGTAACTGCTAAACGTTAGCCACTAGCTCATTTGGGTGCATGTAGGAATAACATCACATTGAACTTGCCAGAGCAGGGCGCTTAACACAAACAGCAGCAACACACTCAAAAACAGAAGGACTATCGCTTGCTGAAAAGAGGTATTGACTAACGTTAACATGATTGCCCTGCCACGACATTAACAGTACACAGGATATTATCTGTAACTAGCAGGCGGACTGACGGCAATCGCGCCCGCGGCACCGCGCTTGCAACTTTAAAATTAGCCTCGTCCAACAGTCAAATATCACGTGTAATATGATATTCTTACAATATTACAACAAGCAAAGTAGTTTTGAAGTGTTTTGGTTTACTTACAAGTTGTTTCATTCTTGATACACGTCGCTCGAGAGGGTAGCCATCTTGGACAGATTTTTCAGGTAACGTCAGCTGCACGTCATGACGTCATATCACGTGATCGACAGTACACTTTAAAATAGTGAGTAAACCAGCGGTGTTCACTCAGAAATGCTGAGGCACACAAACATAAAAATACATATTTGTTCATAGACATTAATAGTTTAAAGGTGGATTAAATCAGCAAGAGATTTTAACTGTAGTGACCTCGGTCTTCAATTCAGTGGAGTAGAAAAGCTCAGGTTCCTTCTACCTTTTTAATAAATATCAAGTCACCTTTATTTATACAGCGCTTTTTACAATACAGATTGTTTCAAAGTAGCTTTACAGAGATAACAGGAAAGTAATGCAAGACAGTTTGTTTCCAGAAGAAAATAGCTTCACAGTCCAGCTTAAGTCAGTTCAGTGGTGATTCATTTTGTTGTATAAATAAATAAATACATTTAAATGTGTATATATATAGCCACTTTGGAGAAAACCGTGATGTCATCGTCCATCTCAGTTCAGATCTCATATAATAGTGTCAACGCAGGCAGATCAATAATATTGTTGAATATTAAATTAAATGTCCCCAACTAAGCAAGCTAAAAGCCAATTGTAAAAAAGGTGACAATTGTTGTTGTCTGCAATTTGTAAAACTTCACAATATAATTTGAGATATTCTAAAAATGTTTGGTTCATTTTTCTTTATTTGTTCCATTAAATTTATTGCTGGGAAAAAAATTAATCGCGATTAATCGCATCCAAAATAAAAGTTTGTGTTTGCATAATATATGTGCGTGTACTGTGTATAATTATTTTGTATATATAAATACACACATATGCATGTATATATTTAAGATTTTTCATTTTTTATTTTTTTTTATTTTATTAAATTATTTATATTTATATATAAATTATGTATAAATGTATATACAGTATATACATGCAAATATTTCTTAAATAAATACATGCATATGTGTGTATTTATACATACAGAATAATTATACACAGTACACACACATATATTATGCAAACACAAACTTTTATTTTGGATGCGATTAATTTTTTCCCAGCATTAATTCAATTCCTTTGTTTATTTCATTAAATATTCAGATGTTTTTGTGAACGTATATGTTCAGACTGGGTGTTTATTTTGTCCTGTTTTTATAAAAAATATTTGATTAAGAGACTTTTTTTCATGCAGTGGTTTTAAGGCCCTGACACAGGCGACGTGAGCCAACCCTAGAGTCGGCTTTAGTCATTGCTAGTTCTTTGACGTCGGTTTTGTGTTTCAGGTCCTTAAGAATTTATTTATTTTTCTGTACAAAAAGCTTGTTTGCTGTAGCCTATAATCCAGAGATAATTCTCAACCCTGAAGTCCTCCCTGGCCACCCCTCCCTCTGAGAACAGCCAGCACCTTTAGTGTCAGTCATTAACATATGAAAGGTCTTCACACCTAACCGTTGTCAGTCCTCTCACACCCAGCAGTGTTTCAGCTGTATATGTCCGTGAAATTTCATGGATTCCTGTATATGTCCGCATATGTGAGGTTTCCGGGTTTATCTGGAAATATACTGTTCCATGTTACTCTGATCCGCTTTTTCCCACATACATCCGGCAAACATCAAATTACACAGGAGTTTACCATGCCCGTATTTTGCCGGATTTGAGTCTTTTCATGCAGTGTTGAAGCTCATCAAGAGAATGCCAAGAGTGTGCAAAGCAGTAATCAGAGCAAAGGGTGGCTACAAAGGGTCAGCAGCCATGTCACCCTGTAGCCCAAGACTGGTTGCCCACTGAAGCTAAGCAGGGCTGAGCCTGGTTAGTACCTGGATGGGAGACCTCCTGAGAAAACCAGGTTGCTGCTGGAAGAGGTGTTAGTGAGGCCAGCAGGGGGTGCTCACCCTGTGGTCTGTGTGGGTCCTAATGCCCCAGTATAGTGACGGGGACACTATACTGTCAAAGAGCACCGTCCTTCGGATGAGACGTTAAACCGAGGTCCTGACTCTCTGTGGTCATTAAAAATCCCAGGATGTCTTTCGAAAGAGTAGGGGTGTAACCCCGGCATCCTGGCCAAATTTGCCCCTTGGCCTCTGTCCATCATGGCCTCCTAATCATCCCCATATACTGATTGGCTTCATCACTCTGTCTCCTCTCCACCAGTAAGCTGGTGTGTGGTGGGCGTTCTGGCGCAATATGGCTGCCGTCGCATCATCCAAGTGGATGCTGCACATTGGTGGTGGTTGAGGAGATTGCCCCTTCTATGTAAAGCGCTTTGAGTGCCGAGAAAAGCGCTATATAAATGTAATGAATTATTATTATTATTATTATTATTATTATTATTACTTTGAAGAAACTAGAATATAAGACATGTTTTCAGTTATTTCACACTTTTTTGTTAAGTACATAATTTCACATGTGTTCATTCATAGTTTTGATGCCTTCAGAGAATCTACAATGTAAATAGTCATGAAAATAAAGGAAACGCATTGAATGAGAAGGTGTGTACAAACTTTTGGCTATATATATATATATATATATATATATATATATATATATATATATATATATATATATATATATATATATATATATATATATATATATACACACACACACACACACACTCACCTAAAGGATTATTAGGAACACCTGTTCAATTTCTCATTAATGCAATTATCTAATCAACCAATCACATGGCAGTTGCTTCAATGCATTTAGGGGTGTGGTCCTGGTCAAGACAATCTCCTGAACTCCAAACTGAATGTCAGAATGGGAAAGAAAGGTGATTTAAGCAATTTTAAGTGTGGCATGGTTGTTGGTGCCAGACGGGCGGTCTGAGTATTTCACAATCTGCTCAATTACTGGGATTTTCACGCACAACCATTTCTAGGGTTTACAAAGAATGGTGTGAAAAGGGAAAAACATCCAGTATGCGGCAGTTCTGTGGGCGAAAATGCCTTGTTGATGCTAGAGGTCAGAGGAGAATGGGCCGACTGATTCAAGCTGATAGAAGAGCAACTTTGACTGAAATAACCACTCGTTACAACCGAGGTATGCAGCAAAGCATTTGTGAAGCCACAACACGCACAACCTTGAGGCGGATGGGCTACAACAGCAGAAGACCCCACCGGGTACCACTCATCTCCACTACAAATAGGAAAAAGAGGCTACAATTTGCACGAGCTCACCAAAATTGGACAGCTGAAGACTGGAAAAATGTTGCCTGGTCTGATGAGTCTCGATTTCTGTTGAGACATTCAGATGGTAGAGTCAGAATTTGGCATAAACAGAATGAGAACATGGATCCATCATGCCTTGTTACCACTGTGCAGGCTGGTGGTGGTGGTGTAATGGTGTGGGGGATGTTTTCTTGGCACACTTTAGGCCCCTTAGTGCCAATTCATAGATGCCACCTACGTCACTACAAATAGAACGCCGCCATATTTGAGACCGACTCGCCCGGTATGGCCGCCCAAACTGCCCATTTGAATGAGAGAGAGAGAGACAGAGATACCTGGAGAAAATTTCTATTTTAGGCTCCGATCCTTGTTACCCCCAGTTTTCTTTAGTCCATTATTATCTGCCCCAGGCTTGCCCCAATTGGCCTTTCATGATAGAAATACTTAAGTCATAGTCGAGCTTCATGGCGCGCGTTCATGAGTGTCGAGGCGATGTCATGAATGAATCTATGAATCTGCAGCTGTTTGGCTGGCATGAATGAATCTATCTATCTAATCCGAACAGCGGCACTGGCAGAGTCCAGAGAGACACCAGCATCAGCACAGCCAGAGACATCAGCCAAATATCATAAAAGACTGCCATATCTGCCCGAAAGAAGAGATGTTCAATTACAGAGAAGAAGGTTTAATACACACAAATATCGAAATGAAAGAATCTTTCGAGTTGAATCTTTTTGAATGATTCACTCACGATTCGGCTGCAATTAAGCTATAAAGAGGTAAACTCATCAGTGATTATAATGACTTAAATTGCAGTTTGTTCGTCACATAAAGCTATCATATGAATAAATAACCATATTAATATAACGGACGAGTCGTATTAGATCACTTTTATTATACTTTTGTGATGTTTTTTTGTCTTCTATTATTATTATTTTTTGCGTGACAGCCCCCAGTAGGCTAACGTTACTCATTCACTTTCATTACATCGACAAGAAGAGTCTCCATTAGGCTACATATTCAAAAATGTCCCTTTGTCTTCCACGGAAAGTAAACTTAAGGATTTGCACATGAAGGTGAGTAAATGACGGCAGAATTATCATTTTTGGAAGAACTAGTCCTTTAATATGCATTTCAAGGCTGAGATTATGCATCGTCTGCAGAGCTAACGTTACTTACACAAAATAACATCTAAAGCGCATGTGACGAAGACAATATCTCTATGAACTTCAGAAGAATATTTATTAGATTTAGGTAGAGACAGTTATATTTAAAACAACCCCAAATCTTACTAACTTACCATGATAAAGTGCATTTAAACAGATCCAGCAATAAAATGAAGACAAAACATTATCTGTCGATTTCTGTCTGTATAATGTTGGCCACTGAGAGAGAGTATAATGGAAAAATAATTAACCACAAACCAACATGAGACTTCAAGTCTTTTAAATAAATGATTCTCTCTTCTTTTGGTATAGAATAAAATACCAGTTCAGGGTTTCACTTTCGGCTGTTGTTGCAGCCAACTGCACAACATATTGCAGGCATTACTGAGACCGTCGGTCGCAAAGATGGCGGCGCAAAGCTACAGTGACGTCATGTGAATCGAATGAATTGGGCATCGTTTTAATGCCACGGCCTACCTGAGCATTGTTTCTGACCATGTCCATGTTTCTGACCTTTATGACCACCATGTACCCATCCTCTGATGGCTACTTCCAGCAGGATAATGCACCATGTCACAAAGCTCGAATCATTTCAAATTGGTTTCTTGAACATGACAATGAGTTCACTGTACTAAAATGGCCCCCACAGTCACCAGATCTCAACCCAATAGAGCATCTTTGGGATGTGGTGGAACGGGAGCTTCTTGCCCTGGATGTGCATCCCACAAATCTCCATCAACTGCAAGATGCTATCCTATCAATATGGGCCAACATTTCTAAAGAATGCTTTCAGCACCTTGTTGAATCAATGCCACGTAGAATTAAGGCAGTTCTGAAGGCGAAAGGGGGTCAAACACAGTATTAGGATGGTGTTCCTAATAATCCTTTAGGTGAGTGTGTGTGTGTGTGTGTATGTATATATATATATATATATATATATATATATAATGTATATATCTAAGCAGTCTATACAGTTTATACATATATCCATCTGTATACTCACATACTTAAATCTACACATTATTCACAATAAATGCATCAATGAGGAAGTTATACAAGATAGATCTGCAGAGGGCTAATTTGAAGCCGGTTCAGGAGGGCTCATACTAACATGGACAGTCAAGTCTAGAGAAGGAAAAATGTCTATGAAAGGGCCCCAGATTTCTCTAAAGGCTGCATGCTTCCCTCTCACATTATACAATATTTTTTCGGGTGTGCAGTAAGACACAAGCTCATTTATCCAATGTTTTACTAGCGGTGAATTTTCAGATTTCCAGTTGATCAGAATACATTTTTTTACTGCAGTGCTCGCAAGTAAGATAAAGTATTTTTTGTAGTAGTTCACATTAATAGAGCTTGTGTCCCCCAGGATCCATAGTTTTGGGTCCTGTTCAATTTGACTTCCTATTACCCTTGATGTTAAGTCAATGACACGTTTCCATAATTCTTCTATCACTGGGCAACTCCATAACATGTGTATAAGATCACCATCAATCATTTTACATCTCTGACATTTGTGGCGCTTTTCCACTGCATGGTACGGCACGGTTCGGCTCGGTACGGCTCGGCTCGGCTCGGTACGGTTCGGCTCGCTTTTCCACTGCGTGGTACGACTCGACGATTCAGCCATTTCTTTTTTAAATTTTTTACTTCTTTTGTCAAGTAAATACTCTAAAAACAGGTGCTACCACGTTGGCTGTTGTCTGGCTATTTAAATCTAGCGGGTGTAGTGTCTCGTGTCGCAAATACAATGACGCTGGTAGTGACGATTCTGTCTGACCAATCAGTAATCTGCAGTGTTTTCACGTCACATTTTAGTATCGGTACGGTACGCTTGGAACCTCAACAGAGGTGGTACCATTTAAAGCGAGCCGAAGCGAGCCGTACCATACCGTACCATGCAGTGGAAATGCGCCATAAGTGAGCCGTACCGAACCGAGCCGTACCGTACCATGCAGTGGAAAAGCGCCAAAGCGTGCCGTGCCGTACTGAACCGTACCGTACCATGCAGTGGAAAAGCGCCATTGGAGGAAATGTTGCTGTCAATTTTATGTAACCTGTAAGGAGTGTAGTATGTCCTATGGAATATATTAAATTGAATTTGCCTGTGTTTTGTGGAGGTTAGCACCGTCTGTGCTTGTTCCAATAGATGACACCAATATTAAATTGAATTTGCCTGTGTTTTGTGGAGGTTAGCACCGTCTGTGCTTGTTCCAATAGATGACACCAATCTGCCTTCTCATAAGTACAGTCTAGGTCTTTCTCCCATTTCCCTTTTGTAGATGTTTTCTTCAGCCAGCTCTTTGGCCGTTTCTCAATACCAAGTACGCAAACTTCGGACTTGAGTCCTTGGTAGTTCGGACTTGACAAGTTCGACTCAGGAGAACGAACTCCTGAGGACGGGAGGACGCAAGTCCGATAATTCTGCAAATGGAACAGCGGCGTACTTGATAGCGTCACTCAACTCTCTCTGGCTACTCCGGTTATCTCTTTTTGTATATTTAGGCTACATATAAAACAAAATATGTTATAAAACACCACTCTGCCTCTTTTCATTTTCATTAAAAAAAAATCTTAAACATATTAATGGCCACACAAATGTGGTTCAGGCAACGCAATTGATTATCTTCACTTCATATATAACAACACGAAATATAAAACACAACCCTGACATGTAAAAATATATACATACAAAACATTATAATATTAATAATTGAAACTGACATTTAGCAAAAAGAGACAGGGTTGTGTCATTTTATTTTATTATATATGTACATACAGTGAAGAGAATGTAGGCAACATGTACAATAAAATATTTTGTTTTAAATATAGGTCCTATAAAATAAAATGACATACCTTTTTTGTTAAATGTCAGTTTTAATGACCAATAATAGCCATTATAAAAGTATAAGTAGCCTAAAAGGTATAATAGGCTATACAATAATAAAGCAAACGATTCAGTCAAACATATAAGTCAGCTCTCTAGGCTACAACATTAAAGTTCTAAATATAGCTATATGAAACTTCACTTTGCCCTCAGCCAAAACGTTTTGCCAGGGAACAAATTAATGAGACAAATAAATAAATAAATAAATAAATAAATCGCCCGTTAGATATAGCTAATAAACTAAAGATTTGAGCTTTAAACAACTACATTCTAGCCTGAAACACTCTTAAAACTACATTTCGTGACACAATTACAGCAGTATTTTTAAATTCCGCGGGGTTTCTCCTCTGCTATTGACGCTTACTGGTTGGTGTGAGATGCATTCTGGGATACCTGGCTGTCTCAAGTCCACACAAGTCACCTCTCGATGCATCCTCGGTAAAAGGGGCGGATCAAGAACACATCCGGGGATTTGAACTGGACTTGGCTAGATGTGAACTTTGAATTGGAACAGTACTAGGGCAGCGACTGATGACGTTTCACAAGTCCACAAGAACACAAGTACAGACAAGAACGCATATTGAGAAACGGCCTTTGTTTCCTGTCTGCCATTATTGGACAAACTGATTAATCCAGGTGTGTCTGCCATTATTGGACAAACTGATTAATCCAGGTGTGTCTGATTATTGTTACTGAGTTCAGGCACACCTGGATTAATCAGTTTGTCCAATAATGGCAGACAGGAAACAAAGAGCTGGCTGAAGTTCAGGAAGTAGCGCAGCTACTCTATAAAAGAGTCAACCATTCACCTTGTATCACATTCAGCTACTGACAGCTCATCATGGCATCCGGACCAAAGAAAACTAAACTGGACGATGACATGTGTAACAGGATACATGCACAATGTATCTATAGTTAAACAATCAGCATTAAAAAAACCTAATAATGCATATTTTAATGCATATTTTAATGCATTATTACAAGTTGATCGCAACGACTTCTATCAAGTTGCCGTTTTTTGCGTAGAGAAAAGAAATGTTTTTTTTTTTTAAACTGCAAATCTGCGGTTAATTTGACTGAAATCTCCAAAGAACCAAGTAAGTAGCCTATTTAATCAACTTTCTATGATATATACGTATGCTACTTATTCTCATACAAACAGTATATGTATGTCTTATTGTATTATCTCTTCTTCTTAGGTCGTTCAGGTGAAGGCTTGGACATTGTATGCGGACGCAGAACCAACCTGACTGTGGTCAACGACCTACAGTTTCCGGTTCAGAGACCCTCCAAACACGTGCAAACAAACCGTAGAGGAGGTCAAAAAAATGTCCGAAAAGCAACATGTAAGTTCTTAAATAATGCATATTATTTTAAATTATACTTCATACCTACTGTATTTGATCTGCTATTTTAATTAATGATTTTTCTTCTTTATATTTTGTCAGGTTGGTGTACTCACTGCAAGAATAGCGCACCTGGCCGTGGGAACAGAAAACGTGGAGTTCCAAGGGAGGCAGCTGTAAACTCAGAGCGCTCAAGTGGAGGACGTCACGGGCAGAATAAGGCTGCAGGTCTGGGAAGCTCAAATTGGATTACTTCCTTATGGAAAATCCTACCAGTTCACCTGTTTGAGCACCAGGGAATTTAATGGAGAACTCTTTCTGACAACTAAAGAAAGTCAAATTGAAGAAATTCCATCCTTGCCTGGCCTTGGTGACATAACTCCTTATGAACAAAAAGAAGAATCAGTGACATCTGTATACGGTGTCATTAAATGAGAACTCCGGTCAATTTTAACATTGAGCTCATTTTTTTGTACATTTGGAGTGCTGTCAGTACAGAGAACAACGACAAAAATCGGTGTTGCCTACACCGTGTTATCCTCTTTTTAAAATTTGCACCCTCTTGACTTCAATGGGGCAAGTTTTAAACCTGCTTTTAGCCTTGTCATTACAAGTGCACCAGCCATATGAGTGATTCCTTTCAGAGTGAACACGGGTGAATCTGACTGCAGTAGATGTGAAAGATATGGATAAAAATTATGTTTATTCAGCCAGTGCACATACCACCTGTATTTACTTCCCATTTTCGGTCGAATGCTTAGTTACCTACTCGACAATCGACTATGAAAAAATTAGCTCAATGTTAAAATTGACCGGAGTTCTCCTTTAACTACTTAAAGAGCATCTTGCATGTAAAAAAAAAATCTAAATGAATATATAACCGTGTATGAAAATACCATATGAAAAGATAATGCAGGATTTAAAATGTTTTAAAACGACATAAGGACACCAATTTAGTAGATAAAGTGAGCGTTTCTTTGACTGCTCGTACAAACCGCTTTTTTTTCAACATCGCGTCATTTTACGTCACGCGAGGGAGACGTGTGCACGCATCTTCGGGTTCTCCCGCCGGATGTAGAAGCGAGCACAACATCAACTGGCAAACGCAATGTAAGCGGAACGAAACTGAGCTACTCGTTGTTGTGTTTGTGTGGACCGTGTGTGGATCAGCAACATTCATCATGGCTTTACTGTAGTAACACTAACTGCAACCATGGAAGTTTGGCATTTTCCACTAAGGCCCAGTTATGCATCCACCTCCCTGCAACACTGACTTTCCTCAGCTGTAAACATTGCCTCGCATTTCCCACACAAGCACCTATGGAACAAAAAATGTTAGCAGGAATAAATATCTCTCTGTCTCTCGATGAGAAACCGCTAAGTTATATCACGTAACGTTAGTCTGGGCGGATATTAATGAGCATGACAAACGCCTGATCAAAGCTTAGTTTCTGTTATTGTAAGTTCCATTATGTTCTGTCTAACTTTAATCCTGGCCTGTCCCTGCTCTCTTGGCAGCCTAGCAGGCTCATAATTGTATGGCTGTGGTCCGTCAACAATTTCCTCAGCGTCCGAAATGTCATTGCGATCCATTTTTCCCTGTTGTTTGAATCGACCGCTCTCCCTCGTGCTACGTCTCGCCCGTCACGCCCATTTTCAGATGCGGAAGTAAAATTTTCTCACAAAAACGGCTCTAGAAGCCACTGTAGCGTATTTATAAATTTTTTTTAAAGAAAATCTAGTTCCTACATTATTTTTCTATACATTGACTTGTTGGGTCTTCTAACCTGCAAGATGCTCTTTAATACATTAAAGTGTCTAATGATAAATGTCAAACTTGTGTACTTCAAATTCTTTCAACTCTTTACCTATTAAAAAACAATATATATATATATATATATATATATATATATATATATATATTAGGGATGAGCGAGTACAGCATTATCTGTATCTGTATCTGTTAACCATATGAATTATCTGTATCTGTACTCGGACTGGGCGGGGCCTAACCCGGAAGTGGGCGGGATTTAACCCGGAAGTGAGTCAGGTTGTCTTAAAATGGGCGGGGCTTTAACCGGTATGTTATTTTAAGCATGCAATTGATATGGGTTGATCAGAAATTGTTATATTTATTGCTGATTAAAAAAATATTTACATGACAGCATCAGCATTGAGCTTCAGATCAATGGTTTTGATCACGATAACAAACGAACTACAGAACAAGTTTTGCAACAATGAATACAACACATGCTGTTGCAATTATGAAGTAAAATGTAATGAACAAGAGTTTTCATCTCAACTAGGGCTGGGTGATATGGACCAAAAGTCATATCCCGATATATTTAGGCTGAATTTCAATATACGATATATATATCCCAATATTTTTTATTTTTCATGTTTTATTTTTTTCAAAATTTGTTAACACACACACAAGTACTGTCCCCCTTTACTTAACATAAATTGTAAGAATATGACTAATAGTAAAGACTAGTACTAATAAATAAACATTATGCCAATGCTAAAGGTATTAAATAGCAGTCCCAAACTAGTTTTTGTTAATACAATGTTGGTATGAGCCACTAGAGTCATTTAAAAATATAAAAAATAACACAAAGAAAAATAGTGGCATTTTGGGGTTAATATGGAAACGACAGTTACCATGGTGAATAGCCTACACAATACAAGAACTGTTAATGAAACATGGAAACTGCTCCTGGTGAATAGAATGAAAATCATACCTGCATTACTTTTATTTTGTGTAATTTACAACGTAACGGCGTTGCATGCTCATAGTTTCTTTTAGATTAGATTAGATTAGATTCAACTTTATTGTCATTACACAAGTACAGGTACAAGGCAACGAAATGCAGTTTAGGTCTAACCAGAAGTGCAATAGCAGCAAGTGCAGGATATACAGTGGTTCCATAAGTGCAGAACATGGGTATGTACTGAATAAATATAGAGTTGAATACTATTATAAACAAAAATTTACAGATAGATTGTCCTATGAATATAATATACAGATAACTATTACTGTGAACAGAGTTTACAGCTAGATATGTACTGAATATAATAATATACAGATGGCTATTACTATAAACAGAATGTTTACAGATAGATATGTACTGAATATAATATACAGATGGCTGTTACTATAAACAGAATTTTACAGATAGATATGTACTATGAATATATATACAGATGGCTGTTACTATAACAGAATGTGAGCATAATATACAGATGGCTATTACTATAAACAGAATTTAACAAATAGATATATGTATAAGTTAGGCTAATGAGCAGTATAACAATGGATTTAAAGTAGTGCAAATAAAGTTTGGACAGAAGCTATCCGAGTGAAAGTGCAGTGGAAAGTAATTGCATATTACAGTTAAGGTACGATATTGCAATGTATATATAAACAGTCGGTACTGTAAATAAACAGTCGGCAGTGCAAATTGAGCATATTCCAGTCAAGGTAGTAGTGCAAGATGCATATGTAAACAGTTGTTACTGTAATAACAGTCAGCAGTGCAAATGAACATTATAGTATTGCAAATAACAAAATGGAGGCAGGTGTGAGGAGGGAGAGGAGAGTCAATCAGTATATGAGGGGAGTGGGATCAATGAGGGTTAGAGTTTAATAAAGAGACAGCTCTGGGGAAAAAACTGTTCTTTAGTCTGCTGGTCCTGGTCCGGAGGCACCTGAAACGCCTGCCGGAGGGCAGGAGAGAAAACAGTCTGTGGGCTGGGTGAGAGGAGTCCTTAAGGATGCTGCGAGCTCGATGCAGACAGCGTTTCCTCTGGATGTGCTCGATGGCAGGTAGTGGAGTCCCAGTGATGCGCTGGGCGGTTTTCACCACCCGCTGCAGTGCCTTGCGCTCTGCAACAGAACAGCTCCCATACCACACTGTAGCACAGTTGGTCAGGATGCTTTCTATTGCGCAGCGATAGAAGTTCACCAGGATAGTGGAGGAAAGCTGATTCTTCCTCAGTGTCCTCAGGAAGAAAAGGCGCTGGTGAGCCTTCTTGACCAGGCTGGAGGTGTTGGTTGTCCAGGTCATGTCCGCCGAGATGTGGATCCCCAGGAACTTGAAACTGGAGACACGCTCAACAGCCATTCCATTGATGTGGATGGTGTCGTGTGTGCCTCTTGACACTTTCCTGAAGTCCACGATGAGCTCCTTCGTTTTGGTGGTGTTGAGGAGCTGGTTATTTTCGGTGCACCATGTGGCCAGGTGCTTGATCTCCTCCCTATAGGCAGTCTCATCGTTGTTGCTGATGAGACCAATCACCGTAGTGTCGTCCGCAAACTTGACGATGGAATTAGATCCGTACACAGGCTTGCAGTCGGAGGTGAAGAGGGAGTAGAGGAACGGGCTTAGCACACAGCCCTGTGGTACACCAGTGTTGAGTGTGATGGATGTGGAGCAGTTGGAGCCTGATCGAACATTCTGGGGTCTGTTGGTCAAGAAGTCCAAAATCCAGTTGCACATGGAGGTGTTGAAGCCCAGGTCTCCAAGTTTGGCTATTAACTTAGTTGGGATGACAGTGTTGAATGCTGAGCTGAAGTCAACAAACAGCATGCGTGCATAAGTGTTCTTATTGTCCAGATGTGTGAGCACAGAGTGCAGTGCCATGGAGACTGCATCCTCTGTGCTCCTATTGCTACGGTAGGCAAACTGGTGTGAGTCCAATGTGGATGGTAGAGAGTCTTTTAGGTGTGCCAGGACCAGCCGCTCAAAGCACTTCATTACGATGGGTGTGAGTGCTGCAGGGCGGTAGTCATTAAGGCACTTCGGGCTGGAGTGTTTTGGCACTGGCACAATGGAAGTGCATTTAAAGCATGTTGGTACAGCTGCTTGGGCAAGAGACAGGTTGAAAATGTCTGTAAAAACCCCAGCGAGCTGCTCCGCACATGCCCTGAGTACGCGTCCAGGGATGTTGTCTGGTCCAGCAGCCTTGTGCGCGCTGATCCTGCTCAGTGCATTGCAGACATCTGTGGAGGAGAGTGTGATCGGTGGGTGGTCAGCTGAGGATTTGAGCTTGGTGGCAGTTTCTCTGTTGTCTCTTTCAAAGCGAGCATAAAAGTCATTTAGCTCGTTCAGGAAGTTGACATCAGTGGCTGCGGGGGTGGAGTGAGAGGGTTTGTAGTCACTGATAGCCTGAATGCCCTGCCACATGCGCCGAGGGTCAGCGTTGGAAAAGTGTCCCTCTATCTTAAGCTTGTAGCAGTGCTTGGCCTCTTTGATGCCCCTTTTCAGATTTGCTCTGGATGTGCTATAGGCTTGTGCATCTCCTGATCTGAAGGCAGTATTGCGTGTCTTCAATAGGAGTCGCACTTCCCTGTTCATCCATGGCTTCTGATTTGGGTATGTGGTGATCTGCTTCTGGGTTGTAACACTGTCAATGGTGGTATTAATATAATCCAGTACAGAGGAGGTGTAGCAGTCAATGTCCGTGTGAGAGCCACTGGTGGCTTGAGAAGCAAACATACTCCAGTCTGTGTGTAGAAACCTTTCCTGGAGTGAGAAATCTGCCCCCGCAGGCCACACCTTGATGGTCTTCACTGATGGCTTCACGCGATTGATCAGAGGTGCATATTTGGGGGTGAGGAACAAAGAAAGGTGATCTGACTGTCCCAAGTGGGGGAGGGGTGTCGCGACGTAAGCTTCAGCCATGTTTGTGTAAACATGGTCTAAGGTTTTGTTTCCTCTGGTGTGACAGGAAACATGCTGGTGAAATTTCGGTAGCACTGACTTTAAGTTTGAATGATTAAAATCACCCGCAACAATAAACGCAGCTTCCGGGTGAACGGTCTGTTGTTTACTGATGGCTGCGTGAAGTTCTTTCATAGCAAACTTGGCATCAGCATCCGGGGGAATATAGGCTGCAGTTATAATAGTGGAAGTGAACTCCCGTGGTAGATAAAACGGTCTACATTTAACCATGAGAAACTCAAGGTTAGCTGAACAATGTCTCCCAACAATAGCAGAGTTTGTGCACCAAGCTTTGTTAATGTAAATGCACAATCCACCACCTCTGGTCTTACCGGAGCCATCTAATGTTCTATCCGCCCGGAATGTATGGCGTCCCGCTAGCTCAATAGCGTTGTCCGGTATTCCGCTGTTTAACCATGTTTCCGTGAAAATTAGAACATTACAGTTCAAAAGTCTCTTGCTGTATGTGATGTTGAGTCGAATCTCCTCCATTTTGTTCAACAGCGACCGTACATTGGCAAGGAAAATGCTGGGTAAAGAGAGCCGGTGTGGTGTTAGCTTTAGCTTAGCTCTTAGTCCTCCGCGCTTCCCCCACCTTTGTTTACGATCTCGCCGGCGCCTGCGAGCACTTCCGCCCGGCAGAGTGCATAGCCTCGGGTGATCTGGCGATCTCAGGAAGGAGTCGAAGGTTGTCCATAAAACTGTCGGAAATTCGCAAACCAATATCCAAAAGCTCACCTTGGGTGTACGATGTTAAGGCACAACTGTTCTGGACGAACAGACCCGAAATGAGCAAGAAAAATACTGCTAAATTACAGAATCTGGAGAGACCGCGAGCCTCGCGATGTACGCGAGCCTCGCGATGTACTCGCGCCGCCATCATTTTGCACTTTATATACAGTGAGGCGATACACAGCGCGCGACGCCGCATTTGCGCGTGCAATTGAGTGTGCGCTACGATTACAGTATAACGGCTGACAGGACAAGAAAGTCCATTTTTCTGAGGTGAAAGACTTTATTTCATGTTATAACATAACATGCTCTAAACACGCACGCAAAGTGGAAAAGGAGGGGCGGGGTGCGGGGAGCAGTGCAGAGAGCTCCGGGTCAGCAGCTTGCTTGGAGCAAGGATCACAGCGCAAATTTGAACTATATGCGATATGGTATGCGATATGGTCTAATTCCATATCGCATTAAAAAATAAATAAATAAATATATCGATATATCGCCCAGCCCTAATCTCAACATAACTTTCTTTTTTTTTTCAATCCGAGCACAGATATTGACTCGTATTACTCGTATAATACTCGTACTCGACAAAAGTGCTTTATCCGTACCGGATACTCGTTTCAGCCGAGTATCCGGCTCAACTCTAATATATATATATATATATATATATATATATATATATATATATATATATATATATATATATATATAATTTATTTTTTTTTATTTTTTTAAGCATGCATTATAGACTTTAGTGTTGGACGGTGTACCGGTACTTCAAAAGTATCACGATACTCGGAAATAAAAAACGTCACGATACCTAAATTTATCAGTATCGATACTTAAAAAAATAAATAAAAAAAAACGCCTCCCTATGGACGTCTGTGTTTTTTTCCTGACGCACGCAGCAAAGAACCTGCCGCTGTCAGTGTCATGTGACAAAACACTACAGCGAGATGGCTGCATGTGCGAGCACAAGTGGTCCACGACTCGTAGAAAAAGATGACGCGAGGAGTGACATATGGAAGTACGTTGCCTACCTTGCTCTGTTGCACGGTGCAGCGATACTTCAAAAGTAAATCGGAAATTAAAAACGTCACGATTCCTTAATTTATTAGTATCGATACTTCTAAGAATGACCGCGTTCCAGATTTGTAAGGCCGGCGACACACTGGCTGCGTGTCGTGTCCGTTTTTTATTTCGGCTCCCATGTTAACTGCCTGCGTGACACACGCGTCTGGGCACAGCTCGAGACGCGCGGAAAACGCGTGCATGCTATAAATAGAACCGACGCTTATTTTTCACGCATCACGCAAGCGTGTTGGAAGCGTTCCCAGGCAAAATAGAATAGGAAAAGATGTTTCTATGTCATTTTGACACGAATACATATTAATAAATGACATTTTGATGTTTGAAAGTTTTGACATAAATACAATATAAATGTAATTTAAAAAAAATATTGCACCTCTCAATACAGAACGAATTATTCTGTAGCCTATTTTGCCGTCAACACTGCCGACGTTGTCTTTGCTGCTATATATTTATGTTTAACATGAATGAGTGTATGAATGAGTGAGTGAATGGGTGAATGTGAGGCTATATGTACAGCGCTTTGGTGGCCATAGGTCTGTGAAAGCGCTATATAAATGCAGTCCATTTACCATTTTACCATTTACCAACATGAAGTATAGCCCTTCCACAACTCTCTCCCCATATGTCAAATATACAGTGAGGAAAATAAGTATTTGAACACCCTGCTATTTTGCAAGTTCTCCCACTTGGAAATCATGGAGGGGTCTGAAATTGTCATCGTAGGTGCATGTCCACTGTGAGAGACATAATCAAAAAAAAAATAATCCAGAAATCACAATATATGATTTTTTAACTATTTATTTGTATGATGCAGCTGCAAATAAGTATTTGAACACCTGTCTATCAGCTAGAATTCTGACCCTCAAAGACCTGTTAGTCTGCCTTTAAAATGTCTACCTCCACTCCATTTATTATCCTAAATTAGATGCACCTGTTTGAGGTCGTTAGCTGCATAAAGACACCTGTCCACCCCATACAATCAGTAAGAATCCAACTACTAACATGGCCAAGACCAAAGAGCTGTCCAAAGACACTAGAGACAAAATTGTACACCTCCACAAGGCTGGAAAGGGCTACGGGGAAATTGCCAAGCAGCTTGGTGAAAAAAGGTCCACTGTTGGAGCAATCATTAGAAAATGGAAGAAGCTAAACATGACTGTCAATCTCCCTCGGACTGGGGCTCCATGCAAGATCTCACCTCGTGGGGTCTCAATGATCCTAAGAAAGGTGAGAAATCAGCCCAGAACTACACGGGAGGAGCTGGTCAATGACCTGAAAAGAGCTGGGACCACCGTTTCCAAGGTTACTGTTGGTAATACACTAAGACGTCATGGTTTGAAATCATGCATGGCACGGAAGGTTCCCCTGCTTAAACCAGCACATGTCAAGGCCTGTCTTAGGTTTGCCAATGACCATTTGATCCAGAGGAGTCATGGGAGAAAGTCATGTGGTCAGATGAGACTTTTGGTCATAATTCCACTAAACGTGTTTGGAGGAAGAAGAATGATGAGTACCATCCCAAGAACACCATCCCTACTGTGAAGCATGGGGGTGGTAGCATCATGCTTTGGGGGTGTTTTTCTGCACATGGGACAGGGCGACTGCACTGTATTAAGGAGAGGATGACCGGGGCCATGTATTGCGAGATTTTGGGGAACAACCTCCTTCCCTCCGTTAGAGCATTGAAGATGGGTCGAGGCTGGGTCTTCCAACATGACAATGACCCGAAGCACACATCCAGGATAACCAAGGAGTGGCTCTGTAAGAAGCATATCAAGGTTCTGGCGTGGCCTAGCCAGTCTCCAGACCTAAACCCAAAAGAGAATCTTTGGAGGGAGCTCAACCTCTGTGTTTCTCAGCGACAGCCCAGAAACCTGACTGATCTAGAGAAGATCTGTGTGGAGGAGTGGGCCAAAATCCCTCCTGCAGTGTGTGCAAACCTGGTGAAAAACTACAGGAAACGTTTGACCTCTGTAATTGCAAACAAGGCTACTGTACCAAATATTAACATTGATTTTCTCAGGTGTTCAAATACTTATTTGCAGCTGTATCATACAAATAAATAGTTAAAAAATCATACATTGTGATTTCTGGATTTTTTTTTTAAATTATGTCTCTCACAGTGGACATGCACCTACGATGACAATTTCAGACCCCTCCATGATTTCTAAGTGGGAGAACTTGCAAAATAGCAGGGTGTTCAAATACTTATTTTCCTCACTGTATCACCAATGAGGCTTATCATATGTTACCAATATTAAACATTGTTTAATATAATCGCTGTTCATATTTTTATTCAAAGTCCAGAATCAAGATAAAGCTCTTATGTTTCTTATGATAAATGAGATAATGCTGCTAAATAATTTAATAAAAAAATTTTTTTTTTTATAATAATAATAATAATATAATAATAATAAATTAAATTAAAGCTGCAAGCAGCATTTATTGGGGTTCAAGCATTTAAGGCCTTTAAGCACATAAGCATTCAAAGACATTAAGTTTTATTGATAATTATTAATCTAAGGAGTTCAGAGAATTGTACTGCATTGGTTTGGTTCCGATCGGGCGAAAAACCTAGGACTAGTTCGCAAAAGTAGGTTTTTAACATAATAGCAAATATTTGATGAACGATTTGATTGACAGCAGTGGTTCTTGAGGCAAAGTTATTCAGTATGCGGAGATCTAACAAATGATATGCATTTTGTGATGAAATTTGTAACACCACGTGATTACAGAGCCTTAAAACTTGTTAGGGCCAACTAGTGGGCGATTTCTTTAAAAAAATGTACAGACCTCTAGGGCTTGCACACTGAGTGTTGTTGTGATTGGACTCAGTTAACCTTGTTTGATGCTCAAACTTCATTGGCTGATGGCGGCCATGTTTTTCGAGATACGCCAATATCCTTTTAAACATACATGGAACCTTGCTGAAAGACACTGCATATCAAATTTCAAGTCAATCGGAAAAACGGTCAGGTGTTTATACGTTTTTTTTTGTTATAGCGCCACCATGTGGCCAATCGATGCGATTTTTTTAATGTGACCCCAGACCGACTTCCTACACATGTGTACCGAGTTCGGTAAAGGCAGCTTATTTACTTGTCGAGTTGTAGCCATTTTAGTCATATAGGCTCCTGCTACAACGTTAATTTTGCACCCCCTAGCAAACGTGAATCGAAATTTCTATTTATTTTTTAATAATTATTGATATTCAGACTCCAGAGAACATTTTTGCACTGGTTTGGTTCCAAATTAGCGAAAAACCAGGGACAAGTTGGCAAAAGTAGCTTTTTGACAAAGTTCAAAATGGCAAGCTTTGTGCAAAATCAGCACTTTGTCCTTGAACCCCTAATAATAAAAATCAGTACAATTACAATAGGGTTTCAGAACTTTGTGCTTGAACCCCTAATAATAAAAATCAGTACAATTACCCGCTACCCGCTAAAAAACATTATTAGAACTTTGAAGATGGCGCCTGTGTGTTTGGCTTGCCGTCTGCAGCTCTCGTGTTTTCTTCAATGTCTATCTGATGTGTCGTTTACCTGCTGTACGCGGCTAGTGTACGCCCGTCAAGCTCTTCTGGACATCCGCATCTCTGTTGGGGATTTGCTCGCGGACTTTCACACCGTGGACGTGGAATGCCCCCTTCGCAAACCGTACGAGCCTCCCCGAGCCATCTTCCTGCACGATATCTGCCGATGGCCTCTAAACCGTGCGGAGAAAGCGAAGGAGAAAACGAGGAAGCCGCGGAGGTTACATGACGAAGCTGAAAGCTTTTTTACAAGCTGACATTCCGTTTGGACGCAGATCTGCAGCATGGCACCCGCGGGACGCGGTCTACCGATGTCTTCGTCCTATTTTCCCTCTACATCTGAGTCATGTCACTCAGGTTGATCTGCGCAGTGTTGGCTGCCGCGCCTGGCGGAACGGAGTAAATCACGGAAATCTGCGCTCATTGAGAAAAGCGGCGTCATCTCACTGTTGCCTTTGGCTTGCTCAGTTGGGGATATTTGGGGATATTTAATTTAATTAATCAATCAACGATACTATTGATCAGCATTACCAAACGTGGACGTTCCACTAGAAACAAACATTGATGTATTGTTTTAATTTATTACTGTGAAGCTGCTTTGATACAACCTATGTTGTGAAAAGCGCTATATAAATAAACTTGACTTGACTTGACTTGACTATTCCTCCACCTAAGTTGATGCTAATAAACGCCCGCTCCGTGGTGAATAAGACCTTTTTATTAAGCGACTTCTACTCCTCACACAACTTGGATTTTATGTTCATCACAGAATCATGGATAAAGGTCGGTGATTTAACTCCCTTCTCAGAACCGGTTCCAGCAAACTGTAAATTTTTTAACTCTCCTCGCCCTAATGGACGCGGGGGTGGGATTATAACTATTTTAAATAACTCTCTCTCCTCACGCTGCCGGCTGGTCCCTGCAACGGCCTTCTCCAGCTTTGAAACCCAGCTTTGAAACCTAGATTGGAATGGTCCCATCTGTATTGGGGTGATATACCGCCCTCCACTCTCCACTAAGGATTTTATACAGAAATTTACTGAGTTCATTGGCAACATTGCCACAAACTATGATCGCTTCCTTTTGGTGGGCGATTTTAATATTCATGTCTGTTGTCATTCAAATTCCCTGTCGCAGGAGTTTCTGGACTTAATAGATGCTTTTAACCTACGGCAGTGGGTCAAAAACTCTACCCACATTCAGGGCCACACATTGGACCTTGTGTTATCTTACGGGATTGATGTCACTGATATTGAATTCTCTGATTCTCTTCTGGAGCTTTCTCATCCCACTATTGGTCCTGTCATGTCGCGGTTCTATTCTCCACAGTTTAACACAAACTTCGACCTGTGCTTTACTGAACTATGCTCTCACTTGCATTTGGACCAACCATTATCTGACCTGGATGCAGACCAGCATCTTAGTCTTTTAAATTCTGCTTGGCTTAAAGTAGTAAATGTGACTGCTCCTCTTAAGCCTCACAAACCCAAACCAAACATTCGTTACCATAGACAAAATTGTAGAAAGGCCGAACGCAAATGGAAACGGGACAAGGCAAATTGTCTCCTTCCGCATGTTCAAAGACTCTCTTACAGCATACCAGAATGTTGCTAAATCAGCTAAAGCTGCATACTTCTCAAACTTTATTGAGTCCAATCACTCTAACCCTAAGGTCTTGTTTTCTGTCATTCATTCTGTTTTAAATCCATCTGTTCATTTGTCTGTTGCCGCAGATGCTTTATGTGAAGACTTCCAGAGATTTTTTATTAGCAAAATCACTAAATTAAGGATCAGTATCTGCCCTAAATTAACTCTTCCCCCTATTATGCCGCGTACCTCCTGTGTTTGGGAGGCTTTTGATCCCATTAACCTCCAGACACTGAAGGATGTGAGCGCCAAGCTCAAACCTTCATTCTGCTCAAGTGACATCATTCACCCGAGATTTTTTAAATTATTCATCAACTCGGTGGGTCCAGGTATGGTATCTCTTATTAACAAGTGTCTGAACACTGGCTCTGTTCCGGCCGATCTTAAAGTGGCTACGGTCAGTCCTCTGCTCAAGAAGCCTTCACTGGATCCCTCTGTTTAAAAAAATTACCGGCCCATCTCTGTACTACCTTTCATTTCCAAGTTGTTGGAGAAAATCATGTTGGATCAACTCCAAACCTTTTTTGTCAGATAACTATATATGTGAGGTTTTTCAATCTGGGTTTAGGACTGCCCACAGCACTGAGTCCGCTCTCCTGCGAGTGCTAAACGACATTTATATCTCTGCTGACTCTGGAGACACTGTGGTTCTAGTTCTCCTTGATCTGTCGGCGGCTTTTGACACCGTTGACCACCCGACTCTGTTAGCTAGACTGGAGACGTGGGTGGGCATAAAAGGCTCTGTCTTGTTATGGTTCCAGTCTTACCTTTCTGATAGAAAGTTTTTAGTAAAGATGGGAAACTTCTCCAGCTCCATGGCACCTCTCAGCTGTGGTCTTCCACAGGGCTCCATTTTGGCTCCCTCTCTATTTTCCCTCTACATGCTACCGCTGGGTTTGATTTTTAGGAAACACTGTGTATCATTTCACTTTTATGCAGACGACACCCAAATTTACATTCCAATCAAGCGCAATAATCCTGCAGCATTAAACTCACTTCTGCTATGCTTAGAGGAGGTGAAGGCCTGGTTCTCTTAATGATGATAAGACCGAGGTCATTGTTTTCAGTCCGAGTGAAAGGTCCCAGTGTACATGTCCAGACTTGGGGAGTTTATCTCCCTTTAAATCTACTGGAGCGCGGAACTTAGGTGTTCTTGTTGACCAGTCTTTAAAGTTTGATAAACACATCTCATCTGTAATCAGTTCCGGTTTCTACCAACTTCGCTTACTATCTAAAATTAAAGGCTTTCTCACTCCAATAACTCTGGAAATGGCGGTCCATTTTTTTATCACGTGTCGGCTGGATTATTGCAACTCACTATATTGCGGGATATCAGATTCTCAAATCTCCCGTCTTCAGTTAGTCCAAAATGCTGCAGCCAGACTCATCCATAATTGTCGCAAATATGATCATATCTCTCCCATCTTCAGATCTTTACATTGGCTACCAGTTCGGCAGAGAATAGATTTTAAAATCCTTCTATTTGTCTTCAAATCTTTACACAACATAGCACCGGTTTATCTCTCTGAACTTATTCATCCGTACATTCCGTCCAGAAGTCTCAGATCCCACGACCATGTGAACATGAACTTGGGGAATACTGGAGATACCATTCTGTCGACACACAGAACACCCGTAGAGTTACTCACAGGTGATGTGTGGAATCTTCTCCGTAGATTTAGACAATAGCTGGAAGCACTCCATGAAGACATGCAGAGTTGTGCTCAGATGACAGTTGGGGATATTTGCAAACGTAATATGGAAGCTCTCTGTAGATAATTTCTGTAGATATGTGGTTAAGTATTTATTGGATGCTTGGATAACACTCCGTGGATAGAAGCATAACACTGTGGATATGTGGATAACACTAGATAACATAGAAATAAAATAGATAACACTTTGTAGATAATTATGTAGATAACTCTCTGTAGACTTGTGAATGACTCTCTGTTGACACGTAGACAACTCTCCGAAAAAACGTGGATAACAGGGGAAACAGTGATATTTGTTTAGTTATCAAACAATAATGATATGTCTTCAATTGGACTTGAAAGGTGATTCAGGAATTTCCTCATCTTTGTTTTTTTTTGGTGGGGCAGAACAGTCAGAATCCTTTTTTCTTTTCTGTGATGAGGATGGGATTTCTGGTTCTGCAGTGGTTTCAGCAGATGGTGGATTTTCGTGTGGATTTTCTTCCAGTTCTGGAGAGGCAGTTTGATGTTCATTTATTGATGTTATGAAGAGGTCAGAAGTATAGCTTATATCAAAAGTTTTGCAATTTAGCAGCAGCTCTTCCATGTCTTGCTCATCCATGCGGGAAATGTCTGCTTTTTGCTGTATTGTTTTGTTTAACAGGGAGTTGGCGATTTTGAGGTCAACTTCTTTGTTCTTGATGAGGAATGTGAGGATTCCGTGGCATTTTGTAGTGTATTTGTTTGATTTTCTGAGAAATTGACATTTGTTGCATCGGTGGAATTCAACTTTTGTGTTTAAGTTGGGTTGAGGAGAGAGGCATTTGGAACACTGTTTCAGTACCTTTATTTTTGCACGTTCTAAAGGTGCAGTCAAGTGCAGGAGAGTGGTATTTTCGACGGCAGTGCTTGAGGGTACTGGTAGTTTGAATGGCACTGGTGTGGCCAATGTGGTAATGGCCGTGTTGCGTGTTGTTGTTAGGTTTTTTTCCCCTTGATATATTCTTGTTGCCAGATCAGTAAAGTTGTATGAATTGTTGCACTGAATTAAGTCAATGTGTGACTCCCAAAGTGCAAGTTTGATGGTATCTGTATTGTCAGTGATATGACAATATTTGACCTCGCAGTTAACATTATTGACTGTCACTGTTTCCGATGTAGTGCAGCAGATTAATGGCATATTTCAAGAGAATCGTTCAAATTGGGATAAAAGCATGAAATTTGGCACAGATACTCTCTAAGGCAGTGGTTCCCAAACCTGTCCTGCCGGCACCCCAACACTGCACATTTTCTTTGTCTCCCTAATCAAACACACCTGATTCAACTCATCAGCTCATTAACCCATGTGATAATGAGCTGATGAGTTGAATCAGGTGTGTTTGATTAGGGAGTGCAGTGTTGGGGTGCCGGCAGGACAGGTTTGGGAACCACTGCTCTAATGGTGCGTTCAAGTCATCTCGTATAGATCGTATTTACGAGTTGAATGCACATGAACGCCACCACAATGTCGTAAATACCAGTGGGGAGCTCGGGATTTTCTTTAAGCCCCGATCTGTACGAGTTGGGGGCGTGTCAGTGAGAAACATGGCGGAATCAATGAATGCAACGTCTGTAGTTGAGCAAAGTGATAGTAAAATATATCACAATACTTACAGGTATAGCAGTGACATTGTAAGGCTTTTTCATTTATAACAAAGTAAGCTCTCTGCACAAAATATGATATAGCCTACTTGTAATATAACAATTATATATATATACTAATTATATAATGATAAAGTTAATTTACATTGGCCTCATAAGTTAATTAAAAACATAAAAAGAAAAACACACCCGATGCGCATTCTTTGTTCTTCATTTTCTATAAGCAGAGTTATCAAAACTTGCTATATTTTCGTGTTATTCATTAAAAGAAGGTACACCACCATCTTGCTCCGACGAAACTGACTTGAACGCACCTCACGTCGTCAACACGACTTCCCACCTCGTACGTACGAAATTCCCAGGAGGACTTGAACGCACCATAAGGGTCACTCTTTGGGAAAAAGGCGTTGGCCATCCAAAAATTCAACATGGCGGACATTTTTTCAAGATGGCCGCTATTTCTGTCAAATGCTCATTATGTCAATCGTTCAAACAGTGATGTAGGCATAACATTTTGTGAAAATACTCTCTTCAGAATGTTTTTTTTTTTTGAAAACGGTGCTTGTCCCTCAAATTCAAGATGGCCGCCATTTTTCTTGAATCCTTAATTTTTTTTTTTAAATGGTGATTTGTCATGAAATTTGGTACAAAAATGTTTAAAGGAACATTATCATGGAAAAAGATGTGTGCCACTCAAAAATTCAAGATGGCGACCATTTTCAAGATGGCCACCATTTCTGTCAGAGCTCAATTTAATGTGTTAAGGAAGGTTTTGTTTAATAGAGTGAACGTCATTACACAACCAGGGCCACAACCACTGGTGACTTCACTGCTGTGGAACTCAGCATGGGGTTCAGTGTCAGCTGATCTAGTGGTACTTACACTGTAGTTCTTGACTAGTAGTAATAGTATAGCTAAGTTTAGTGTCCCAAATGCTGTCTAACAGCCCCTCATCAATTAGCTAGTAATAGATGTATTTATATAGCCGCACCTGAATTGACAGGTTGTCCCAGCGCGGGAGAGCCCGAGCCAAGGGTAACCGGGGCAATACATGACTTGTTCATGTATGCTTACCTGGAAGGTGTACAGATCTCACGGGACTTAAATGGCACTGGATGAATGATCAGGCTAGGTGTAGGTGACCCGTACCTAGTTGTATCCCATACCTGAATGTGTACTATGTCTGTGATTGAGGTGGTAAAAGGATAACCCCTCAGCCTTAATCAGACAACAAACCTCCAAAATGGCAAATGAAAATCCCAGGTCAGCCAAGAGGCCAACTGATTGGATGAAATGTTGTCTTTGTCAGACAGACACAAAGGAACCCCTCCAATCACCACCTACCCATCATGTTTCAACATGATGGCTATAAAATGATTGCCACCAACATTCCACTCTTTCACAAGATGAACAAAATGCCAATGACCTGAAAAACACTGAATGATGCTAAATTATTGTCTCAACTAAGTGGTGCTGATGCCATTGCACAGGAGCTGAAATACCATCATTTGTATCTTATTCATCTTTACAACAGAGAGAAACTCCACCTCAGAAGGCTTGAGAAAGAGTCACAGAGTGAAACGATTCAACCAGCCATCTTTCTTAGGGCTCTTTCTGAACTGGTCACCTATATTGTTGAAACCAGTCTCAATTCTGATGGTCCTTCCGCCTTCCGTCTCACAGATACAGTGGGGAGAACAAGTATTTGATACACTGCTGATTTTGCAGGTTTTCTCACTTACAAAGCATGTAGAAGTCTGTAATTTTGTATCATAGGTACTCTTCAACTGTGAGTGGTGGAATCTAAAACAAAAATCCAGAAAATCACATTGTATGATTTAAGTAATTAATTTGCATTTTATTGCATGACATAAGTATTTGATACATCAGAAAAGCAGAACTTAATATTTGGTAAAGAAACCTTTGTTTGCAATTACAGAGATCATAGGTTTCCTGTAGTTCTTGACCAGGTTTGCACACACTGCAGCAGGGATTTTGGCCCACTCTTCCATACAGACCTTCTCCAGATCCCTCAGGTTTCGGGGCTGTCGCTGGGCAATACGGACTTTCAGCTCCCTCCAAAGATTTTCTATTGGGTTCAGGTCTGGAGACTGGCTAGGCCACTCCAGGACCTTGAGATGCTTCTTACGGAGCCACTCCTTAGTTGCCCTGGCTGTGTGTTTCGGGTCGTTGTCATGCTGGAAGACCCAGCCACGACCCATCTTCAATGCTCTTACTGAGGGAAGGAGGTTGTTGGCCAAGATCTCGCAATACATGGCCCCATCCATCCTCCCCTCAATACGGTGCAGTCGTCCTGTCCCCTTTGCAGAAAAGCATCCCCAAAGAATGATGTTTCCACCTCCATGGTTCACGGTTGGGATGGTGTTCTTGGGGTTGTACTCATCCTTCTTCTTCCTCCAAACACGGCGAGTGGAGTTTAGACCAAAAAGCTCTATTTTTGTCTCATCAGACCACATGACCTTCTCCCATTCCTCCTCTGGATCATCCAGATGGTCATTGGCAAACTTCAGACGGGCCTGGACATGCTTCGGCTTGAACAGGGGGACCTTGCGTGCGCTGCAGGATTTTAATCCATGACGGCGTAGTGTGTTACTAATGGTTTTCTTTGAGACTGTCGTCCCAGCTCTCTTCAGGTCATTGACCAGGTTCTGCCGTGTAGTTCTGGGCTGATCCCTCACCTTTCTCATGATCATTGATGACCCACGAGGTGAGATCTTGCATGGTGCCCCAGATCGAGGGAGATTGACCGTCATCTTGAACTTCTTCTATTTTCTAATAATTGTGCCAAGAGTTGTTGCCTTCTCACCAAGCTGCTTGCCCATTGTCCTGTAGCCCATCCCAGCCTTGAGCAGGTCTACAGTTTTATCCCTGATGTCCTTACACAGCTCTCTGGTCTTGGCCATTGTGGAGAGGTTGGAGTCTGTTTTATTGAGTGTGTGTACAGGTATACAGGTAACGAGTTCAAACAGGTGCCGTTAATACAGGTAATGAGTGGAGAACCGGAGGGCTTCTTAAAGAAAAACTAACAGGTCTGTGAGAGTTGGAATTCTTACTGGTTGGTAGGTGATCAAATACTTATGCAATAAAATGCAAATTAATTATTTAAAAATCATACAATGTGATTTTCTGGATTTCCGTCTCTCACAGTTGAAGTGTACCTAAGTGTTCCTTGAAGAGTATTTCTGCCTAATTTTATGCTTGCATCACCATTTGAACAATTTAAATAATTAAGGCGAAACACTACAGGTGAATAGGGTAAAAATTATAACTAGCAGATATCACCATGAAACTTTCCCAGTTGATTACCTACATTAAGATGAGAAAAAAATGTATTAAAAGTTTTCTTTTTGTATTGAGTATTGGATAAAGCCAGATTAAAAATTATTTTTTCATTGTGTTCACATATTAGATGGGGACAAAATTACAGAGGCATTTATGGATATCTACTTTTGTTATCCTGTAAATCATAATGTGAATAGCCTTAAAAAAATGATTTTCGCCATGTTTTTTGGAATAAAATGTTATATAAATCAGGCTAGGAATAATATTTTTACAGATCCCTCTGTAAATGTCTTCATAATATAACTAGGTACAAGACTGGAAAGATTGGTGCATATAGGTGCAACTGAAGTGGAGATTTCAGACTTGGAGTATGAGAGAAAATTCATTTTGAGAAAACGGGCTTTAAAGGGACACTCCACCCATTTGCATTAAGCTTTGCATTGTTAGAAACCCAGTCATACTATTGAATGGTCGTGCAACACTCTCTCATTTTCCCCTGAGACGGGAGAAATCCGTTATTTACCTCTTACACTTCCTCCTACAATGACGCAAAAATTGTCATTTTGCGTCATTGTAGGAGGAAGTGTAAGAGGGGGGGATTTCTGTTGAGACTACAGACACTCGTTCCTCATCTTTCCCAGGGGGCGCGCCCCGCTCACGCTACAGACCTATTATAGATCAGTGGGTGGGACTTTACTCTCTGAAACTGAAAGCAATATCCTCCATCTTGTTTGAAGCTAAGCTAACAGGCGCTGTGGAGACAGATGTAAAGTTATGACAATAGCGGAGGAGAGTGCTCAATATGATATAGAAGAAGAGGATTTCGGAAGTCTGATGCTTGAATCAGGTGTTTGTGGCTACCTTTACAAGCCGCATTATAGCGAAGAGCAGCCGAGGCAGAAGACCTGCCTGCCGCGGACGAGGAGCCCGGACTGGCTCGAGTTAGGGCGGACTGGTGGCGCCGGTGATCTCACTATGCAACTACGAACCGCTACGAACACAGAGATAGAGTCCGTCTGCGGCAAAGAATTTCAACGATAACAAATTTCTCCTGGACGAAATCTCTGAATCAGACGAGGACACGGACGTTTGTGTTGTGAACTATCCTAGTTTCGCACCGCATATGTTCTGACTGAACATCCAGGTACCATGCAGTAATTCACCTTTCCGAAAGAAATACAAACAAGGAGTAATGCACTAATGAGTTCGCCAACTAACTAGACATTTTGTGTGAAATGAATTTCAAGCTCTGGTGATAGCTAGCTAGCCTTGTAGACGGAAGAGTGATTTCTCTTATAGGCAGATATGCGCTTTCTGGATTAGTGGGAGTGGCTTGCGGAGCTGTGCAATGTGGTGCAT
Source organism: Rutilus rutilus (assembly GCA_021464565.1). NCBI lineage: Eukaryota > Metazoa > Chordata > Actinopteri > Cypriniformes > Leuciscidae > Rutilus > Rutilus rutilus. The sequence goes on along the minus strand of JAJAQA010000005.1, from coordinate 5,746,059 downwards.
TGTCGGAGTTGTTGTCTTTCATACAAATGCGTCCTGAATTAATTTTTTGTCTTTCCTCGGTCACGAAGGCACCAAATTCAAAATTTATTTTACATTTCGACTACATATATGACCCACTTTAAATAAAAAACAATGTTCAAATGGGTGGAATGCCCCTTTGAAGATTTATCATCAGCCAATATGATTGCGCATTCAGCCCTTTTACTTTCGCGACTGGTTGCTGATAAAAAGGAAATGACCATATTTGGATCCGACAGCATTGTACAGTGAAGAGAGAGCTTTCCAGCGGTGCCTGTGATGACAGAGAGCAGACAGAGATTGCGGATCTGCAGGAGGATTTACAACGACAACTTTTGTAGAATTTACGTGAAATCTACAGACGCAAACAGACAAAGTGTAGTAAAATAAAGACCTAAATGTGTATTTTGGACTTTTTTTCACCACAGTGTGAAAGAAGACATGTTATTGAAGACAAATATCCAACAATCTCAAAATTGACCAGTAAAAAAAACAAAATGTTTTTGCCTGCCATGTCTCACTTTAATATTCGACAGGAACGGTGGCCATCTTTAAAAATGGCGGCCATCTTGAATTTTTGAGGGACAAGCATCTTTTTCTATTAACATGTCCTTTAGAGAGTATATTTGTATCAAATTTTATGCTTGGATCACTGTTTGAATAATTGATATAATAAGCATTCAATAGCAATGGCGGCCATTTTGAAAAATGGCCGCCATATTGAATTTGAGTGGACAATGCATTTTTCTAAAATAGTGGCCCTTAGAGAGTATCTGTGCCAAATTTCATGCTTCTATACCAAAGTGAACGATTTTTTTTACTAATCTGCTGCACTAATGAGCTTTCGATTTTGTACACCATTGCAGACAATGTGGACACCTGTGAATTACAATAGTGAAATTAGATATAGTAATTATTGTACATAGGTAGGACAAATATTATTTTTTATTATTAGGGATCAGTTTTGTCACGATACACACACGGGAAAAGGTAGATCCGAGAGCAGTATTTATTAGGGAAATCCGTAACTCATAAACAGTCCAGGCAGGGGTCAAAATCCAAATAAGCAATCCAAACAATAAACAGGCAAAACCAGAGTGGAAACAGACCTCAAAATGTGGTGTGACGAACAACAACGACTCCGTGACAAACACTAACCAGACAGGGTATATATACACACACAGAAACTAACAATGTGATAGGGAACAGCTGAGTGCAATGATGAGTGATGAGAACAGACAAGGATTGTGGGAAATGGAGTTCCAGAAGTAATGGTGACAGTATGGGGAAGAGACCTCTAGTGGACACCCAGGGAAACACAAACCAGACACTGTGACAAGTTTAGGATCATCTGAAATACCTGTCAATTAGTAAGAGTATTTTTATTTTATTTATAATGTATATAGTAATTATTGTACAAACAGTGAGGAAAATAAGTATTTGAACACCCTGCTATTTTGCAAGTTCTCCCACTTGGAAATCATGGAGGGGTCTGAAATTGTCATCGTAGGTGCATGTCCACTGTGAGAGACATAATCTAAAAAAAAAAAAAATCCAGAAATCACAATATATGATTTTTTAACTATTTATTTGTATGATACAGCTGCAAATAAGTATTTGAACACCTGTCTATCAGCTAGAATTCTGACCCTCAAAGACCTGTTAGTCTGCCTTTAAAATGTCCACCTCCACTCCATTTATTATCCTAAATTAGATGCACCTGTTTGAGGTCGTTAGCTGCATAAAGACACCTGTCCACCCCATACAATCAGTAAGAATCCAACTACTAACATGAGCTGTCCAAAGACACTAGAGACAAAATTGTACACCTCCACAAGGCTGGAAAGGGCTACGGGGAAATTGCCAAGCAGCTTGGTGAAAAAAGGTCCACTGCTGGAGCAATCATTAGAAAATGGAAGAAGCTAAACATGACTGTCAATCTCCCTCGGACTGGGGCTCCATGCAAGATCTCACCTCGTGGGGTCTCAATGATCCTAAGAAAGGTGAGAAATCAGCCCAGAACTACACGGGAGGAGCTGGTCAATGACCTGAAAAGAGCTGGGACCACCGTTTCCAAGGTTACTGTTGGTAATACACTAAGACGTCATGGTTTGAAATCATGCATGGCACGGAAGGTTCCCCTGCTTAACCCCCTGAGGTCGGCAATCACGCCGGCGCGATAGGCTCGCTTTTTTTTTTATCAGTTCAAAAGAGATTAATTTTGCTCTGTTGACTTTGATATTACAAACAAGTTTCATACATCAATCAATTCTGTTAAATGTGTATTATTTTTGTGTATACTCACAATAAAAACAAAGTGTTGTGCTTTTTGCCAAATAAAGAAAAATAAACACGAAGGGAGTTCTGCCTTCTCTCTGTCAGTGTAGTCCATTCTGGAACGCGTCCGAAAATGAACAATAACTCAGCGAATACTCAGTCAAACAGACATACAGACACACAGGCATGAAGCTTGAATTCTCTTCTTTTAAATTAAGTAATTTATATAAAAAACAAATATTCTCAGTTCATGTAATCTGTAAGAAAAGAGCGAGATGTCAGTCGTTCTCATCTCATCTAATTATTTTTAATGTGACGGAGAGCGCGCGCTATTCAAACGCAAATGACTGAGGCAATCCACGCAAACCTGTGAACGCCCCCATATCAGCTCGAGAAAACACAAGTTTATTCAGATCATTACTTGTTTACACCGCCTCGCAGCGCTGTGAGGAATAATAATAATGGAAAATGTACCTCAGAAGTGCGGGAGCAAGGATCCGACTGAGCTGAGGAATACTGTAGTAAGTTTTTTTTCCTTCTCAAGTGAATCGCGTTTCTGTTTGTGATGAATGAACGGCAGAGATGCGCGCTGTTTACCACAGCTCGCAAAAAGACAGTTTAAATTTTAATCGCGTGTGTGAATGAATGATGATGTTTAAGCAAACTGTATTGCTATACTGAGATGAGTAAAAATCGACTGAAATATGTTGAAATAAAATGTAGGCTATTTGTATAAGCAACGTATTAAACTGCAAATTAACATTTATGTGCCCTAATATTTCATAAAAACAATGTTACAGTCAGGCGAAATATGAAAGACAACATTTTGTTGACTAGATTTGGGTACAGTTTTTACTGTAGAATATACTGCCACATCAAATAAGCTTTTGCTTAGCAATTTCTGCTCATATGTTATATATATATATATATATATATATATATATATATATATATATATATATATATATAAAATACTATTTTTGTTAAAAATAAAGTCGTCAACTAAGATGTTAAGATTGGCTATATTCGAACTAATGAATACATATGATAAAATGTAGGCCTTTTTGAAGATAATTTTGATGCCAGAACTCGAAGCGACAACATCCATTAGTCAAAAGTATTATTGACACATATTTAGTATAAGTTTTGTGGTCTTATTTCAGCAACTTTCATTTTTATTTTTTCCAATAACCACACATAAACATTATTCTCTTAAAAATACAAACATCTACATTCTTGTTGCTCACATATCATGGTAGCCCTGTTTGTGCTATATAGAGTGAATTTACACCTTTGCCATTATCATGTTTAGAAATAACTGAAAAAAGCACAAATGTCAGGGCATGTCAAAACATCCCAAGGGCCCCAAAACACTTTAGACCCCAGAGGGTTAAACCAGCACATGTCAAGGCCCGTCTTAAGTTTGTCAATGACCATTTGGATGATCCAGAAGAGTCATGGGAGAAAGTCATGTGGTCAGATAAGACCAAAATAGAACTTTTTGGTCATAATACCACTAAACGTGTTTGGAGGAAGAAGAATGAAGAGTACCATCACAAGAACACCATCCCTACTGTGAAGCATGGGGGTGGTAGCATCATGCTTTGAGGGTGTTTTTCTGCACATGGGACAGGGCGACTGCACTGTATTAAGGAGAGGATGACCGGGGCCATGTATTGCAAGATTTTGGGGAACAACCTCCTTCCCTCAGTTAGAGCATTGAAGATGGGTCGAGGCTGGGTCTTCCAACATGACAATGACCCGAAGCACACAGCCAGGATAACCAAGGAGTGGCTCTGTAAGAAGCATATCAAGGTTCTGGCGTGGCCTAGCCAGTCTCCAGACCTAAACCTAATAGAGAATCTTTGGAGGGAGCTCAAACTCTGTGTTTCTCAGCGACAGCCCAGAAACCTGACTGATCTAGAGAAGATCTGTGTGGAGGAGTGGGCCAAAATCCCTCCTGCAGTGTGTGCAAACCTGGTGAAAAACTACAGGAAACGTTTGACCTCTGTAATTGCAAACAAAGGCTACTGTACCAAATATTAACATTGATTTTCTCAGGTGTTCAAATACTTATTTGCAGCTGTATTATACAAATAAATAGTTAAAAAATCATACATTGTGATTTCTGGATTTTTTTTTTTTTTTTTTTTTTGAAAAAAAACCCCCACAGGCTAGCGGAGTTTGCAAAACAAAACAAAGAGTTCGCCACTCGTCGTGGTGTGCCAAAACACTTAATTATAAACTTCAATATTTCATTCAAAACAATCTCAAAACGCTTTGTGACATTTTGAAAAGCCGTGGATGCATTACTGCCACTGGAACGCAACAGAATACTGGTTCTGATTTTATTGTTTGTCGTTTAAACGTCATAGGCTATATATATATATATATATATATATATATATATATTAACAGAACTGCTTTTGAAATTACGATTGGAATTATTATAGGCTACAGAAGTAAAGTCATTGGATAATATTTGTTCCTTAGTGTAAAATGGAAATGCATGGTGATTTTATTTTGTAAATAGGCTATAAGCAAAAAACTATGTTTTAGAACTAGACAAATCTCTCTGCATCAACAATAGACTATAAAATGCATTAATAGGCTAATTTAAAAATATCAGTAGTCCAAGTTAGCTCGGGATTCGAACCCGTGTCATCTAAATGATCGTGACGTAAGTTCAACCACTTGGCCACGATTCACTCGTTGCGACATGGCCTAACGTTCCAGTGTGTGTTCGCTCAAACGCTCTTCATTCAAATGAACGCGCCGCCGCGTTTGTCGAACACTAATTCAACATGCCAGAATAAAACCTGGCTTTAGAACAATGCATAGCGCCACTCGTCGTGGTGTGCCAAAAAATTTACAATAATTTAGTTTAATTTATTTCAGTGTTAATGTTTGAGTTAAAAAAATCCTCTACAAATTAAATTAACACAAAGTCGGCTATAAGAGTCCTTTATAGGCTACGTAAAAAAGCAAAGGGCTTACAGTCTTAACATTTAGGCTACTTTGCTTTGCTAATTTCAGTATGCTTTACCAACGCTATGTATTCAATTAAAGTTCCAAGAGGTCTGGTCTCTATATTTCCTTCCCAGCTGACACTAATATGCAAGTGCACAGCAAAATTCTATTCTAAAAAAAAAAATCCTATAGGCCTACTATAGCCTACTGTTGTAGCCATTAACTAATCTAATTTAGTATCATATTTGTTAAAATATTATAATGTTATTTTTTTCCATCTATGTTGAATATGAAAAGTGAACAGCACGAGTAAGATAGGATGCATTATATCGAGAAATGGATATGGAGTGGGTCAGACATGATTTTGACCACTTCATTAAGTTTTGGTTAGTAGAAAACCTTTCTTTTAAGTGAATTTCGTTTTCTATAAATTGTATCTTAATTTTAATCAATTTTTTATCAACCAATTGCCTGGATTTAAATAAGTAAGAGAAGCAAATATAACAGACACTAATCATGGAGGCGCCCGCGCGGTCACTTGCATTGCACGTCAGCTGGAGCGCATCTCATCCTAACTTAACGAAACTCAGCGTATGCCTCACACAGACATGATAAATACATCAAATACACAAAGCTTGAAATGTCTTCAAACGAAATAATTCAAAACGAAATGAAAAAGGCTACTCTCTGATTATGTCTTTATGTGCATTTCTCTCTAGGTGCGTTCACTACAAATATAGCGATCGTCAACTTCATCTTTGCAGTCGACACTGTCAGAAAACACTAGTTTATTGATAAAAATCAATGCACGCATCACCGGATTTACAAATACACATCTTGCTTTTTGCACGCACACATGTCGAAAAAACGAAATAACATTATTATTATTAATACATCTTTTAGAATATTTGATTAAATGCTGATTGTTGCGCTTGTTCAATTTAATAAAATTAAAACTTTAATTGTGATAATTAAAATAATTGAAAATTAAATATTTAGTGGCCAAGTTTTGCTAATTTATTATATAGGCTATTATATGCCTATTGCCTATATTAAGTAGGTCATATTAAGACAAGGCATAGCCTATATTAGTTATTTTAGCTGTTATGAGAAAAAAAAATCTAACGAAATCTAAAATCTAAATCTAATAAATCAAAAAAACGGGGGCGACGACGACGACGACGACGACACACATGCATTATATTGCATTGCATAAAATGTGTGCTGGTCAACTAGTCTAAAATTAAGAAACCACTATAAAACTGTAAAAAAAAAAAAAAAAAAAAGACAATTAAGATAGGCTACTTAATTTATTATTCCAATATCCAAATATGATACTAAATAACACAGGGAAAAGGGCTTCTATTTGTGACGTGCTGTCTTTGCATTTGAACATTGCGCATTTTAAACAGGACACGCATTAGCTGAATAAATGTTAGCCAAAACATTATAGAAAACAGTTGACAATGAATAGACAGGAGTCCAATAATAGCATAACGAATCACTTATTCTAAAAAGAATATCAAGTATACCGGTAAGTTAGATACTTGAATACTTAAATCCGACATATAAGGGCTGTTAACAGTAAAACGTTCGTCATTTAACGAATTTTAAAAACAAGGATGGATAATACAAAATGCTTTCTGGCATTTTCACAGAAAAAAACAAAAAACAAAAACAAGCAAGAACAAAATTTAAACTTAGCCCGTCAAATTTAATTTTACAATTATCTTCTCTCTGTGCGCGCGTCCGTGTTTGTGAGAGAGCTTGCGCAGCACTGATACAACGGTACTTTTTAATCCATAACTAACACGCTAGTTTTCATACAAAATAAATATGTTATGTAAACATAATTAGGTACTTTAGTTATTATTAACACAATAACGTAACACATGAAGGCTACGTTTCTTAGCACTGAGAATTAATTAATAAACGCCTGTTTCTCCAGACTCGCGCTTATCCGTAATCCACAAATGATCACATCACTTTCATAATCACGAAGCCATAGCGATTTCAAGTTTATTAAGATTTATTGTTCAGTATTTCTTGAGCATTTTATTATTTGCGTGGCTGAATGATGTCTTCCTCTTTTTCTGAGTGACCATGAAAAACGGAGTATCTTAGTAAGATAATCCATGCGATCCGTGTGATCATCGAATCCATAGGATTAGGTTAACAGTAACTCAGTACAATATTTCAACTTTCCATATCGAGCCCAGCCCAGCCCGTTTACCTTCAGGAGTCAGATGTACAGTGACTACTGTAACGTTACTGTCCTCGCTTATGAAATCAGTCAGACTGCGGGCCGCGGCCGCGGGAGTAGAAGAAGGCGGATCGAGCGGGATTCTTTATTGGTGTCGATTTTCAGTCTCTTTTTAATGATAGGCCTTACGCATCTGTCAATCATCCCCGCTTGCTATTTGGGGAATGAATCCAGCGCTATGATTGGTCGAACTCTTCTTCTTTTGCTGTTGCTTGATTTGAGGACTGCGCGTGCAGAGGCGTCACCAGGTTTTTGCGTAGTTTAGACTAACAAATCGTACCAGCGTACTTTGATGTCAAAATGCGTATCCGCTACGCAAAATGCGTACAGGTTGGCAGGTCTGCTGGTTTATTTTCGCCGCGGTGATTTCGCCGCGGCAGCTGGCGCGGCGGTAATAGGCATTTTGGTTGTCCACCATCTGTATGTCTCTCACAGTGTACATGCACCTATGATGACAATTTCAGACCCCTCCATGATTTCTAAGTGGGAGAACTTGCAAAATAGCAGGGTGTTCAAATACTTATTTTCCTCACTGTAAATGGGAATTTTTCAAGTATAATGTCAGAAAGATTGCTGTTAAACGTAGTAAAGAGTTAAAAAAAATGAGTAAACAAAAAGAGTTAAATTTACTGGATAAATTAGGAATATTAGAACAGAAGCAAAATCTTAATGAGGATGAAGAAGCTGAATTGGTTATAATTCAAACCCAGCTTGACCAAATGTATTTAGACTTAGCTAAAGGTGCTTTTATTCGTTCTAGAGCGAAGTGGCTTGAAGAGGGTGAAAAAAATACAAGTTATTTTTTTGCTCTTGAAAAAAGAAATTTTAAAAGAAATGCTTTAACTGCGTTAAACATCAATAGTAGTCATTGTCTAGATCCCCAAAAAATTTCTGACTTTGTTTTTTCATTTTATAAAGAATTATATAATTCAAATTTTGATCTACACAAATGTGAAGAGTTCATTCCAATAGTTCATCAAAATATTCCTACTATTGATATTGAATTTCATGACTTATGTGAAGCCGATATATCAACTTCTGAGATTAAAGATTCCCGTTTTTGGAATGAAAAAAGGGAAAGCACCAGGAATAGACGGGTTAACTGTAGAATTTTATTAAAATTTTTGGGAACTGATTGAAGCTCCTCTTTATAATATGTATAATGAATGTATTAGTAATGGAGAAATGTCAACTACTATGAAACAAGGTATAATTTCATTAATTGCGAAACCAGATAAAGATCCTCATTTAATTGAAAATTGGAGACCAATTTCTCTTCTGTCAATTGATTATAAAATAATTACTCTAGTGTTTGCTAATAGACTACGGGATGGCTTGGATAAAATTATTAGTGAACCTCAATCAGGCTTTCTAAGAGGTCGACATATAACTAAGAATATTAGACTGGTGCTTGACCTGTTAGATTACGCTGAAAATGTTGATGAAGGTGCTGTATTTTTTTTTTTTGAGACTTTTATAAAGCGTTCGATACAATGGAACATGAATTCTTATTCCAAACTATGACGCTTTTTGGATTCGGAAATAAATTTTTGAATGCAGTTAAAATGTTTTACAACGATATTAATAGTTCTGTAATAGTCAATACTTCCACCACTAAAAGATTTAACATTAATCGTGGTGTACGTCAAGGTTGCCCAATTTCCCCTTTTTTATTTTTGTTAGTAGTTGAATTATTATCCACTGGTATTGTTAATAATCAACATATTCAAGGTCTCACAATTTTTGGTAAAGAAATTAAAATATCGCAATTAGCAGATGACACAACCTTATTTTTAAAGAATATATCATGTTTTCCTAATGCTATCTCCTTCATCAATACTTTCTCTAAAGCTTCTGGGTTGACTCTAAATTTATCCAAATGTGAAATCCTTCCGTTGCACAGTTTAAATGATAATGTAGTTGCTGGCATTCCAGTGAAACCCTCTCTTAAATACCTAGGAATTATGGTAACAAAGGATGTCCTAGAAAGACAAATTTAAACTTCTCCTCTAGATTAAAAAAGACTAAAGCGTTATTAAACTGTTGGTTACAACGTGATCTTTCAATTTATGGTCGTGTATTGTTATCTAAAGCAGAGGGCTTATCTCGTTTTGTCTATCCCTCCTTATCTTTGTATGTTAAAGACTCTTACTGTAAAGATATCAACAATTTGTTTTACTCTTTTGTTTGGAAAAACAAATCTCAAAGACTTAAGAAAAGGGTTCTTACTAACAAGAAAGCTGAAGGGGGACTGGAGGTACTTTTTTTTGAAGATGTTAATAGAGCTTTTAAAGTCCATTGGCTTAAAAGATGTTTGATCAATGGTAACTCCCTCTGGAACCATATCCCACATAGTATCTTTAACCAAATAGGTGGCCTAGATTTCTAAATTTCTGTTAACTTGTGAATTTAATATTTCTAAACTCCCTCTAAAATTATCCAAATTTCACCAGCAAGTTCTTTTAGCCTGGAAAATTTGCTACTCACAATTTTTCTCCACACACTTCCTTTATATGGAATAATGCAAATATTTTGGTTGCCAATAAATCCTTATTTTTAAGGAAATGGTTTAACAGGGATATTAATCATCTTATAAATATGTTTGATATTCATGGAAATCTTTTAACATACGAACAATTCATGCAAATCCATAGTTTTCCTGTGCATTTTAAGGAATTTAATTCTGTCATTAAAGCTATCTCCCCTACTCTGATTCATCTATTCAAAAGTCATATTCAATATAACTCTACATTAATGACAAATCCAAAATTAATATTAAACGGCATTGATTTGATTGACAAAAAATTTAACAATAAACATATTTGTACAATATTTCAATTACAAAATAAAATAGCACCTAGAGGAAAATTTTTTTGGAACTCTATTATTGATAATATTAATTGGAAGAATGCTTGGTTAATCCCCTTTAAATATTGCATTAATAATAAAATCAAAGAAATACATTTTAAAATTTTGCATACCATTTACCCTGTTAAATCATTAATTGCAAGATATTCTGATGATGATGATTTATGTTCTTTTTGTAAAAGTGGGAAAGAGGTGTTGACGCATTTGTTTTTTGAATGCAAAATTACCCAAAGATCCTGGAAGGAATTGGCAGAATTTATCTTTAATTTTGTGGAAATGAAATATTATTTTACATTAAAGGATATTATTGTGTATTATGAAAACAATGTTAACAAAGGTCTTGAATACATTGTTAATTTATTTATACTTTTGGCCAAATTTTATATTCATAAGCAAAAATATTTAAATTCATCCCCTTTATTTAAGCTATTTAAATTAGAATTTGATTGCTTCATATCTTCTTTGAAATTGTTAAACAAAAAGTCATTAACATGTGTGAAATATTATTTTTGGATCCCCTGCTACCAATTAATGTTTATCATTGCCTTGTGATGTTGTATGCTATGTCTGTTATTTGTACTGCAATAAAAATAAAATAATAATAATAATAATAAAATAAAAAAAATCATCTTTGAACAATCAAAAACCACATTTAAAGTTAAAAATATAACTCATCCCATCTGATTATCAGTTAAATGTTGATTTTAAATTAATTATTTTCCTTCTGAGGAACACATTAAAAATGAAAAACAACATCCAGAATTAAAAATATGATCCATCTTACCCGAATATTGATTGAGATGTTAAGGATATGCATGATTCGAGGCATTAAAAATCGATATTTTGATTTTAAACAAATATTTTCCCTCATGACGAGGAAAACCACATTCCACACGACGAACGATGGTCGTGACGTCATCCGATGTCGTCGCCATGAGTTGAGTACTTTAAACATTAATAACAACATGCACAACACAGATACAAAAATATGTTCACATCAGCATGATTAGGCACAACTCTGGCTACATGTACATACCATTCCCATGCGATTGTAACAATAATTCGATTTTATATTGACATTTTCCCTCGTGGACTCTGTTGTTTCATTGTCTCTCCACTCTTGCTTGACCATGTGTGGAGGAGAGAGTGACCTAATTACACTAAAACATCGTGTAACTCTTTAATTTGAACTTTTTTCACAAAAATCCTTTTATAGATCTGTCCTTTCGCTTATTTACTTACAATTCGCCGACTTGGATTTTTGTTTTGACTGGGTAAAGCTTAAAGTTTGCCGTTTTTCCGGATGTTTTTTTTTCAATTTTTTTTTTTCAACAGCAGTCTATTTAAGGGGGCGCGCAATGCGCGCGCACTCTCTCACACTTTACTTGTTGGATGTGCAGACACGACGATCGCTCTGTAGTATCGAGTTTAAAAAAGAACACTATTCAAGACAGATTCATTAGAAAAATATATTGTATGTATTATAAAATATCTTCTTATTATATATAATATATTTCCCTTTATTTAGCTTTTTTGTTTACATTTATTTTCAAGCTTGCCTGAAGAAGATATTACCGAAACTTCGCGATAGGCTTGTTCTCCATTTTATTTTGTTTACATTTATTTATCTTATTTATTTTTGGGATTTCACTAGATACTGTTAGGATGGATGTCTTTAGAGGCCGTGTGAGACACAGAAGCGCTCCACGTTACAGACTCAGACTCCAGCAGTTCTCCAGCTCTGAAGAGAACAAACAGTCATCATTTTCCTCCAAATGCACGTTTCCGTGCGAGCGAGACAGATTTCACTCATTTCACTCACTTTTTAAATAAATGAAATTATTTTTAAATACACGAAACATACAAAACGCAGTCTTTATTCTTATGCATATCTGTGGCATGTATTAACTTCTCATCACAGATGCTCTTCTGATGGACGGTTATTACAGATGAGCGATCGTCACATCATGTTATCATGGGAACAAACGCTCATCTAATAACATATTATTAGTTATTGTATCATAACTCCTCACCTCTGATGTTACACACCATACAGAATCTTATCCACAAAATAAAGTTTGTATTTTCCTCCGTGTTTATAATAATTGACTGACAACAAAAACTCACGCGACGGTGACGCACGAGCAGGGCGCGCGCACGAACACACACACACACACACACACACACACACACACACACACACACACAGAGAGAGAGAGAGAATCTATTTTACGGACTAAAAAATTAGAGCTTAAAGCCTGATGAAAAGTTTTTCAAGAAAGACTTTGAATGACAACACTTGCCTAAAAACATTTTAAAAACAGAAAAAATATGCTCTATATATTTCCAGAGTCGATTGATTTTAATTATTTAACCAAACGTTTTAATTTTAGGTAATTTAAATCAAATGTATTTACTTTATCTCTGTAACGGTCACCAGCTGGAGTGCCCTTGAGAGCCACCAGAGGGCACTCCACACCAGACTTTCATGTTCACTCACAGACTACAGCTGTGTCCCAATTTGAAGACTGCATCCTTTGAAGGCCGTATTTGAAGGCCGATTGCGTCACAGCTGCGCGACGAAGACTGTCCCAATTCAAACACGCACGCTTCGAAGGCCGCGTTTGAAGGCAGATTGCGTCACAGCAGTGCTAAGAAGGCTGTCCCAATTCAAACTTTGCACGCTTCGAAGGCCGATTGCGTCACCGCGGCGCGACGAAGGCTGCTCCAGTTTGGTATGTCATTCAAATGCGCTGCCAAATGCGCACTTAATTTCTCTGACAAACGAAGGATACAAAAATGGACACTTCGTGGCCTACCCTTCCCCAGAATTCATAGCGCGCCGGTGACGACCAGTATATAAACGGTGACGACGCAACTTCACGCAAGTTTATTCCGAAAAATGTCGGGTGTCAGTAGTGTCGTGGCTGAGGAATTCACTTATAAATGTAAGTATTGTGTTGTAATTTATTAAAATAGCTAGCGAAACAAGTGTTAAAAGCATGAATATGGACCAAGCACTGAACCCCCTGTGTGAAAACAATCAACTGAGTTAAATGAAGCAAATACTAAATTTAATATCAAAATGCTTTTCTTGCTTAGTTGTTTGGTTTTGTTCTAGTATACAGTGCTATGCATAAGTTTAGACACCCATACTAAAGTTGACTAAAAATCCAGGATACTATGCGTCCTGATAAAGTTCCCTTGGCCTTTGGAATTAAAATAGCCCCACATCATCACATAGCCTTCACCATACCTAGAGATTGGCATGGTTTTATTTCAGTTAGCCTAATAGCTAGTTTGATTTGCATTGAGAGATGATCTTATGGAAAGTGCCCCATGCCAATCTCTAGGTATGGTGAAGGCTATGTGATGATGTGGGGCTATTTTAATTCCAAAGGCCAAGGGAACTTTATCAGGATGCATAGTATCCTGGATCCATGAAGTAACTGGCCTTTAAAAATAAAAATCTGCCTGCCTCTATGGGAATTTAACATAGGGGTGTCCAAACTTATGCACCCTGTATTTTAAGGAAGAACATTTATTTATTTACGATGCATTATTCATTCACAAAGAAAATTGGTGTCCTTAAAGGTTGGATTTTTCCTAATTTTTTAAATTAAGGCATTTAGTTCAGTTTCCAAAAGATGATTTTTTATTCCTCTTTTTACTCAACTTTAGCATGGGTGTCTAAACTTATGCATAGCACTGTATATAATCTTGTTATATATGAAAAATAATCTTAGAAAAAAAATAAACAAGAAAAATAATCTTGTTTTCAGTTTGATTTAAGATCATTTTGCTTAACCCATTAGCAGATTATTTTATTGCTTAAAACAATACTCACCTAATTTTCCCCCAAAACAAGAAATGTTTTACTTGTCTAGTAGGCTAAATGCTTCTTGATTTTAAGAATTTTCAGATGTTTTAACTAGAAAGAAGACAAAATATTACGTAAGAAAATATTTTTTGCAGTGAATTTCAAGGAGGATATATTCAAGTAAATAAAACAGGAGCACAAATCCATCTGAAATGTGGTAGATAAAAATCCCTGAAAAACATATCTTGCGTGTTTGCAATACATTGTTTAATTTACCTGAAATAGCTAGCGAAACAAGTGTTAAAACCCAGGGGTGTTTCTTAAAAAACCTGAACTTAAACTAAAAAACTGCAGCTTCATTTATCAGGTGGTCTGAGGCAAAACCTGTTGTAATTCTTTTTGTTTCAGGGACCAAGGATCAGACGGCTGACTTTATTCGTTTAAGGGCCGAACATGATTATTTATTTACAGGGGCCAAAAACTCGGCCACTGTGGCTTGGAGGTAAAAGTCAAAGTCATTAAAGGCATTAACCATTTGTAATATTTCCACTAGCTGCCTCTTGTATGCAAAAATTTGCTCTCACCCTATACAAAGCCCACAGCAATGAGACAACTAGTTAACATTTACATTTAGTCATTTAGCAGACGCTTTTATCCAAAGCGACTTACAAATTAGGACTAAATTAAGCGAGTCATCATGAAGAGGCAAAAACAACAACAACGCAAGAAGTGCTCAGAATACAAAGTTCAGGCATTATTCAGAGTAGCATAAGTCTGATAAGTGATGTTTCGAAGGTTTTTTTTTTTTTTATAAGGTTAAGTGCTCACGGAAGAGATGGGTTTTCAGCTGTTTTTTGAATGTTGTCAGGGATTCAGCATTCCGGATGAGGGTGGGGAGAGCGTTCCACCAGCATGGAGCTGTGAATGAGAATGTTCTGGAAAGTGATTTTGTGGCTCTCTGTGATGGAACCACGAGACGTCGCTCGTTGATCGATCGTAGGCGTCTGGTAGGGATGTAAACTCGTAGGAGTGAGTGAAGGTAGGAGGGAGCTGAGCCTGTGATAGATCTGTAAGCAAGCGTCAATGCCTTGAATTTGATGCGAGCAGCGAGAGGTAGCCAGTGCAGAGAGATTAACAGAGGAGTGACGTGGGCCCTCTTGGGCTCGTTGAAGACAAGACGAGCTGCAGCATTTTGGATCATCTGTAGAGGTTTTGTTGCACATGCTGGAAGTCCGGCCAAAAGAGTATTACAGTAGTCAAGCCTAGAGATGACCAGGGCCTGGACGAGAAGTTGTGTTGCATGCTCAGTTAGGAAAGGCCTGATCTTCCTGATGTTGTGCAGTGCAAACCTGCATGATCGAGCTGTCTTTGAAATGTGATCTGTGAAGGACAGCTGGTCATCAAGCGTTACTCCGAGATTTCTGACCGACCTTGATGGGGTGATTGATGATGACTCTAGCTGGATGGTGAAGTCGTGTTGTATAGACGGAGTTAAGGCAATGGTCTTTCTCTTATGTAGTTTTTTTTGTATATAAACGTGTTAAGCAAACTTGAGGATCCAGGAATATAATCCAGGAGTATTTTGTATGCATGTACTGCTGTGTGATTTTTTTTCTAATGTTAAGATTGCAACCGTGTCTTAATATATTTCATAATTCTTTCCTTTTTTAGGAAAATTCTGGAGAAAATGGACCTGCTGGGGAAGGTCACTCCCTTGCAGGCCAAAAAAAAAAATGGGACAACTTAAAAAAAAAATACAAGGTAAGCAAGTTAATTGACACATCTTTGCTGAAATGTATTGTGGTGTTCTTGTTGTTAACAACAGGTATGGTGTATTTGCTTTGCCTTAGGATTGCAAGTGTCCTGGGACAGGTGAGGGGGTGAGCGGAAAATCCACTGCTGAAACTTGGCCGTGGTTTGTCCTCATGGATGAGGTTTTGGGACAGAGGCCTTCCAACAACCCCCCTGTCCTAATTGCCTCCCTCCCTGATGTCCTCAGGGGCTGTCCCAGGACACTTGCAATCCTAAGGCAGAGCAAATACACCATACCTGTTGTTAACAACAAGAACACCACAATATATTTCAGCAAAGATGTGTCAATTAACTTGCTTACCTTGTATTTTTTTTTTTAAGTTGTCCCTTTTTTTTTTTTGGCCTGCAAGGGAGTGACCTTCCCCAGCAGGTCCATTTTCTCCAGAATTTTCCTAAAAAAGGAGAAAAAAGGAAAGAATTATGAAAAATATTAAGACAGGGTTGCAATCTTAACATTAGAAAAAAAACCAGGGCTAAGTTCAGCCCGGGCAGTCCCAGCAGCCTCAACAGCCTCAGCCGCCCCGACTGCCTCAGCCGCCCCGACAACCTCAGCCGCCCCGACAGCCTCAGCAGCCAGAAAAAGGGGCCATGACGAGCTCCTTGAGCTAATGAGGGAGGACATGAGGTTTCAGAGGGAAACAGAGGAGAGGAGAGCACAAGAGAGCAGGGAGAGAATGGACAGACTGTTTGCTCTCCTGGAGAGAATGGTCGAAAAAAAATAATATTTACATTTGTTTGAATCAGTTTTGGTATTTATGTTTTTTGTCACTTATTTTTACATGAAAAAGTCGTTTCTGTACACTGTTTGTGTTAAGTTAAAACCTATATGGAATTGAAGTTATTTGTAAATGAGGCAAGGCAATTTTTGTACATTGTTTATTTTTATAATACGTTTTACATATGGAATTGAAAAAAAATACATTTGGAAATAAAATAATTGTTCTTGACTTGTATACATGTTTTTTTTAGCATGTAAAATGAAAATGATTAAGTACTTTACAAATATTTACAACAACAGGAAAACAATTCAAATTAATGGTACATAAATCAGATTGAAAAAAAAAAAAAGGACACTTTCAGCTGAACAGGGAGACTCTGATGGTGCTGCTGGACTGGGATGAGCTCCACAATAGAGACCCTGGTAAAGCCTCCTGCTGGCGGGACATCATCTGGGATGGTCTCCAGAGTGTTTGAGTGCATATTTCCACTGTCCACTGCATTGTATTTCAACAGGTTTGCAGGGCTGACTCAATCAACGGCTGCCATCTCTCTGAGATATTTTCAAAAAGAGGGATAAAAAAAATTCGACATACATAAAATATTAAATATTTTAATATTAAAATAAAATATTTCGACATACAACAACATTAAAAATTTTTCCTTATGCATTGTAACTTTACAATTCTCTTACTTGCCTGTTACAAATAGTCGTGGTCAATTGGCACCTCCTCCAGGGCAGACACCTCTGCAGACAGCTGGTCACGCCAGGGAGCACCACTGACCGTCTCCAAACCGTGCTCCCCCTCATCCTCTGCATCATCCTCCTCGTGCTCATCCTCCGGGGCCATGATGTCACCGACCCCAAGGCAGATGTTATGGAGGATGGCACAGGCTGTTATGACCTGAAATGGAATTAAGAAATAAATTTATATTTTTTAACAGATTGCGTTTATTATTTTGCAGTATTTTTAAAGTGTATTTTTAATTCACTTACGTGAGGTACAAAGGTGTGGTGCACCTCCAGCGCTTTCAGGAAGATGGATCGGAACCTGGTCTTCATCATCCCAAAAGCACGCTCTATAATGGAGCGTGCCCTGGAATGATGAAGATTAAAGCGCTGGGCTCCCACACCTCGTACTGGCCTCTTGTAGGGAGTGATGAGGGGGAGTGGGTGTTGAAGACACGGGTACCCTCCGTCTGCGAGGATGAAGTGCCCTGGAGGAGGGTACATTGACCTCCTGTACAGTGGGCTGTACCGGAGCACCCGTGCGTCATGCACTGACCCCGGCCAGCCCACGTAGGTGTCAATAAAGCGGCCCTGATGGTCACCAACAGCCTGCAGGATGATGGACGGGAACAGTTTCCTGTTCCTGTAGCATTGACCATCAGGGCCGCTTGGAGGCTTGATGCGGACATGGCAGCCGTCGATTGCTCCTGCAGCTTTCAAGAAAGCCCGGTGTCTTGCCAGCCCTGCAAACCCACGGCAAACTGCCTCCAGGTCTTCTGGGGTGTTTGGGAGGTGAATGACTTGGTGGCGGATGGCCACCACCTCCTCAGCGACCCGGTGGACAATGCGGTGGACAGTGGAACGAGGCATGTCAAATGCTCTGGAGACGACCCTGTATGATGTACCACACGCCAGCCAGAAAAGAAATATCAGGGTCTCTATTGTGGAACCCCATCCGTGTCGCCGGTCACTTCTCAACAGGTCCAGCAGCACTCTCAGGGCCTCCCTGCTCAGCCGAAAATCAGGTCGAGTGTCTTCCATTTCATTAAAAAACCTGTCCAGCACTGGAACGTTCAGGTTTATTCTGCAGTACAGGGGTCTGTTCTTAATTAGGGAAAGAAGGAAAAGAGAAATTTGTGTACCACATTGGGGAAAAACTTATATCATATTTAAAACCTTACTTAAGTAAATGTAATTTTGCATACTCTAATGCATCAAGAGTAAAAGTAAAAGAGTAAAAGTAAATAAGTAAAATGCAACATAGCAGTAATATTGATGCAAAACCATATATATATATATACACACACACATATATATATATATATATATATGTATGTATATGTATGTGTATGTGTGTGTGTGTATATATATGGTTTTGCATCAATATTACTGCTATGTTGCATTTTACTTCTGAATAGGTTGAATGTTGTTACATTAAGTACTTTATAGCCTACTGTTGGGTAGTTTAATTTACAAAATTACATCATATTGTAAACGACCATGTTTTTTGTAGTATTGCTGTCCTGTGAGGGGAAAAAAGTACTTCAGTACTAACAAATGTAGTTCCTTACAGTCCACCATCACATTTACAAATTGTTGCTAACTAACTTATGGAGGTCTTGTTGCCTAGTAACTGTGACAGCTGCAAATGACTAGTTGCAGTAATGTGTTTCCTACATTTTTTTTGTATTGTTTTTTTTTTTTATGTTTAAACTCTGTAAAGTAAAACAGGGTTCAAAATATGTTCACCATGGTCAAGAGAATAAACTATATAAAATTTAATCTTGGTAAGATTTAAGTCAACATTCAAACCGTTTTGTGTATTTTGTATTTTCATATGTATCATTAGATTATTCAAGTAAGTTAAGCAATAATTAGCTACATTTAAAAGTGTAATCCGTCAATTAAGGACGCAGCAAACCAGTTAAATTTACCTGCCCATGGTCTTGGCAAAGCCTGAGATACATCACCCGGCGGCGCCGGGGATGAATCCCTAACACCATCTCCTCCAGTAACATATAAAAAATAAAAATAAAAATGAGCAATTGTGGCTCCATATTTACTTGTTTGAATTTGGAATTTTTTAAATTTCACAAATGTCATGTAGGACGGCAGCTCTCCTCTCGCACCGTTTAAAAGTAGTGATGGGACATTTGAACCGAGGCGTCGGAGCGTGTGTCGAGAAAAAGTGGGCGTGCCAGATGAAGCCGCGATTCGAGGCTTGTGTCGTTAACGTGAAAATCACGTGACTAATGACAAACGAGGCCTCGGTTTGTGTGGATACGTCATCGGTTCGGTCTGAGTGTCGCTTCCGGATAAAAGGCGGTTCGAAACTCGCGCCTCCTTGTGGGTGTTGTCAGGAGTAGTAGAAGAAGTTGTAGTAGTGTCAGAGAGTCAGAGAGTTAGATGATAACTGTTGTGTCATATGTGAGGGCTGTATATTATTACATTATCAGGTTAGAATAGTTATAGTATATTATTATTATAGTAGGCCTAGCTATATTATAGTCTTAATTAGATAAGATTATTTGGATTGCTCTGGATTTTTGCATCTGGACTGGACTGCTTTTTGATTTGGATTGCCTTTTTGGATATGTTTGCTTTTTGTGACTCTTCTTTTTCCTGGTAATGGAGTCAGCAAGAAAGAGGGAATCCTCCACTGTCTGGGCTCAACTGAAGCATCAGTGTCCTCATTTGTACCACTGCCATTTTTACGTTCCCCTGCATCCCCTGTTCCTTGTGAAAGGATCTTTTCCAAGGCTAGAGAAATTTTGTCCAATAAGAGGAATCGTCTAAACCCCAACACACTTGAAATAATTCTGTTTCTCAATAAAAAATCTATTGTAATCCTTCCTTCCGGACTATTCTGTTGCAGTTTACTTTAATCTTTTATCTATAATCTGCTAAATGAATAAATTTACTTTATTACACTCCCTCTAACATAAGCACTGCACTCAACAGTGTCACTGTTGTTGTTCATACTGTCACTATCCAAAAAATGTATGAATAATTAATAAACTGTGTGTGTGACTGCACAAGTAAATTCAGACAGAGAAAGATACATATTTTATATTATACACAGTAATGGATAAATGTCTGATCATGTCTTTTTATTATTGCAAATGAAAGGTTACAGACATCAACAGTGAGTAGCCTACAAAATAAATAAATAAATATTTGTATTTATAAAAATATTTTTATAAAATATACATTTAAATAAAAATATACAAATAAATATAAATATTTATTTGTATATTTACATTACAAATAAATATTTTTATTTCTAAAAGTATTTTATAAAATATACATTTTTTTATAAAAAAAAATAAATATTTTTTATAAAATTAGGGAGGGAGCGTGGCTCTGAATACTGGTTCAGAATGAATTAATTTGTCTGCTATTTCTTTGCACAGTGGCTAGGTGTCACTAGTGAGCAATTCTGAATGAAGCTTCGAGTAATGAACCTTTGGCTGAAGCAATGGACTGCGAGGTCTCAGTGGTTCAGGAAGCCTCATTTTGCCATCACTATTTAAAAGGCGGCAATTGGGGACACCTGGTGGCTCAATTAGATATCCAATGAAGGCTACATTCGTAGCCTCCTTCGAAGGATGCAGCCTTCAAATTGGGACACAGCTTACATCTCCCATCATTCTCTGCCTGGACTCATCAGCACTCATTATCACATTCACCTGTAACTCATTATCTTGTTTAGTTCACCCCATATAAGCCTGGTTCACCCCATCACTCACTGTGAAGTTTTGTTTGTGGCACCCTCATTTGAGCATTCTCCCTGGTTTTCATGTCTCTTGTTTTTTTTTTGTTTTTTTGTCCTGTTCCCTGGATTACTCTTTTGCCTCTGACCCCTGCCGGTTTTGTTTGTTTATTTGTTTGTTCGTTTTTACGGACTGCCTGCCTGTGTTTGACTTATTGCCTGTTCTTTGGATTGCTCCTTAAATAAAAGCTGCATTTGGATCAACCTTCGTGTCTCGGAGCAGTTCGTGACAATCTTTTTGTCATTTTTTTACACTTTCTTTTAAGCCCATTTTAAATTTCATGAAGGAAACCATAAACATTTGATCCAACTGAAACACAATAAATGGATTTCAACAATCAAGCAGAGAAATACTAAAGTCAGAGCTTTGAACTATTAGGTTAACTTTTGATCAGGGAGATAAAAACAAGAAAAAAAAAACACTTAAACACATTTGAAACACTCACTTTATTTATTCTTTATTTTTCTGTTGTGATGTTTTATACATGCAAATATTTTAATCTTAAAATATAACTAAAAAACAAAGAGAAAGAGCCTATTATGTTCATATAGCATACATTTCTATCTCCTGTAGTTGATTTTGAACCATGTCTTAAGGCGGGCATACACTGTGCGATGTCTGTGCGATTTCAGCAAGGAACCTACTCACACTGAACGAGTAGATCGCATGCGATGTAAAGCCAAAGCTCAGGATTTCTGTGCTCACACTATACGGTCCGATCATCGAGCTGTGACTTCACTGCTCACACTATACGTGTGAAATATGCGCGAATCAGCGTGATAAACTCCCTTGCCGGGTTGCGCCTATAGACGATATCATGTATCCAGAGATATTGTCAAAACAAGCATCAGCTAACAATATCAAGATAATTTAGCATTTCCAATTTATGTATTAAATTATTATTAGTATTATTGTATATTATTATTATTATTATTATTAGGGAAGGCTACTTTTATTATTAAAGTGATAGGCTGTTAAATTGCCACGCAATAATTTCATAGCGCATCACCGCAAAACCAACGTGCTGTGAGGATAATAAAATATCACACAGAAGCTTACTCCTCCTCATTGAAAATTGTCTAAAACATTTAGGTCGATTACAATGAATTATAGGCATATAATTAATTATTAACCGTATATAATATGTCCGAACACTAGGGCTGTGACGGTATGGGATATTTTCTTACCGCGGTGATGAAGCAACAAAAATCGCGATTTGGCGGTTAACCGACATCACCCACCCCCCCCCCCCCCCCCCAAAAAAAAATCCCACGCGGCCGCGTCACACACTCAAGAACGCATGCAGCTTGGAAATGAATACAATGGAAATGAATAATTATAACGCAGTATTCTTTATTAACAAATAAACAAATTATAAAATAACATTTATATTAAATGGTAAATATTAATAATTAACTATTGATTAGGCTAAAGTAAAAAAAAATCTTAATAATTATGAAGCAGTATTCTATTATAAACTAATACACAAATTAACATTTATATTCAATTGTAGCTAAACATTAATAATTAACTATAAATAGGCTAAACATAAACAACCTTTTTTAAAGTGCAAAATAACAAAACAAAAAGTGAACAAGTGTTTGGCTGTTGGACCGCTTAAGTAAATCGTGCTGCTGCTTTTATTTTTCCGTCTTCATGTTGCGTGACAGGAAAACCAACATGTTAACCTTGTCAGGTTTCAGCGAGGATCTTAACGGGGTGACGATGTTGCCAGCCGCACTGAATACACGCTCCGATGGAGTGCTCGTAGCACATATAGTCATATATTTTCTGGCAACTTTTGACAGAAGAGGGAATCGAGCCTGATTATCCCGCCACCAGGCAAGCGGATCAGAGTGCAGATCGAGGGCTTCCTCCTGCAAATACCTTGCGACTTCAGTGTCTGCACGGATTCTTTTTGGAACCGGACTGGAGGATTGTGCTTTTCTCTTTCCAAGCAGGTCCGCAAGATTTTTTTTTTTTTTTTTTGGAGGAGAAGATGGCGCACTTTCTCCTTCTCCCTCTCCAGCCGTAGCGACACTCATTGCAGCTTCTCCGTCCCTGATATCACGCCGCTCTTCGGGCATTGCCAGCATCTCCTCCAGGAGCGCCTCTTTAACGTCATCTCCAGGGTTGATGTCCTTGTGTCTTGGGTCAATGAATGAGGCCTTTGACAATAGTTGCTGTGTTGCAGGTGCACTATATTTGTCTTTCAAGACTCCAACCATTTTTTTTTTCAGGTTGCGCGTCAACTCCGTATCTTCATCGGTTGGGAGCAAAAGATCCTCAGTTAATAACTGTAGGACTGGTTTAACAGAAGACGCTGTAACTGTCTTCTCGGAAGACAGCGCATCTGTAAAATCCGCAACCTTCTTCAGCGCTGCATTAACGGATTCGAGGACTTCGATGTCCTGCCACGTCGGTATTAAATGTTGGCTGCGCCGGTCATCCATCAAAACCCTCCTAATGGCTGGTACTTGCTCAAGAACGCGCGCAACCATTTTCTGCTTAGTGCCCCACCTGGTAGGACAATCCTGTGAAAACATTTAAAACACAATTGTAATCCCTAATTAGGCTATGTTTTTGGTCCTGTGCAATAAAATATATTTATTTATACACCGTGCCACGGTCTCCTTTTCGCAACCAGTGCAATGTTCACATCAATCTGTATTTTATAGCCTATATGATGCTATTTTTCTTATTTTCCATTTCTTTATTTTTTATTTAATGTGTAGTCTATTTTTGCCATATGTTGTGTTTTATCTTACGGAGCCCCGCACATTACATGCAGGAAAAACTAGGCTAAATCGTAGGCTACGTTTAGCATGTCGAAAGAACAAAATAGTAAATCGTCCGCGCGATTTTGCAAATCGAGGGAACGAAATAGCCTAGTAAATTTTGCGCGTTATTTATAAATCGAGGGAATGAATTAGTAGCCTAAATCGTGCGCACAATTTAGCCTACTTTTTTTCTTGCATGTGAAGGGTGTGAATTTCTCCAGCTCGGGATCAATAAAGTCTTATCTTGATAATGAAAATGGGCAGCAGAAATTCAGAGCATTGATTAGCATTTCCATAAGTTTTGCCCAGTTATTTACAGCATTTTATATTACGTTATTTCGTTTCGTATTCGCTTTGAAAAAAATATAATTATTACATCATAAACATATTAACAATAATATGAAATAACATTTATTTATAGGCTATAACTTTTTTTCGATATCGTTTCGTATTCGCTTTGAAAAATTATATTCCATCATAAACATATTAACAATAATATGAAATAACATTTATTTATATAACCTTTTTTCAATATCTTTTGAGTTTAATAGGAATTATAGAACATGTTTTATCATCGTTTGCAACCCTTTATTTTGTAGAATAAATTGTTCAAAGTTTCAACAAGTTGCGTTTGGACGAGTGCGTTTATATCCACGGACTGTTACCTGAAAAGCAACGTCTAAGAATCGAATTTTAGCACAGACACCCTGTGTTTATTTCTGCAGACACCCATGGCTCGGGCAGTGCGGTCCTTTTCTGACTTCATCGCATTTGTGACGGCTAAATGTAGATTATGGCCAAAGCAATTAAGCCATGTCCAGCCAAGTTTTCGGACCGCAGCCACAATATTTGCCCCATTGTCTGTGGTAATACAGACCAGTTTCCTCTCGTCCAGGGACCACTCTTGGAAGGAGGACCTGAGGGCTTCCGCCAGGTTGTCACTCGTGTGGCTTTCTGGCGTGAACACAGTCTCCAGGCACTTTGATTTTAGTTCCCAGTTTGCGCTGAGATAGTGTATGGTCAGGCTCATGTATGGCATCATGTTTACGCTTGACCACATATCAGTTGTCACTGAGAAATGATCAACGTCTTTTAAGTCCTGTATTATGCCGTCCTTCACTGACAGATACTTTTCAGGGATCGCTGTTTGAGAAAAGTACTTTCGGTCAGGAAGTACATATTGCTTATCAAATGTCTGTAGCATGGCTTTGAACGCTGGCTTCTCAACGGTACGGAATGGCACCATTTCTTCAACCAAATAACGAGTCACGCTATCAGTAAGTGCTTGCCACTGATTACTGCCTCTTTGGTACTTCGCACCTCTCGCAAAGGCCTCGGAGACTCCCAACTGTCGCTGCTGGCCTGAGGTTGTAGCTAAGGTTGGTGTACTGCTCCCAAGTCCGGCAAATGCCACAGGATGGTTAATTCTAAGATGCGATCTTAAATTAGTTGTATTTCCTCGCGAGACGGATACTTTTGTGTGACAAATACGGCATACTGCCTTGTCCAAATTCATCGGCTGTCCCTTGTCATCTGCCTCAAAGCCAAAGTGTGCCCAAATAGGCGACACAGTATTTGGTTTAGACACTAAATTCGTGGCCATTTTTTTGAATAATGTCACTCATTTGGCTAGCGCTGTCAACGGTTATTGCCTATACCATATGAAGTGATAGCTACTTGCAATTAAAATCTAACTACAACTGTTTACGTTATGCTATTGTCTTTTATGCCTGTGTTTGTATGTATTTAATTTAACATTATCTGTAAACATCACAAGTACGGAAACCTAGCAGATAATTAATAATCAGAAACACACACACACACACAAAAATCCCCCATATGTTTAATGGACTGTTCCTCCCTTGCGCAGGAATCGTTTGTTTTTCTCCAGAAGCCCTTGAACAAAGGACTCACGGGAAAAAAAACGTTAATTATAAGCAAAGATTAATGTGTTTATAGTTCAAATCACACACCATATGCAGTCCTGTAACTTTCAGAAAAAAAAAAAAAAAAAAAAATCATGTGCGGTGATGACCTCACACCGCGGTAGGCATCTCATTAATGCGATATTGCGGTGATGCGGTTATCGTCACACCCCTTAAAACCGAAACAGGCAGCCAGCTACTCTAGTGACTACCAAGTGCAATCTCTGTCTCAGCCTAGTAGAAACACTGTCTTTAATCTAAAGATACCTGCTAGCTGTTATTTATTCTGTCATAGAGAGAGGTCATGTACACACTGTTTCTAACATGCATTTTAACTGTCTCTCGTGTTTACTAGTAAATAGAAAATAGGTATTGTGAAACACAAAACAAACACAAGACAACATCAACACTGTTCAATTACTTTGTTGCTAGTTTGCTAACTTCACTGTAGACAGCCCCTTCTGACGACAGAGTCCTGCCAAGGTACAAGTCCATGTTCTGTGTTAAAAAATGACTTCAGGTCATTTCTCACTGCAACTGCAGCCCGGGATGCTCGTGCAGATAACATTCTTCCTGCTGCAATCAAGCCGTTGTCCCCAGACACAAACCTTCTCCATTCTCCTGCCATCTGTTCCCCCGTTGCTGTGGTACCATCTGCAAAATTGGGTGGAATGTACTTGGATGCAGTAGATGTTGCAGCATCAGTGAGGGTTAACATATTGTGAAGAGCCACACAAGCCTTCACAACATCCACAGCTTTCTCAGGATGAAATTCCATTGGCCGTCCAAGAATCCTCCAGCGAGCAGCAAGGATACCAAAAGTGTTCTCGATGACTCTCCTGGCCCGTGAGTGTCTGTAATTGTAAACTTTACGAGCATCATCCAAGTTAACACCTGTAAAACAAACAAGAGCACAGATTAAAGATAATGTTCTTTCTTGCATTTTTCATATCAAATACATGTTATATTAATTTATGACACAATTTGATTTTGTTTTTACCTGGATATGGGCGCACCAGGTTCACATGGAGTGGAAACGCAGCATCTCCCAGGAACACATGTGGCAGTTTGATGTTGGTGCCCGGCAGGTTTTCAGGCTGTGGGAGTTCAAGAGTGCTGTTAAGAAGTCTGGAACCAAAAATACTGTCCTTGAAAATTCCACCATCACTTTCACGTCCATACGAGCCAATGTCCACCATGGTGAAACGATACTTGGCATCACAGACTGCCATTAGAACAATGGAGTGGGTTCCTTTATAGTTGAAAAAGTCACTTCCAGCATTTGGGGGTGCCTTGATTAGGACGTGTTTCCCATCCACACATCCCAAACAGTTGGGAAAGTTCCACACTCTCCAAAATTCATTCTTGATGTCAAGCCACTCGTTGCCTTTTGGTAGCGAGACAAAATCACCTTTTAAAGCAGTCCAGATTGCTTGGCAGACCTCACTCACTATCACTGAGACTGTGGTCGATCCCAATTTGTAGCTGGAGGCAACACATTTTTAAGGTCCAAATAAGGTTTGATACGGTGTAGCAAATCGTCGAACCGCCGAGCAGACATTCGAAAGTAGCCAAAGTGCATTTGCTCGTCCACTGCACGCATTTCTTTGATAAGAGCACTGTACTCTCCATCTCTTTGCCGAGTGGTGTTTAAAGGGCGGACATACCATCTTCTTCTCCTCCTTTGTCTTTTAGTTAACATCAACAAACACAACAACTCTTCTTCAGCATTCAGCACGTCCAGAGCCAGAGGCGCCATGTTCTCAGTGTTGTTGTTCCGGCAAACTACTTCTTCGCCGCCGATTCCAGGTGGTTTAGAGGAGAATTACTCCGAGTCGCCCCCTGTCGGTTAAAAAAATAGTACAACGGCGAGCGCGTCAAGTATAAACGCCTCGTCCGTTTGCGGAGGTGCGCGCGCAGTCTGCGGAGACTCGCGCTGCGGAGCCAGGCGAAAGTATAAACAAGGCTTCACACTTCACTTGTTGGATGTGCAGACACGACGATCGCTCTGTAGTATCGAGTTTAAAAAAGAACACTAATCAAGACAGATTCATTAGAAAAATATATTGTATGTACTATAAAATATCTTCTTATTATATAAATATATATTTCCCTTTATTTAGCTTTTTTGTTTACATTTATTTTCAAGCTTGCCTGAAGAAGGTATTACATACCGAAACGTCGCGATAGGCTTGTTCTCCATTTTATTTTGTTTACATTTATTTATCTTATTTATTTTTTGGGATTTCAGGAGATACTGTTAGGATGGATGTCTTTAGAGGCCGTGTGAGACACAGAAGCGCTCCACGTTACAGACTCAGACTCTCCAGCAGTTCTCCAGCTCTGAAGAGAACAAACAGTCATCATTTTCCTCCAAATGCACGTTTCTGTGCGAGCGAGACAGATTTCACTCATTTCACTCACTTTTTAAATAAATGAAATTATTTTTAAATACACGAAACATACAAAACGCAGTCTTTATTCTTAAGCATATCTGTGGCGTGTATTAACTTCTCATCACAGATGCTTTTCTGATGGACGGTTATTACAGATGAGCGATCGTTACAGATCACATCATGTTATCATGGGAACAAACGCTCATCTAATAACATATTATTAGTTATTGTATTGTGGTGATGCGCTCCATCATGATAATGATTAGGGGCGGATCGGGTATGCACGGCGAATATAAAAAGGCTTGTTCGACTTGAACCGGCGCTGCACAGACCGATCGGTTTATGACATCAAAGTACCACGAGAGCAATTCAAAAGCATAAGGAGCCGTCTACTTTCTATTCGCTCTCGCGGTACTTTGATGTCATTCACCGATCGGTCTGTGCAGTGCCGGTTCAAGTCGAACAAGCCTAAAGAGGGACGGGAATGGCGCCTAAGCGAGCGCGTCATTCTCGTTCTGGAAGTGACGTCATCCTGGCACGCAGTGTTTACGTTCGGGAGGTAAGAAATG
The DNA here is from genome assembly GCA_021464565.1 of Rutilus rutilus. Taxonomy (NCBI): domain Eukaryota; kingdom Metazoa; phylum Chordata; class Actinopteri; order Cypriniformes; family Leuciscidae; genus Rutilus; species Rutilus rutilus. The sequence goes on along the minus strand of JAJAQA010000005.1, from coordinate 5,717,141 downwards.
TTGGTAGCTGCTTGATTCTGAGCGTGCGTTAGAAAAGACCGATTGGATTGTGTTTCCACTTGCCAGAAACTCCTCGACCATTTCTCAGTGACTATTTCTGGAACAGCGTATTTGTTGTGATCATCTGACTAATACTTTCTCTTATCTCTCATCCGTCTTGAGACGGCCGGAATGATAGCGCATTGTTGGCCGTGGTGACGCTTCCAAACCTAGCAAATTCAGTGCTGATCTTTGGGCTGGAGTACAAAACCAACGCGCTGTGAGGATAATAAAATATCACACAGAAGCTTACTTCTCCTCATTGAAAATTGTCTAAAACATTTAGATCGATTACAATGAATTATAGGCATATAATTAATTATTAACCGTATATAATATGTCCGAACACTGCAATAATTCATCAATGAAAATTAAAAACAGCTTTATTTCAAAACCATTGTTTAACAAATTAATAAAAGAGGCAAAGTGTACATCGCAGGTGGCTGGAAGAAGAGGGTAATGGTTAACAACACGAACTGGAGGTAAGCAACAGTAAAACAGTTTTTTTTTTTGCGGATGAAATGGTTAAACTTCTGTTTTCGCGCAGGCGCAGTGAGGGAAACACACTGAGTTTATGGCAATCGGTTCGTAGCTCTGCTTCAACTGTGCGATATAGTCACGAGGAGCGACCAAAATTTCTAACATGCCAGAAATTCATCCGACCATCCGATTGCCGGCCGGCAGAGGTTAATCACCTCTGGTTTCCCTCTGTACACTGCACGAACACTGCACGACAAAGCTGAAAATCAGCCCGACCCGAAAAAGAGTCACACGAGTCAGAATTCGGCTCAAAATCGGACGAAAATCGCACAGTGTATGCCCGCCTTAAAAGGATTAGTTCATTCCAGGATGTTTCTCCATATAGAGGACTACAGTAGGGCAAGCAAAAATAAAAATGTATATAGTTTATAACCACAAATGCACGTCTTGCATTAGCTCTGTGATGCGCCACGCATTATGTAATCAGGTTGAAAGGTCACACGTGTTTCGGTTCAAATGTAGGGAAGGGCGAAAAACTCCATCTCTTTCTTCTCCAACTTCAAAATCGTCTGATATCGTTGTTTTCCCATATATATTTATTTATTTAATAAATGCCGTTTGATTTAGTCTGCACGTTTGCTTTGTAAATATTGGATGGTACTTTCGCCCGCTTGACCTTTCAACCTGATGACGTAATGTGTGGGGCATCACAGCTAGTGCAAGACCAGCATTTGTGGTTAAAAGTATATAAATGTTTATGTAAGCAATAAGGTATGAGAGGCTGTGCTGTATCGTGAATAAGTAACAGCTGAAGGGCGTTGTTAGGCACGACGCGAAGCACTTGCCTCGAGTACCTTATTGCCTTTATAAAATGGTTGCCACACAATACAACTATTAAAGCCAAAAACATGTATCTATGCAACTTTTATGAAGTAAAATCACTAAAAGCCTTCCTTCCGCTGGAAAAAATAGTCCCTGACCATAAACAGCAACAAAAGTTACATGCATTATTTCGCCAATAGATGGCGGGAAAGACCGTCTTTATGAGTGAGTCAGTCAGTAGAGAAGACTTTTACGTTGAAAGGAATCAAACTTGTAAACACGGAGAAGGAAGACGCAATACTGACAGATGACTATGGGCACGGAAAAACCCCTTAACTGTCAGGACAAGATATCGCAGCGGACATTCAAACGGATTTTTTTTAATTATGAATATGACTGACCTGAAGGAAAATGCTATATCTACTGTAAATGCAGGTACACTCGCTTACTTGATCCCTCACAATACATTACTCTAATGCTTCAATGAACAATATCGATTAGATCAAGAGTGGTTGCTAGGGGTGTTGTGTAGTGATACATAGAACCGTTGGGTGAAGCGGTCATAGCCGTGTTTTATATAACACAATATACATAATATATATCACAATAGCTGTGAATAAAGCACAGCTATTGACCAATCAGAATCAAGGATAGGAACGAACCGTTTTATAATTTGTTCTAAAATGTCGGCTGGTTTGTCTAGATAAGACTCTTATTCCTCGGCTGGATCGTGTCGAGACTATGAAGCTGCACTGAAACTCACATCTGGACCTTCGACCCGTTGAAGACACTATATGGAAAAACATCCTGGAATGTTTTCCTCAAAAATATCTTGGATGATGTGGGGGAGAGTAAATTATCAGGACATTTTAATTCTGAAGTGAACTACTGTGAGTTCAGAGGGTTCAGCCAATCTGATTGGCTGTGTGATGAACCACAGGACAAATCTTCAGGATAGATGTTCCGGCCTCACCGTTATAGCCTTTTACTGCAGACATAACAAGGGGCTTCGCAACCTCCTGATAGAGATGAGCGGTGGTCTCCGCAGCACTGAACACCCGCCACTGCAATCACTGGAAGATCCACTGAAGCTCAACTCACCAAACCTGAAGCGCTTGGTAGGAGCGCCATTTTTGTCAAGATGAACGATGAACTGCTTTTCCGCCCTCCAAAATTCCTGCACAGGGACGGAATCTGCAATCTCCTCCGGAATCTCCTCCCTGAAAACATCAGGATTATCAGTACATTGATGTCGAAACGCTGAAAATCAACTTTAAGTATGGAATAAACGAGCCGTATGGAGACTGACAGACTGTCGCTCATTGTAACCAAACAGTTGATGGACCCCATTGACTTCCATAGCAGAAAAAATAAATTACTATGGAAATCAATAGGGATAATGTTACATCAACTATTTGGTTATATACATTCTTCAAAATATCATATTTGTGTTCAGCAGAAGAAAGACATTCATACAGGTTTGTAACAACATGAGGACGAGTAAATGACGACATTATTTTCATTTTGATGTGAACTATTCCTTTAAGACTGGTCATAACTTTGTCATAAAGCATATAAGTTAGTATGGTATAATTTGAACCTATGATTACCAGCTAGTTGGTCAAATTAATATTGAAGCTTGATTCCGCCAATAGAAAAAAAAAAAAGTAGGCCTAACTGGGACTTTTTTTCTCACAATTGCATGATATAAACTCACAATTGTGTCTTTTTTTATTTTAACTCAGAATTGTACTTTATAATCTTACAATTTTGAAATAAGTCAAAATTGCCAGATACAAACTCACAATTGAAAGATAAAAAGTCGCGATTATCTTTTAAAATGTTTTATTCAGTGGCGGACACAAGCTTCCATGGGTTAACGTTAGTTCTTAAGACACAGTCTGGCCTCTGGTAAACCAGCGGCATGTGTAACGTTAGATATGTTATTAATGAATTGTTCATAATCAGTTTTTAGAAAACCACAATGTAGATGAATATGTGCGTCCTGGAGCTGGTAAGCCATCCCTTACAATCAGTCCAAAGCCAGCCACTCAAGTTGGTGCTTCAGATAGAAGAGAGTCATCATCAAGGTTTGATACTGTCAGCAGCACGCCTCATCTTAATCATCATGATCGCACTGATTCTTCTACAGAAAGCCTGCACAAAGTGCTACAGCGTCAAAACGAAGTCACCGAGATGCTCATTAAACGACCCGGGGGTTGGAAACGACACATACGCTGCAGGGCCACAGCACTCCCGCTGCTGCATGCAGCACATGTGTTGCACGGCCACTGTGGCCACTTTTCTTTGTTTATTTCAACAAAACTCGCATTGGCCTACGTATGTCAACTGTTCAGTCTCTCATATGATGCACTTTTATTGATTTTTGACATTTTTCCAATTTTGTCAAAAAGGGGTCAGCACATATGCTGCACAATGCAAATGCCGCAGAGCCCACTGCTCTTATTTTCCAGGGATTTAAAAGGTGTGCATGCCTTCACGTCATTCGATATCCCTTTAGTCTCTAATAAGTTGAGGACACATTTTAAATTTTTTCTCCCATCGCCTCACCGGAGTGCAGCATATGTGCTGCGGGCCTGCCTTTTAGGGTAACATTTTCGGATTAAAGGGTGAGCTCCCTCTCATGTTCCTCGTCAACGCGTTAGTCTGCGAACGTGTCCACGGCTGTGACACAAAATGGACTGATAAAAGTCTGACCACTGGATGTGCAGCACATAGGCTGCAGTATCTCTTCAACCATATTTTTTGGGGGTTGGAACCCTGATAACACTGTAAATTAAACCCGGATAAAATTGCATAACTAACTGCCCATTCTTTATTTTAAAAGGGACAGTGCACATTTTTAAGTTGGCTTGGAAAAGCCAACATTCTGATATTGTATTTAGCTGATATTTAAACTTATTATTATTATTATTATGTTTAGCCAACATTTCTCCACGCTACTCCTCCTAAACTGTTCAAGCTACAACAACCACTAAACTCAGACTAAACCTTCAAACTGTGCTGACTCAAGTTGTTTGCTCTTTTCAGACTGATCAGACTAACAGTTTCCCTAAAATTGCTGATCAAAACTTGGAAAAATCATGTACTATTTCTAATTTATTGACTCATTTAAGCTTTCTTTCTTTCTTTCTTTCTTTCTTCCTAATCTATCTATCTATCTTATATTTTTTTCATTCTAACTCTAAATTCTAAATTTCTGTTAGATTAGAACTATTACATGGAAAGGGTATCAATAACCATATATTTGAAAATTCTGGGCAGAAATACATACAGAAAACTTTAAGAGATCAGGGGCCGTATTCACAAAGCATTTTATCTTACCACTAGGAGTACTCCTAAATCGCACTAAAAGATTTTAGCTAGGAGTTTTCTCTTAAAAGTTATTCACAACGCCTTTCAGACCTACTCTTAGTAAAGAAAAATGACAACTCCTAAACTAAGAGTGAGTCTTCGTTGCTATGGATGACGTCATTACTCATGCACGAGCTTGACTGAAGTGACCACCTTGATTGGCTGATGATTGTAACGCGGGAATGATTCCAAACTCCTCCCCTACGATGATGAGTGACAGGTGACAGGTCTGAGAATGCGTGCGCTACACAAGTAGTGCGAAGGACGGAAGATGATGAATAACTGAATAAATAGCCTAAATGAATAAAGAGCAAGGCAAAACAAATAGCCTAGTAGCCTAATGAAACATATGGATTGATGCAATATCTTTGCAACATTATTGAATTAATCTGTCACTATACGCCTCTGCCTACGTTTGCAAAGAGAAGAACATTTTAATTTGATTCACAATGAAACGTTACAATTAGTTTACATGCAATGAGTAGCCTAGTTTTGGTTGTTGTTGGTGGCGTTATTGCATCCCTAGTTATGCCTACAATTGTTCCCTCGCGACTGGAAGCTCCTGTAGCCGCCGCATACGCATTTCAAAACATTGCAACGTGAAATGCCACAAAAAGCGGTTTGTGAATGGGTCTTAGTGAGTTAGGAGTCCTCTCGACTTCTTTTAAGCTGTCCCAGGCTTAGGTGCTACTTTTAGGGCTAAAATGCTTCGTGAATTACTCTTAGTCAAAAAAATTAGGAGTCCTAAAGTTACGAGTGACACGCCCATTATTTTTAGGAGTTGCTCCTAAATTCTCCAGTTAGGAGCTACTTTTAGCCTTAAAATTCTCTGTGAATACGGCCCCTGACCTCTGACCCAAGGTAGATTGGGGTGATGAGATTTTAGAGTATAAATTGCATACCGCCTAACTGTCCATTCTTTTTATTCTTTATTTTAAAAGGGACAAAGCAGCCCCTTTTGTTTTCAAATGACACACACAAACTATCATATGAACAGACATTTATAAGAACCAGTTGAACACTGATGTGCACAGTGTAAAACACTATGATGAATGGAAAACACTTCTTCTCCATTCATCATAATGACTGAGGCCTTTTTTTGTTCAGTGTTGCACTTACTACAGACAGTACATACATAAGTGTGTTGTAAAATATTTGAGAATATTGTTTTTATACTCAGAACACACAAATACACGGTAACAAATATATATTATTTTTCCCACAAAAACAATGTACACAGTGTACATCCCAACCAACACACAGTTGTACATACAGTGGTCTACCAGTGTGCATGTTTGAATGGCAGTGTGTTCCTTGTGAAAACAAGAGATTTTCTGCATGAAAATTGTGCCAAAAGCAGAGAATTGTGTGTAGTGTTTAAAAAAAAAGTGTTTTATAACTGCAATTTGAGTGTAAAGCAGGAATTGTGCTTGTAGTTTAGCAGAATGTGTGTGTGTGTGTGTGAGAGAGAGAGAGAGAGAGAGAGAGAGAGAGAGAGAGAGAGAGAGAGAGAGAGAGAGAGAGAGAGAGAGAGATTTGTTATTTGTGCAAATACTGTAAAGCAGAATAGACTATAAGGGAGAGGAAACAGTCAATGACTGTAAAACATCAGATTGATCAGTAGAAGGGAGACAGATGGTATCAAATACAGCATTTTACATTACAGTATGCCATGTGATACAGATTACCATTGTAGAGACTGCCACATTACTGTAACTCAGACTTCATCTGTAAAGGTCTACTACAGTATATTCAGTCAAATAGTCAAAATCATTTACTGTATTCATTGCCAGCAAACTCTGTTCTAGCACAGAACCTCATGGCTGTACTTCATCACACCTTTTGATAACACACTGTGATTAAACCAAATGTTCTCATTACATATTACAATAATCTTGTGTTTGAAACAATGATTATGTGGACTGAAATGTGTATAACTGTAATGAAAGCATGAGATCACGTTTTAAAAAAAAGACTAGCTGTGTTACAAGTGTGATCAGTTTGGATTTTTGTACTAAGAGTTTTGAAAATGTGCACCTTACTTGTGAAAATAGTACCAAAGCGAATAAAAAAAAAAACTGTATTTGACCAGAGCCTGCAAACATATACCTGTCCACCGGATGGCGATGTGGATCTAGAATCCTAAAAGACCATGGAGAGAGTGGGGGATGTTTGTAATTAGCATTTCCATTGTCTCTCTCTGTGTGTGTGTGTGTGTGTGTGTGTGTGTAGGTGTGAGTGTGTAGGTGTGAAAGAGAGATTAAGTTTAAATCTATTTAACTTTACAGTACATCAAGTGCTACTGATTCTTACGTATGAGTCTATAATCTGTGAAATGATAGGATAATTGCAATGGTAGGCTACTAATAAAATAAAAAAATGAAATGATTATAGGTTAAGGTAAATTGCATTTTTATTAACAAGCAAAGGTTAATCAAAGGTTACATTACAAAACATAAACAAAGGATTCTTTTAGAGTTCAAGTATAAACTCGTTAAAATATATGAACGTACTGTCAAACCTAAATACATGCAATGATGTCAGCACAAATAATAAATATTGCATGTCTATATAGACCTATATCTCTCTATGCATGTCTCATCAGGCCTGTTCTCCTTGGCTACCTGTCATCATGTGTCATCTTCACTGTTATTATCATCATCTGTATCACCTAGCTGTTTTCAGTTATTAATGTTCATTAAAATTAAAACAAAAAAGGCACTCATCTTCTCCCTAAACATAAACAATCACGTGTGTTAGGCGCTGACAGAGGGCCTATGGCTGGGCCTGGACGCGACGGTAACCCACGGCGAAATATCTCCGCGGAAACACGACGTATCCGTCGTTTGCTTAGCTCTTTGTAAACGTCTAATCTAGCTGAAAAGAATGGTAGATTGTTCATGGTTTTTGGTGCTTTTTTCGTGGAGATATTTGCCGAAAACCAGCGGACGCGATTCAAAATGGCGGCCGCGATTCAGAACGCGAGAGTGCTGCCTCTCTATGTAATCTTTCTAATCCAACAGAAATAGCACATAGAAAGCCGCACGCCTGAACGTGAGATTCCCAGCATGCTTTGCATATGGTTGAAAGAGAATAAATGTTAAATCAAAATAAATATTTTCACAAATTATATAACTTTGCATAATTAATGGTATGTTCATCAGTGTGTTGAATTGTGTGTGTGTGTGTGTGTGTGTGTGTGTGTGGTGTACAGCAGGATTTACTTGACATACAGAAATATAAGAAATACAGCATAGTTTTTAGGATTTTTAGGCAAACATATAGTTTTAATTTCACCATACTTATTTTGTTAATTACCATTCTGTATGTTTATTGTGTATATATATATATATATATATATAGAGAGAGAGAGAGAGAGAGAGAGAGATGGGGGATGGGGGATGTATGCCTGCAGCAATAAAAATGAATTTCTGCAAGCATTAACCATATGCCTATATTTGAAAAAGAGCGCTTCCCCTGGGCAGTATTTGGGCCTGGACTCACCGAAAACTAAAAGGGCACTGCTTTAAAACAGTGCTTATTATTAGCAGCTTTGCTGTGGTAGGTCCACAAAAATCACCAAAATCTTTATAAATGAGCCAAATCCTAAGCTATTTTCATCTATTTGCATATGTTTAAAAGAAAGGAGGGAAAAAAGGATAAATTGTATCTGTGAATGGAAATATTGTATGTTTTTCTTCTCTCAATAAAAGTAAAGGAAAGCAATTATTCAGTATAAATAGTCACATTATTAACACTTGCCCCAACAGCAGTTTACACATGAAACCAGTCAGTGCCAAAATTGTATTATTTATTTTGTTTAAAAAAAACGCTCAACTCTTCTCCAAAATGGTAACCACCTTGAACCACCTTGGTTCTAATAATTCCATGTAATTGAACATAATACACAATTGCACAATATCAAGTCCGCCCCATTTCTCGTTCCCTGTTCATGTGACAGAAAAATCTTCTCTTTCTATTCTGCATTTATACTTTCATATTGATGTACAAACAGCAAAAGACATTAAATTACGTTGCATTTTGCTGTTGCACAAAGGTCACCAGTTTAAAGGCCGGTTTTAACAAATGCTCAACTCTTCTCCAAAATGGTAACTTCTTGAAATGGTTCTAATAATTCCAATGTAATTGTTAATAACCGACATAAACGTACTCTTCGCAGACTATAAACACAATTGCACAATATCAAGTCCTCCCCTTTTCTCATTTTCTCAAAAAAAGCACGTCATTTTAACATTTATTCTCTCTTAATTCAACCATACGCAGAGCATGCTGGTGACCTAGATCAGAATGAATTAGAATGAATGAACGATCGTGACGTCACTGCGCGCCCACTGAACTGCGCGAAAACACCACTCAAAATCATGAAACTTATATAATTATTTTCAGTTCGTCAAGACGATTCAAACGAGCTCGGTGCTCGCCGAATCCGTTAAGTTTTCACCGAGATATTTGTGTGTTTTAGCGGTCTTGTAACATTGACGGCGCGGCCATGTTTTATTTTGATCAGGGTTCCCGCGGGGTCTTAAAAAGTCTTAAAATGTCTTAAATTCTGAACTTTAAATTTAAGGCCTTAAAACGTCTTAAAAACAGGCAGATTTTCATCCGCGGTCTTAAATTTCATTTAATCAGGTCTTACAAAAAGATTTTACCCTCGTTCATTTCCAGAAACGCTGGCCGCAGAAAGTTATTACAAAGTAGCAAAAAAGTATCAAAGTCGCTCGCCAAGAGGCAGTTCACTATCGCGTCTTTTTCGCGCTCAAGTTCATTCAAATGTAGGCGTGCGGTAATAGAAGCGACACGATCGTTTTTTTCCAGGTGCAGCAACATGAAAAAAGACAGGAAGGATGCGGGTGCACCCAAACACTACGGGTGCTTTTCTCTTCTCCGTAAATAAATCTTGTAACAGAGCTACAGCAAGTGTTTTTCGGCGGTGGAAATCCATTAGCCATTAAAACTTTTTTGTCATTGTGGAGAGCGCAGTGCATGGTTGCATAGCAACGACAGACGCCACGGGAAAATCGGACCGAATTTTACTATTAATAATAAAAGATAAGCTAAACTGTATTGTAAATGTCACTAAATAATTTTTTATAAAAAGAATGAGTCAAAAAAGATAAATTAAAGTCTGAAATATGTGAGGTTTATCTTTTTATAAAAACCTTTTTTGTCAACTCTATTTGAACTTGGAACTTATTTGAACTTTGAACTAGTATATAACATGTTGCAAGACACTTTTAAAATCTGGCTATCATTTTTAATAGTATTATTTTAATGTTTATGTTAGTGCGTATTGATGCTAATTTTATTTGTTATTTGCTGTTTTTCGACATAAAACTTGGTGAATTGATTTCATTGTGTAGTATTAGTACTTTTTTAATAGGATTCTGTGATAACTGATAATTTTTGGCACTATAATAATTTAATGAAATGTTCATGCCATTTCATCTCTATTTATGATCAACTAAAATCAACTAATTATGTGTTTTTTTACAGTAGGCCTATAATATGCAAAGTACAATTTTCTATAAAAAAATTATATCTGATTCTGTTCTTTTCTCTGACACGCGTTGTTGGGTCTGGAAGGTTACTAATGTGATTGCTTTATCTGTAAATTAAGTTAATGATTTTTCAATTACTGAATTCATTGAAATAAAATGAATTCTTTGATTTGAATATTTTTTGGCAATGCGTCGTGTAGGTCTTAAATTTCAATCTTTATGGTCTTAAAATGTCTTAAAAAGGTCTTAAATTTGACTAACTGAAACCTGCAGAAACCCTGTTTGATGCAATGCACTCTGGGATATGACGTCTTTGTTTGTACCGCGCTGCTGTTCATGTAGACAGAAAAAAACGTCACTTCCCATAATGCATTGCAACAAAAACAAACATGTCGGCGCCCTGTTCAGTTATTCTAATACATTCCACATGTACGTGACAAGAGGGTGAGAAGAGCCTTCAGGAGTGCCAGGCAGCAACCAATGACCTCTCTCGTCTGCACGCACAGTAAGTATTAACAGCAGTCCATAAGTCCAAAAATATCTGTTGGATTAGCATTAAACTAATAACGGATTTGTGCATTTATTAAACGAATCAGTCTCTAGAAAATTATATAATTCAAGTTTGGGAGTTTAATCTGATATTTCTGCCCCATTGCAGCTACAAACTGCCCAGCATCACGAGCCAGCAGATACGCAGGACCGTGGAGACAGATGTGGCTGCAAACTTCTCAGAGGAGCAGAAGGCGTGAAATTAGCAGTTCTTTTTTCCCCTTCCTTCTTTCTACGACGAGATATACACCGAAAAGTAAGATTCAGCAGGGCCAAATGTTTAATAGACATATATTTTTGTATTTAGCCATCTGTGCTCGATGGTACTCAGTTGCCCAGAGCAAGCCCGAAGTTGCCCGAAGTCCGGATGAAGCTGAGCAGCTTGGAGACGAAGACCAGCACACGGACGTCTCCCAGTACGGAAGCGCAACCAGGTATGGCACCTTAATCTTTAAAATTGAAGTGAAGTGCACCTTAAACTATACTTTGACTTCTTTCATGCTTTTAAGACATTTAAAAATCTTTGCTTAACAGCTTGGGGACGAAAGTGACGACCATGTTCCCTCTCAACCTTGCATTATCTGGCAAAAGTGAGGATGAAGAGAAGCAGCTTGGGAGAACCTCCACTGCAGCATTTGGAGAGACTTCTGGCAGGTGTGACATGCACTTCAGACATGTGCGACACGACCGTGTTCCCATGTTCACACATAATTAGAAATTAGTACAAGATATTTGTTACATTGTTTTTGTAAGTTTTATCTGTGTCTGGCACAAGATGAAGAGCAGGTTGGAGAGGCCTCCGTCTTCACTGCTTAATTTGTGTGTTCTTTCTTGTTTAAGGTTCTGTAGTTGACATGTTCTTTTTGCTATTTGAATTTCTCCTCGTACTTGTTCCACTTCTTTTTCATAATCTCTGAGAGTTCATCAGTTTTGTTCTTACGCACTAAATCTGTTGTCTGTATTGTAACATGTTGTGTATATAGTTTGCCTTATTAAAAAATAAAGTTGTCCTCCGAAGAGGGGCGGCGGGGTGGTGGCGGGCCAAAAAGAAAGAAAAAGTTTTGTTCTTGTTGACATTATTTTATGTATTGTTCATTTTTATGCTGTGCTTTGTTTTATATAGTTCTTTCTTGTCCCGGAATAAAATGTCCATTGTTTAACTGCATTCTTTTCATTCATTTATGTAAGATAGTACACATTTCTAGCTAAATACTCTTTTCTAGCCAACTAAGGTGCTATAGCCTATATTATGGTCATTAAATGGCTTTCCAGAAGTAAATGGGTCTGAGTGTGTGGTAGCTTGTTGACTGATCACATTTCATTTATTCATTTAGCTGACGCTTTTTATCCAAAGCGACTTACAATTGCTATATATGTCAGAGGTTGTGACACAAGAGTTATAATAGTTAATAGTTAAAATGTGCAAACAACATGCAGTGTATATATATTCTCTCAGAGTGCAAAATGTGTTTGTAGCTGCTTAAGCAAGCCTCCCCCAGCTCTCTCTCACAGAGTCCATTGAAATGCTAATGAGTTAGGCCACTGCTACTTACATGCTGTTACACACAGAAGCACTTAGTAAGTTTAGGCTTAGCTGTACAGTTATTTATAACTTTTGAATCATGTCGATTGGTACTAATAATAGAAAGAATGAAATCAAACAATTGTTTAAGTGAAATGGTATTTTATTAAAAGGTTACATTTCAACAAAACATAGTAAAGAACTATATACAATAACAAAAGTATATTCAATAAGAAGCAGAAATAACAAGTGAATAAAGTTATATCATTATTTTTAAAATAGTCGCGGTTTTCCTCCCCCCCCCTTTTGGGTTCTTTTAAGGTTTTTATCAAATGTGTTTTAACCCTGTTTAACTCAAGGTTTAAATGTTATCTTGGATCTCTCTTTTAAAATACACTCATGAAATGTTTTTCTAACCTACCTATGAATTCACATTTCTTAAGTTATAGTTTTAATAAAGATTTTTAAACTATAAATGTCTGTATGTCTTTCTCAGAATAAAATGATAACCTCTTTCCAGGTAAGTAATAAAGTAACACAACACAAAGTTTTAGAAAAATATATCTCAATTATTTACTCAAAAAAGAAATTATTATCTTCGACAAAATAAGAAAATTAAATAGGGATTGTTCTTTTTTAAACCTTCAACATAAAATGTTGTCCCTCTTTTATAAAGGAAAATACTGTCAATACTGTACAATAGCCTATTTAAATGCACAGACAACAATTTAAACACTATTAACCCTCAAATGGATTAATACAGAAAACCTCAATGTATCAACTTCAAAGTCACTTAAACCAAGAAACTTTGTGGGCCCACACACACCTCAATGCAATATAAAGCCGGCAACCAAAATTATTATAAAACTAAAATACCGTAGCAGGCCTGATGCGGTGCTCGTGTTCGTTGTGGCCCAAAACTTAATGGCCGCTTCACTCGTCAGCGAGCAAACAAAATAAAGGATACCTTGAGTTAATGTTTCTGTCCAGTCCTTTCTCCAACAGTCACAGGAACAGGCTCAGCGTCCGATCGTATTTTAACACAAACTCCGTTGGTTTCTCTTTTCTCCTCCACGTTTCCAGCAAAACACACGAGAGAAGTCCTGGTTGCTCCAAGCTCTGTCTGAGTCTCTTCCCTGTCTTCAGGTCGAAAACAGCAAATAAACCCCTCGAACTGTTCAACTGAGAGAGTCAAACTTAAACTAGAAAACGTCGTTCACTTGTAAACGGACTCTAGCCTATACTTCAAGGTGACTAAGCGTTAGCATTAGCAGTAGCACAAAAGTAAACAGTCTCTGAACTTCGTGTAGAAATTCCTCTCGTTTCTCAATATGCAGCTCACTCTTCTAACTGGTTGTCGTGAAAACAATCATAAGACACAAGTTACACACTGATTTGTGCACTACTTATTCACAAATTAACTCAGAAAATCTCTGTGTCACGCTCACTCGTGTTCTCACCCTCACCTCGTCTCTGTTCAAAAAAAAAGGCGACCTGACTCTCCGGCCAATCGTTATTAACCCCATAAATGCTGGTTTAGACAGTTTTCAGAAAAACATCTTTTACATAAAACAATAAACATATAATTTTTTAACTGCTTTTAACATTTTATCATACCTTTTAAATGAATTTAAACCTTTTTAATCACACTATTTATATGCTCTTATTATTAATGATTATTAAATGATAGGCCTACTAAAAGCATCACTTATCACCTCATGCTTTTTTAACCGGGTTACACCAGCCATATACCTTTATAAACATTTAAGTGTGTACTTTTAAATGATCGGATTCAAACTGAAAACAAATATTCTCTGCTTAAGTAGTTTGTATAAAACCAACAAGATGTCCAGTATCTCAAACGCTTGCTCATTATTTTTAATTTGACCACGCCCACACGCGCAAAATAGATTGACATGCAAATCGTCCACGCCTCACACGAACGCGCTCGTTACCTCAAAAACAAAGCACCAAAAAACTTCACAAGTCTCTGATTTTCGTCGAGTTTGAAAGACACGCTGTGAGCTTACATTGGATTTACCTCAGAAGAAGAACGCAATTTGAAGACAAGAAAGATGTAAGGTAAGAAATTCTTAATTATTAGTTAGTTATTGTTGCATAAACTTCACATTGCAGTTGAACCGTTACTGTGTTTGTGGATATCTGCTCAAACATATATGTATAATATGGTAACCATAATGTATCATATTTTGATGTGCGCTCTGCGTTTGAATGTATCATATTTTGGAGCGAGCTCTGCGTTTGAATGTTTCATATTTTGGAGCACGCTCTGCGTATGTATCATATTTTGGAGCACGCTCTGCGTTTGAATGTAACATTTTGGAGAGCGTTCTGTGTTTGAATGTATCATATTTTGGAGCGCTCTGCGTTTGAATGTTTGGAAATGTTAAAAAGAAATTTTAACCAGAAAAATCTAAAATCTATTCCCAAAATCGTGCAGCCCTATAGTTTCTCTTGACATCAGTATGTTCACAGGTTTTTTTTTTTTTTTTTTTTTTTTTTACAGGGCCCAGATCAGTGGCGAGTTCTTTAAGACTGCAAGGGAAGCTCGGCTTCCCCTATAATGTCAAAAAATGAATGGTCAAATATGTACTATTGTATTAACATTTTATTGACTAAAATGCGTTAGAAAACGTTCGTCTCAAAGACGAGTTCGTTCAGAATCAGTTACAGGTCGGCTGACTCGATTTCCTTCTCATACATTCCCGTAGTACATTCCCACAGTGCATTTACCTGTTGAAGCCCAGCGTCCGTTGACTTCAATGGGGCTGCTTCGAACAGTTTTTTTTCAGCGCTTCGAAACTAGACGGTCATTGGATAAATGCTGCGATTATGTCCTGCCCACGGACGCTCAGCGTCTCTGGGAGTGAATGGGGAGTGGGCTGGCCCGGACTCCGGGCTTCCGCGTGATGATTGGAGGGTCTGTCGAAAGGCTGCGTCTCCTTTTGATTGACAGCGATTTCATACAATAAAAAGTCGCTGATGTTGAAGCTGTTCGAGCTCAGTCCCATCGCGGATTTTTCAAAGACAAACTGCTGCAACCTATTTCTTGGTATTTGCTTGTCGAAATTGCTAGCCAATATAATGCATTTCATACAATTATACCTTTATTATATTATTACTTATTATATATTTTTATATTATTATTATTAGTAATAATTCAAAAATAATTATTAAAATAATTAAAAATATACATTATTAGTAGCATTATTATTATACTTTATTATATTATTATTTATACCTTTATTATATTATTACATACATTTTTCACAGAGCATTTTCTTGAAAAGGAACGTAGAATTTACGTATAAATAAATGAATAATTTTTATGATGTAGGCCGAAAATGAGCTTCCCCTCTTTGAAAGACCAGGAGCCGCCACTGGCCCAGATGCTCCACTGAGGAGTCCTGCTGACTTCAACATTCACATGAGTCTCTGTACATGAACATGGTAAAGTGAAAATCAAACACCTTGGAAATGAAAGGTATGTACAATGTTTTTAGGAATGGCACAAAGGTCTCTGTCTTTGGATCATTGTTTTCAATAATGTGCTTTTTTGTTGTGTATCTTTGGATTATGTTGTGTTGTAAATAAATCCAAACAATCAAAAAGCCATTCTTTTTTAAATCTCCTCATTCTTTGTGCAAGGTTGCTCAGAATGACAGGGCCTGATAGCTCCTAATAGGGCCATTAGGGGGGAGGGTCTTTGTCTTTCTCAGGTGTGAAAACCATACATATTAATGATGTGATCACACCTCCCGCATAAAGCTTTCTTACACAAAACACATCTTACAAATTTTAAATCAATATATTGTCTTATCTGAATGAACAGTCAGGATGATTTTCACAGTTTTGGAGTAAATATTTTAGGCTACGTGATACAATTTTCAAAAGTCTTGTGAAGAAATAATCAGTATGGGTTTCATGACCTTATTTCAGTGACAATTTTTTTTTGTATTTTCACAAACCACGCATAAATGTCATTATCTCAAAACTACAAACTTTTACACACATGCTGCTGATATATTATTGTAGCAGAGTTTGTGCTGAATACAGTGTAATTAGACTTTAGCCATGAAAATGTCACAAGTAACAGAAAAAAGCACAAATGTCAGAGCATGTCAGAACACCTCCAGAGCCAGAAAACACCTCAGACCCCCAGAGGGTTAAAGACAATCTACTGTCTCCTCATAAATATATATTATACGAAGACAGCAACACTTCACATGGTGTCAGAAGTGAACCGACACAGCACTCTGACTCGGGGACGTAGATTCACTGGAGGAAACGTCTCAGGTTACGTATGTAACCCTGGTTCCCTGAGAGGGAACGAGACGCTGCGTTGAGACGCGGTGTGAACCCCATACCCACTACGCCATAATGTCAAATGCCTGTTCTGTGTGAAGTCCTTGCGCACACTAAGAAGCAAGCAATCTAGCCCCAGCAGTGGAGAGGTCTAAGTCATAGAATCTGATAAATGTATGTGGCGAGGACCAGCCTGCCGCATCACAAATGTCATGAAGGGAAACTCCCGAAATGAAAGCCATAGAGGCAGCCTTACTCCTCATAGAATGGGCCCGAACAGCCTAAGGTGAAGGCTGTCTGGCCGCTTCATAAGCAAGTGAGATAGCCTCAACTACCCACTTGCTCATTATCTGTTTAGATGCAGGGCAATCTTTCTTACGTCACCCAAAGCAGACAAATAATTGCTCTGATTTACACCACAGGGCAGCTCTGTGAACGTAGGCATCCAAAGCCTGAACGGGAGATAACAGATTAAGTTTTTACTGATCTGGGGTATTAAATGGTGGAGGACAAAGGGCTTGCAGCACTATTGGGCCTGCAACATTAGTAGGGACCTTAGGAATGTAACCCAGCCTAGGGTGAAGAAATGCCTTAGAGTAAGTTTTTAGAGTAAGGAACTTTTGGCCTTACCTCTTGAAGAGGTTTCAGAAAAACCAGACCCTCAAGTACAATGGCCAAAATCCCAAGCTGGTGCTCTAGAGTGGAGTGCAAGTGTCAACCTCAATGTACCACGGAGAAAACGAGCAATAAGAGGATCTCTCCCAAGAGAAGTACCCCCCAGAGGGGTGTGGTAAGACGATATAGCCGCTACGTACACTTTTAAGGTGGAAGGAGATAATCCAGCAGAAAAACAGTCTTGCAAAAAATCAAGAACTGTACCAATCGAGCAGTTAACAGGATTAAAGTAACGTTCTCCACACCAGGCAGAGAATAATTTCCATTTCAATGAATATAGTTTACTCGTGGAAGGAGCTCTGGATTGGAGAAGGGTATCAACGACCTCAGTCGAGAGACCAGATTATATGAGCTCTCCGGGTGAGGGTGAAATATTGTGCCCCCTGCTTGGGACAGCAGGTCCCTCCTGACCAGAATCTCCATGGGAGAGGAGTCCCTCTAAAAGGGACACTAGGTCCGAGAACCACACTCGGGCCAGCCAGTACGGGGCTATTAATAATAGATGAAGCCCCTTCCTGGCGAACCCTCTCCAGAACTCCCGGGAGCATAGATATTGGGGGAAATGCGTACAGGTGTAGCCTCGGCCACACGGTCGAAGCTCCTCATCACCAGAGGTATGAGCTGGTGAAGACTCATAATCCAAGGTCAAGGTCAAGGTAGCATTTATTGTCTCCCTTAGGAGAAATTTGTTTTAGATTAGGGAAACTGCTGCCACATCAAGACATAACACGTATAACATACAACATATAAAATGAAAATAAAAGTAAAACACATTCCAGTCCCAAAATCCTACATCATAAAAACAATACATATATCATATATCATAACACAACACAGCCCTCAGTTTCTGCCTCTTGTACCCTCTATTACCATTATTTATCTTCCTGCAGTTGCTCATTAATTAATTTAATAGACAACGGTAAAAATGAATATTTATATCGGTTATACTTGCATAATGTAACCCTGTATCTTCGACCAGAGTTCATCAGCGTATACTCAGGATACAACACATGCGAAGGGTCTAATAAAATCTTGTTGGCCTGCTGTGTGATACAATGCTCAAAAAATCCTGTAACGAGCTAATTGTCTATGTCCCCATGATTTTTCCTGCCACTCTCAACACATTATTTATTTGGGCTCTCAATTTTACTGTTAAACTTCCGAACCAAACAATAATTCCATACCTTAAAACTGACTCAATCGTTGCTTTATAAAAAATTAACATGATATTACTGCTCACTCCAAACAATCGCAATCTCCGTAGAAAATGTAAACGCTGGTGGACCCTTGTGCACACCCATGATACATGTGTGTGCCACTTAAACTCACTATCAATGTAAACCCCCAAATATTTATACGAAGTAACCTGCTCAATAGCTTCACCATGAACCACAACAGAGCTCCTATCCCCCACTGATCTGGGGTCTGTGATGACCTCTTCAGTTTTTTTAAGATTGATCTGTAGATAATGGTCGTCACACCAGCCCACAAACGCTTCTATAGCAGCTGTGTAGTCGTCAATACTGCAGTCTCTTGTGAACAATTGCAATACTACTGTGTCATCCAAAAATTTTATAATAAATTGATTTGATTGCTGACTAATGCAGTCGTTTGTATACAAAGTAAACAGAAATGGCGAACTTACGCACCCTTGCGGGGCCCCTGTACTATTTACTGCAACATCCGACAGCAGTGAGTTAAATTTCACCTGTTGTGTCCTATTTGTTAAAAAGGAATAATACCAATTAATTATAAAAGGATTAACTTGTAGATTAATTATTTCTCTAGCAGTTTGTGTGGTTGGATGGAGTTAAACGCAGAACTAAAATCAATAAAAAGCAATCTAGCATAAGCAGCTGGACTCTCCAGATACTTTAAAACCAGGTGCGTTAATGTAGAAACCGCATCATTAGTACCACGATTGCTTTTATATGCAAATTGATACTGATCTAAGGATGGCTCCACTTCCTTACGCAGCTCTCCTATTATAATCTTCTCAAATGATTTCATAACGTTCGATGTTAAGGCCACTGGCCTATAATCATTATTGTCCTGAGGGCATGAATTTTTTGGAATTGGATTACAATAGATTTTCTCCAAAGCTCTGGTACTGTATGCGTATCATTTGAGAGCTGGAAAAGGCGATGCCAGACTGATGTGAGCTCCTCAGCAAATGTCTTTAAAAGAAAACATGACATCCCATCTGGTCCCGTTGCTTTACTAGAGCATACATTTTTAAAAACCCTTGTAACATCCCCTGAATATATCAGTATTCTATCATCACTGATATTACAGTTTACATTACCTAAAATATCATGACATTCCTTAAAAGTGTCTGTCTCAAATCTCATTAAATTTATTCCGTTCGTTTGCTTTATCAGTTTCATTGACCGCGAACAATGGCTTCTTTTTCGGGGTCATATTGGTCATTCCTCGAATTGAATTCCACAGTTCATTAGTATTACATTTTGCCAACTGTTGTTAGCCTGTTCCTTATATTGTATTTGTTCTACCCTTAGTTGCTGGTTAAGGTCCTTTTGTGCTGCTTTAAGTCCCATTGTATCCCCCAACCTGTAGGCCATTTTTTTCTTTTTAATGCAATCTTTAATTCCCCCTGTAACATATGGTTTGTTATTTGGATACCTCTTAATAGCTCTTTGAGGGATAACTAAATCCACACAAAAATTGCTTCAGTGACCATATCTATATTTGCATCTTGATAAAAAATATCCCAGTCCGTACAGAGAAAACATCCCTTCAGCTCCTCTATACTATCACTTCACCACACCTTAACCACCTTTGTAACTGGTTTACTTGTCTTAAAAACTGACCGATAGGTGGGGAGCAAATGAATAACATTGTGGTCAGAATTGCCGAGGGGGGGTCTGGCTTTAGCTACATAGGATCCCCTGTATCAATACTTAAGACATCCAGTTCCTCAGAACTGGATAGCCGCAGCATTGGTGCCTCAACCCGGGGAGGATAAACTGCAGAGCGTGCTCCTTCCTGGGTAAAGGCACTGGATCCAGCAGGTGAGGGCTGAGATAGGGCGGGCCCGTCTCAAACCCCTTTGCTAGATCCATCTGCGAACCCCAAGGTGTGAGCCACCGCTGTGCCTCGGCAACAGGGACCCGCACCTCGGGGAACGCGAACCAAACCGTCCTCCTCGAAGAACGCCCAGCGGGAGTGGAGCGTCCTCACAAACAGCTTCTCGCAATGCTCACAGTCAGCCCCCTCGAGAACTGACTGGGCATGCTCCACTCCCAAACAAGCAACAAAAAGCTGATGTGTGTCCACACCCGTGTGTATATATATATATATATATATATATATATATACTGCCCTTCAAAGACCTTCAAGTTGTTTACAATGCCATGTACCTCCATATCAACATCTAGCAGAGTTACTTTGGACTGTGCTGTAGTGGAAATGGACGTTTCTCCACCTCACGGACACATTTGTCAAGTAATAGCATTTTCCATTTCGCAAAATTTCACCGCCCCATACACACAAAGCGATACCATGTGTTTTGTCTGCCACATCATAAGATCTTTTCTTCATCTTCTGATGGGATCTTGTGACAAACACTTGGTCTTCAGTCAGTTGAAGAATCTTCACTGAGACATTAACCTAAAAATTCCAAAACAAACAACAAAGTACTTAATCTACGGTGGCCGAGAGGTGCAAAACAAATCACAATTACAAAAACAAAATAACAATTCAGAAAACAAAATAACAATTCAGAAAACACAACGACAATTTAGAAAACAAAATAACAATTCAGAAAACACAACGACATTTCAGAAAACACAACGACAATTCAGAAAAAACGGAAAAGGTAGGTAAATTTTGAGAATGACGTACTTGTCGCTGAATGGACGAGATACCTGTCAATCAAGCCAGAACCGGAATCAAGCGATACTGTCTGGAAGTACCGGTAGAAACAAATAGTACCCATCAACGTGCCATGGAGCAAAGTTCGGTCCCATGGAGTGATAGGTACGCCTAACGAATCTACGACGTGTCCTTGTTCTGTCCCTGGTGGGTTGAGTTCTTGCAGCAGCCGCCGCATATGTCATCACGTTTAATACGCAACTTCTGCATAAGTACTAACCACATTGTCCGGCAGCCGAACAACTGTCCTGGTCGACGCAGCTTTTAATGTCGTGGTATGTCGAAAAATTAAATAAAAGAGAGCATTGCAGTGATGGCTTCTTTGTTGGTGTATTTACTCAGAATGAAGCATAAGAGAATATGCATAACAAAAGCTCAAAACATACATTCTCAACATGTATATCACTTTTTTTTACAGTAATGACCGTTGTACACATAAGTGACTTTAAACATTCCATCACACTAGAAGGAAAAATATGATCAACAAGCTATTTAACACTCTCTCTGTGCAGTTCTCATGCTCTAGCTAGCCCCAAAATGACGTGTGGCAGCTGTAGTAACACTCTAATCTCATGCTTTTTACAAACAAAATAAGACTGAAACAACATCATGTACTCTCATACACTCAAATAACATCGACATAATGACCAGTTATGAATTGCGGGCTATCGCGCTAATCGCGAAACACTCATGCTAACCATGTGCTCAGGCATACTAAACTCATGACACACTATTAATATAGTAAATATTATGTGGTATGTCGCCAGCATGTCCACAATCACGGCACATGAATGTCCTTCTTCAAAGTAAAGTTTAACGTGTTCTATTTTCGCATAGCAAAACAAAGTTGATCACAAATTTCTTGATTGACAGGTATCTCGTCCATTCAGCGATAAGTACGTCATTCTCAAAATATACCTACCTTTTCCGTTTTTTCTGAATTGTTGTGTTTTCTGAAATTTCGTTGTGTTTTCTGAATTGTCGTTGTGTTTTCTGAATTGTCGTTGTGTTTTCTGAATTGTTATTGTGTTTTCTGAATTGTTATTTTGTTTTCTAAATTGTCGTTGTGTTTTCTGAATTGTTATTTTGTTTTCTGAATTGTTATTTTGTTTTCTAAATTGTCGTTGTGTTTTCTGAATTGTTATTTTGTTTTCTGAATTATTTTGTTTTTGTAATTGTGATTTGTTTTGCACCTCTCGGCCACCGTATTAATTCCATATGACAACAACACACTTACACATCAATACAATTTTATTACCAAGCAAAAGCAAAATACCATAACACATTTTGTGACAAACGAGTCATTAATTTGTATAGGACATAGATGACCTACTTTATGATATATATAATTATATTTACTTAATTACTGGCTGTTTGTAAACCATATCATTCTTAATTTTTTGTTTACATATCACAAATTATTAACAGTCAGTAAGGGTAAGGAACTATATATTTCTTAATACATACAGTATATATATATATGTTTTTTTTATATATATATATATATATGTTCTGGAGAAAAATAGATAATTGCAGGGCTAATATTTAGGGGTAAGTAGGTAGGAAGTTGGTAGATAAATGGGAAGCTTTTCATTAATATCTATCTATCTATCTATCTATCTATCTATCTATCTATCTATCTATCTATCTATCTATCTATCTATCTATCTATCTATCTATCTATCTATCTATCTATCTATCTATCTATCGTGCAAGAGCCCAGTAGGTGGTGCTAATGCAAGTGTAAAATTAGCTATTGCTATAGAAATGTAGAAGAAGAAATGCAAAAGGTAAAGCTGTAGCACGTGCAAAATGGGTTCTCCGGTCAAAAAAGTTAAGGTTGAGGAAAGTAAAGACGTTATTTGTGGAAATGTGCACAATGTCAGTCCTGTGAAAAAGCATCTCGGACTGGTAACAACTTTTTTAATGCAGTTTTTCAAACCAGCCGCGATGACTTTAATAACGTGGCAGAGAAACGGACATCTTTTTTGCAGGCAAATAAGAATAAAAGCCCAGTGAAATTACAAAAAATCAAACACTGCGTCAGTGAGTATCTATTCGGTTATTATGTAAATATTTACGCTTTTATTTAATGTTACTACAAATTAAGCATACGTTCCATACAATTGAGGTATTATCGAAATATCTACATTTTAATAACGATCGAGTGATTATTTAACAAAAGGCAAAAACGGTCAGGCAAGGGTTACATTTTAGACAGACACAGACACACACACACACACACACACACACACACACCTCTGAAGCGATAGAAAAGTCCTTGGGACCGCATCACTCGCAAGACGAAACCTGCATTGGTGTACAAGGCCGAAGTCCACTATTCTCCAGTCGAATGGTTGCTACACACACATAGTTTAGATGTGTCCGTGGTTGATGGCCAACCATCCGCCCGCAGTCAGAGTCCAGCCCGGGCAGCATCGCGGGGAAAGATGCACTGGAACTTTTGCACCACGAAAACAAACGCGCGTCCCATCATTGCTCTCTCATCTACGCGATATCACAGTTTGACATGTCCGTCATTGGAAAGATCCACGTGGTGTAATGAATAATTAAGAGAAAGTGTCTTCTCATTGGATAAGAAAACTCAGTCATGAATAATTATGAGACACTGATGAGTCATCAAAGTACTATAGTGCTCTGCCACGTCACAGCCTGTGACATGGACACGATGAAGATTTTAAACCCGGAAGATGAAAATAGCGGAAAAAAACAAAAATTTAACCATTTTCCCCCTACTTTTAAATCTAACAGATGCTAACATTGTCTTCAATGGTGTTCAACACATATACCTCTGTTAAAATCTCAGAAAATTTGGTTTAGGGTTTCATGACCCTTAATGGCCCCGGAGCAGAACATAAGAAGTTACTGATTTGTTTTGCTATTAATTTAGTAGTAATTTGGTTAAGTAGAGTATATTGAGCGCATATCAGAGTGCGTTCGACAGTGCGCGAGAGACCGAGTGTGTCCGAGAGTAGATAGCAGGATACACTAGAGATATTATCTTCTGTTATAATAATAATTATTGCTATTATTATCCGACTGCGTGAGACTTGTCTTTTGTGTGCATATGCTTGTCAAATAATGTCAAACATTTTGTTAAAGATTATAACATCTTTGACAAAATAACAACAAAACAAGTTTGTGAGTGTGTGCGTCTGTGAGTGAGAGAATCTCTGAGTGTGAGAGTTTGTGCGTATGTGAGTGAGAGTTTGTGAGTGTGTCTGTGTGTGAGTGTGTAACGATATATCGTGGTACGATCTATCGCAATGCAAAAATGTTACGATATGTATCGTAGAGTTCTGTTATAGTTATTTATTTATTTTTATTATAAATTTTTTTAACGATATGACGTCCGTTTTATCCTATTGGTTGAGCTACCGCACCCGCGTCACACTTGCATTCACTGCATTCACGCTCAAATGAATCGCTTGAACTGAGCAGTAGCAGGGCAAAATGAGTTAGACTGAAATTGAAATAGAGGATGCCCCGTCCACTTACAACTCCGACGTCTGGCAGCATTTTGGTTTTCCAGTTACTCGACAGGAGGACGGTAACAAAACAGACAAAACACGAACTGTGTGTAAATACTGTAAACAAACACTGTTATACACGACGTCGAACACTACAAATATGATGTGTCATTTAAAACGGCACCACAAAGACAAACTCCTGCAACCGGGTGCGAAAAAGAGAGTAAGAGAAGGCCAATCATCTATACAACGTAGTTTTGCCTCAACGTGGTCTCAGTCAAGTGCAAAAGCTCAAGAAATAACCAGGTGCATCAGAGTTTTTATCGCAAAAGACATGAGGCCATTCTCTGTTGTTGACAATGTTGGATTTTGCGAATTGGTGAAGCTTCTGGAGCCCAGGTACCATATTCCGTCACGCCCGCACTTCAGTCAGGAGGTAATTCCAGCCCTGTACAACGAAGTTAAAGCAAATGTGACAGATGGTTTGAAAAAGGCTGAGAGTGTGGCGATAACAACGGACTTCGAGGGCTGTTCAGAGTTACATCACAGTCACAGCGCATGTTATTACCACAGAGTGGGAAATGAAAAGTTTTGTGCTTCAGACTGGCCCGACACTGGTACAAACATAAGTGACTTTATGATTAGTGACTTTATGATTCGTTAAATCTGTTTTGCACATGCATCGCCACAGTTAACCATTTCAGACAGTACCGGACAGCCTGTCTCGTTCACTTCACGTCTGTGGGCGTTACGCACAGCTCAGTGTGGCCGCTCCAATTTACCTTCAATGAAATCTATGTCAAAACGCGTCAAAAGAGGCAATGCATTTACGCAGAGCAGGGTCATAAACGCGAAGAAAACGTGGCCGTGTGTGTCTGGAGTTCAGCGAGCTCTACGGAGCACTCCTTCAGTCTATCCACGGAGCGCTATACAGTCAACAGCGCTGAATGAATGATGATCTGCTTTTATGTCACTTCCTTTTTTATTCAGAATATTCACAAATGTGTTAGCTATGGCATGAAATATCTGATATTCCCATTGTCAAATATATGCAAGTGGAAGTGTTTTGTTGTTTAAACACCTTTATAACGATCGCGTTAGTTGAGCTGTATGCGCGATGGGCGCCGCCATCTTATGGTGTGTTCACACCGAACGCGAATAGAGCGTCAAATTCGCGTCTATCGCGTCTAGTTAGACGCTTGCACATTTTAATCCATTCGCGCGTCCGTGTCACTAGCGAATAAATATCCCGCCAAAAAGAGTATCAACAACAACACTTTATTTCTGCCGTACGTTTCCGTCATGTCTAGAATAAGACGTATTGCTGCTTTGTATTTGTTGTGGAAGATCCAAAAACGGAGGACATCCAAATGTCGACGTGTCTGGGTTCACAGCACCATCCAGAAACGCACTAAACTTGGTGAATTTCACCGTCTTTTAAAGGAACTGCGCCGGGATGATAGTCGCTTCCAGCCTTATATGAGAATGACGGGTGCCCAGTTTGATACCTTGCTAGATAGGGTCTCTGACAGGATTTCACGAATGGACACCAACTACAGGCGATCTGTCTCAGCTGCGGAGCGCCTTTCCATCTGTCTGAGGTAAGGGCGGGGCAATTTCATAAAATAACGTCAATACCAATAAATATACAGCATAGCCTATCTATCATTTTTGCTGTGATTTAATTCCAATATATTGTATGAAATTATAGTATATATTGTCCAATGTAATGAAAACATGCCGAAACAAATGAATTATGTTTATTTGTATAGACTCTAAATATTAATAAGTCTGTTTTGTCAGGCCATAAAATGATAAGGGGAAAAAGATTTTCTGAACGGAGTTTGGATCGATCAGCACTGTAGCTTCTCAATATAGCCTACCTATTAAAAAATATATAGCCTACCAACATCTACTTAAAATAGGCCTACATTTATTGCTTCAAATATAGGCTACATAAATGTAGCCTATTTTAAATACTTTATATTAAAAAAAAAACATTAAGGTAACATAATTAAAAATAGTAATAAATACTAACAACCCAAAACATATAAAAAATGTAATCTGCACCAAAACTGATTTTACATGTTTTCTATGCTACAGATACCTTGCCACAGGTGACTCATTTAGGACAATTGCCAACAGCTTCCGTGTTGGGGTCTCTACAGTGTCCATGATTGTCCCTGATGTTGCCGCTGCAATATGGGACAGTCTTGTAGAAGATTTCATGCCTGTGCCCACCACAGAGGAGTGGAGGTCAATTGCAGTAAAGTTTGAAGAGAGGTGGAATTTTCCCCTCTGCTGTGGTGCACTTGATGGTAAACATGTTGTCCTCAAAGCACCTCCCAACTCAGGATCCCAGTTTTTTTATTACAAGGGAACATATTCCTTAGTTCTGTTGGCAGTTGTGGATGCCCAATATTGTTTCAGGGTAATTGATGTCGGGGGCTACGGAAGAACCAGCGATGGTGGAATACTTGCCAACTCCACTTTTGGTAAAGCACTACAATCAGGTACCCTCCAACTCCCTGCTGACCTGCCACTACCAGGAGCTGACCACCGAGGACCCCAGCCACATGTGTTTGTCACTGATGAGGCTTTTCCACTACGGAAAAACCTCATGAGACCCTTCCCCGGGCGCATCCTTCCAAGAGAGCGTAGAGTGTACAACTATCGTCTGTCCCGGGCTAGATTGGTGGTTGAAAATGCCTTTGGGATCCTTTCATCCCAGTGGAGAATGTACAGGCGGGCCATTGAGGTCCACCAGGATGTTGCTGAGATGTGCATCAAAGCCACCTGAGTTCTCCATAATTTTCTGCGCAGGACATCCCAGACACCTGAGGAGAGGAGGATCATCCCAGTTGGTGAGGTGGAGCCGCTGCCAGGTCTGGGAAGACTTTCTGCAAACAATTCCGCTAGAGAGGCTGTCAGGGTCAGGGAGGTCTTCACATCCTACTTCTCTGCAGAGGGAACTGTTGCATGGCAAGATGCTGTCTAGTGCACAAGCACTTTACACTGTGTCTATATACTGTTATTAAATTGATTATTAAATTTATTTATATATTAAATATATTTTTATTAAATAAAAACAAAAACAATCAGTTCATTCTCAAACAAACTGCTTTAATACTTAAACTGATTTGTGCACATATGTGATGATAAAAAAATACACACAAAAATGATATAAATAAATGAATTACTACAACATACTTGTAGTCATACTTGAGTCATGCTTATAGAAAGGCACATATTTGTTACCATTTTATATATATATATATATATATATATATATATATATATATTGGTAAAACAAATAAATAAATTACTTTAACACTTTAAAAACCTATTAGTGAACATTTGAGAATTGAAAAACAAAAAATATATAAACTGTATGTGCAACTTAAAGCATTAGTTCACCTAAAAAATTAAATTTCCTGATAATTTGCTCACCCCAATGCCATCCAAGATGTTCATGTCTTTCTTTCCTCAGTGGAAAATAAATTTTAAGCTTTGATCCTCTTTATTAATTTCTCAAATTGATTTCTCAAAAAAAAAAAAAAAAAAAAAATTCTTTTCCACTGGAGAAAGAAAGACCCCGCCCCATGTTACTGCTGGTCTCTCTCGGGGTAATGAAGGGGTCGAGGAAAGACAGGACCGCAGAGTACTTCCACCTCTTCTCTTGGCTTGCTCCTGACCCACTCTTTTTCTCTGTCTCTTTCTTCTTTTCCTTGACATAAGTGTCCCTGAGCCCCTTCCACTTTCTACGAACTGTCTCTTCTGATAAGAAATACACGTAAACACTACTAATGAACCAAATAAATAATATCCAGGTGTCGAAACTTTGAATGCCGGGTTCTGCTAACTTTGGCTAATGCTAACAAGTTCATAATAATGTAAAAATAGCTAGAATTACGTAAAGGTTGTATATTTTCATCACTTACCAGGTAGTCCAACTTCCTCACTTATTTTTCTCCAAGCGATCTCTTTCTTCGTACGGTCTCTGTAGTCGTATGATTTTGTATCATAAATTTCTGGATAGGCACACACAGCAACAATTAGCATCTCCTCCATTTTTGACAACAGTGAGGGAACCTGAGGGAACGGACGAAACCGGTGATGTTTCAATGAGCTCT
Organism: Rutilus rutilus; assembly: GCA_021464565.1. Taxonomy (NCBI): domain Eukaryota; kingdom Metazoa; phylum Chordata; class Actinopteri; order Cypriniformes; family Leuciscidae; genus Rutilus; species Rutilus rutilus. The sequence continues at coordinate 5,688,316 of JAJAQA010000005.1, read as the reverse complement.
TCGTTGATTGGCTTGCGCAACTAAGTGTCATGCGAATTTTCCGCTCGAGTTAAATTTTTTCAACTTGCGCGGAAGACGCGATTCAGGAAACGCGTCGCTCAATTCGCGTCATTCGCACCGCCCGGCAACAATTCGCGTCTTTGCATTGACTTTGTATGTAATCTACTCGCGCCAATAATGAAATTCGCGTTTGGTGTGAACACACCATTAGTTTGTGCCACAGACGCAGTTCAGAGAATCGGATCTGTTGGATTTACAACACGTGAATTCATCCACTTCTCCCGAAATACATGAAAGTAAGTGGCCGGTGAACTGGGAGAAGAATAGAGTGAACTTTATAGTTACTTACACAATGTGTATCTGATATGAATAAAACGTGTCTAATTATAATGGAAAGGATTATTATTGCCTCTTCCTTTGACATCAGTTTGTATTTTACAAACTCTAAATGTATTGTTTTTTTAGTACTTATGTGAATTTATATGTCTGAAACCTAAAATAAACAGTATGTGGTTGAAAACACTGAAAAGTTGTGATATATGACAGCTCTGAGCGCGCCTGTCTCTGGCTAAATTCAACAGTTGAATTTAGCAGTTGATCATGTGATGCACTGACCGTTCTGATCGTACGTGCGAAAGGCTTAAAAACAAGAAATTTTATGCCACAAAATTTTGAAATGTAGGCTTAAATCAAACACATTTTAATTCAGATTCTGTATATATATAAAATATATAAAATACACCAAGTTTTGATGTTCAAATAAATCCTAAGTTTTCTGATTTGTAATTTTCTTTATTTTTTATAAATGATTTATTGTTCTGACAGCTCAGGCTCCTTTAAACACAATATACATCTTGTTGTGCAATGTATTTAAAAAAAGCCTATATATTTGGCAGATGTAAAGCATGTTTTTATTATTACTTTAAAGGGATAGTTCACCCAAAAATGAAAATTCTGTCATCATTTACTCTCCCTCAAGTTGTTCCAAACCTGTATGACTTTCTTTCTTCTGCTGAACTCAAAAGAAGATATTTTTAAGAAAGTCGGTAACCAAACGACTGATGGACCCCATTGACTTCCATAGTAGGAGAAAAAAAAAATGTTTTTAACCTTCTCCAACCTTCTTTAAAATATTTTCTTTTGTGTTCAGCAGAAGAAAGAAAGACATACAGGTTTGGAACAACTTGAGGGAGAGTAAATGATGACAGAATTTTCATTTTTGGGTGAACTATCCCTTTAAAAGCTCAGAGATGTTCAAGGAGCAAAACCTGTGTGTGTACTTCGGACTGTGAATTCTGTTTTTTAATAAAGTATTGGAAATTAATGTGTGTGTTTTTTTTTAAATCCAATTCATTGATTATTGGAAAAAAATAATCAACAGATTAATGGATTATTAAAGTAATCGTTAGTTGCAGCCCTAATTGTAAAGTCCCAGAAAGGAAATAGTGGGGGTTTATTTAACCATTGGAGCAAATGGTAATACTAAAATGACTTTTGTTATGGTGTCCTATATAATTTCGGGGCTTGAGCATCAGTGTTTTTACTTTGTAGCAGTAATTTATCAGCAGAAACACAGTGTGTGTCTGTGCGTGTGTGTGTGTGTGTGTGTGTGTATGCAGATAAATGCATGCATTTATCCATATAAATCACAGCTAGACATTAAGTTTTGTTATGTGTAAGTAAATAAGTAATTCAATTGATTGAATAAAAAAATTGCTTGTTTTGAAAAAAAAAAAAATAGGATTTTTAAGTTGTAAATATATTTTATTCTGAAGCAATGTCAGTGTTTTATCTTGTTAAATATGCACTTGTGTTTTGTTTTTCAGAACATAAAACGTATATCTGTAATAGAAGTTGTTTTTCTGTGTTTGTGTTTTATTTTGTTAGGTTAAAACAAATATGTTCTGTTTGTTTCAGGTTCCTGCTGTAAAAGTGAAGGTGACTCATGTCAGTTCTGCGCCTGAAATGGTGGATATGAATGGTGTGTGTGTTGAGATGTACTTGTCATACAGCTGATCACACGGGTCACATAAAGATTGAGTTGTGGGAGAGGAGCTGATCAGAGGTCAGTTGTACGACATCATGAATGTGTCCACTAGGGAGTTTGGTGGTGATCTGTTCCTGACCGCACCTGGAAGCTCTGAGATGAAGGAGGTGCAGCTTCTGCTGGTGTGAGTTTGGACGCTTCATCTGCAGTTGATGAAGGAGAAGGCAGAACATTGACCGGTCATGTCACTGGTGCGGAGGTCAGTGTACGGCGATGCTGTATAAAGTGCTCTGATGGCCGGCAGAGTTTGATGGCAAATGGAGATTTTGGCGAAGAAGATTTTAAAGTGCCCAATTCAGTCCTGACAAATCATGTGGAGAAAAGAGGGACTTGTTGAGCTGCTGTCGGATAGACATGACATTGAGGAGCATTTGTTTGAGATGGGATTGTGCAGTTGCTGGACAACACTGTGTTTGCACTGAGGAAGGTGGAGAACGCTGTAAAGCCTGTGGCTGAAGAGGAAGATCTGCTTGGCGAAGGTGAAGTGACTGAAATGGAGAGCTGGTTTGCTGAAGGTGATGATGTGTTAGATGAGCCTGTGCACTGCGAGTGAAGAGTAAAAGTCACTGAGCAGGCTGACTGATTAATGTTAACCGAGTTGGTCACTTAAGATGGGAAATAGGGTGATAATATTTCTACTGTGTTGATATGCAAGATATAGGTGAGTTTTTTTTAGTTAGTAGAATATTAAAGAATCTGTATTGTTTTGTTTGTATTTATACAGTGAGGAAAACAAGTATTTGAACACCCTGCTATTTTGCAAGTTCTCCCACTTAGAAATCATGGAGGGGTCTGAAATTGTCATCGTAGGTGCATGTCCACTGTGAGAGACATAATCAAAAAAAAAAAATCCAGAAATCACAATGTATGATTTTTTAACTATTTATTTGTATGATACAGCTGCAAATAAGTATTTGAACACCTGTCTATCAGCTAGAATTCTGACCCTCAAAGACCTGTTAGTCTGCCTTTAAAATGTCCACCTCCACTCCATTTATTATCCTAAATTAGATGCACCTGTTTGAGGTCGTTAGCTGCATAAAGACACCTGTCCACCCCATACAATCAGTAAGAATCCAACTACTAACATGGCCAAGACCAAAGAGCTGTCCAAAGACACTAGAGACAAAATTGTACACCTCCACAAGGCTGGAAAGGGCTATGGGGAAATTGCCAAGCAGCTTGGTGAAAAAAGGTCCACTGTTGGAGCAATCATTAGAAAATGGAAGAAGCTAAACATGACTGTCAATCGCCCTCGGACTGGGGCTCCATGCAAGATCTCACCTCGTGGGGTCTCAATGATCCTAAGAAAGGTGAGAAATCAGCCCAGAACTACACGGGAGGAGCTGGTCAATGACCTGAAAAGAGCTGGGACCACCGTTTCCAAGGTTACTGTTGGTAATACACTAAGACGTCATGGTTTGAAATCATGCATGGCACGGAAGGTTCCCCTGCTTAAACCAGCACATGTCAAGGCCCGCCTTAAGTTTGCCAATGACCATTTGGATGATCCAGAGGAGTCATGGGAGAAAGTCATGTGGTCAGATGAGACCAAAATAGAACTTTTTGGTCATAATTCCACTAAACGTGTTTGGAGGAAGAAGAATGATGAGTACCATCCCAAGAACACCATCCCTACTGTGAAGCATGGGGATGGTAGCATCATGCTTTGGGGGTGTTTTTCTGCACATGGGACAGGGCGACTGCACTGTATTAAGGAGAGGATGACCGGGGCCATGTATTGCGAGATTTTGGGGAACAACCTCCTTCCCTCAGTTAGAGCATTGAAGATGGGTCGAGGCTGGGTCTTCCAACATGACAATGACCCAAAGCACACAGCCAGGATAACCAAGGAGTGGCTCTGTAAGAAGCATATCAAGGTTCTGGCGTGGCCTAGCCAGTCTCCAGACCTAAACCCAATAGAGAATCTTTGGAGGGAGCTCAACCTCTGTGTTTCTCAGTGACAGCCCAGAAACCTGACTGATCTAGAGAAGATCTGTGTGGAGGAGTGGGCCAAAATCCCTCCTGCAGTGTGTGCAAACCTGGTGAAAAACTACAGGAAACGTTTGACCTCTGTAATTGCAAACAAAGGCTACTGTACCAAATATTAACATTGATTTTCTCAGGTGTTCAAATACTTATTTGCAGCTGTATCATACAAATAAATAGTTAAAAGATCATACATTGTGATTTCTGGATTTTTTTTTTTTAGATTATGTCTCTCACAGTGGACATGCACCTACGATGACAATTTCAGACCCCTCCATGATTTCTAACTGGGAGAACTTGCAAAATAGCAGGGTGTTCAAATACTTATTTTCCTCACTGTATAAGTGAAGTCAACAATATTGTTCTATAGATACTTTTATATATATATATATAATATAAATATTTTTTTCAGCTTTATTTTCAGTTTATTTAAGTTTATTTTCTTAAAAAGCTTTTTTTTATGTTTGGAAAAATATTTTGTAACAGTTGAAGTTTTTATGTTGTGGTTTATAATTTTATTTTATTTGAAGTGGTAATTGTAATGCCTGATTTTTTAAAACTGTTTGCACTTATATTTAATCTACATTTTTTGGTTTACATTTGTTCTGAAAATTTGTAGAAAGATGTTAATTTTGTTTATGCAAGACAACTGATGTTCTTGTTAAAGTTCTATATCTAGACATAATTGAAAACGTAACTTGTAGTGTAATATTTTTTTTAATTGGAAAGTGTGTTATTATTGTTGGCTTTGTCACGTTGTAACATTTTAAGTGTTTCAATAAAATAATTCTTTAAATGTATTGAATTTGTGTTTTTCATGCGTTATGAAGGGAGTATAATATTTGCCAGTGATCAGCTGTAGAGTTGGCTGTTTTGGTTATTATACACTCACCTAAAGGATTATTAGGAACACCATACTAATACTGTGTTTGACCCCCTTTCGCCTTCAGAACTGCCTTAATTCTACGTGGCATTGATTCAACAAGGTGCTGAAAGCATTCTTTAGAAATGTTGGCCCATATTGATAGGATAGCATCTTGCAGTTGATGGAGATTTGTGGGATGCACATCCAGGGCACGAAGCTCCCGTTCCACCACATCCCAAAGATGCTTTATTGGGTTGAGATCTGGTGACTGTGGGGGCCATTTTAGTACAGTGAACTCATTGTCATGTTCAAGAAACCAATTTGAAATGATTCGAGCTTTGTGACATGGTGCATTATCCTGCTGGAAGTAGCCATCAGAGGATGGGTACATGGTGGTCATAAAGGGATGGACATGGTCAGAAACAATGCTCAGGTAGGCCGTGGCATTTAAACGATGCCCAATTGGCACTAAGGGGCCTAAAGTGTGCCAAGAAAACATCCCCCACACCATTACACCACCACCACCAGCCTGCACAGTGGTAACAAGGCATGATGGATCCATGTTCTCATTCTGTTTACGCCAAATTCTGACTCTACCATCTGAATGTCTCAACAGAAATCGAGACTCATCAGACCAGGCAACATTTTTCCAGTCTTCAACTGTCCAATTTTGGTGAGCTCGTGCAAATTGTAGCCTCTTTTTCCTATTTGTAGTGGAGATGAGTGGTACCCGGTGGGGTCTTCTGCTGTTGTAGCCCATCCGCCTCAAGGTTGTGCGTGTTGTGGCTTCACAAATGCTTTGCTGCATACCTCGGTTGTAATGAGTGGTTATTTCAGTCAAAGTTGCTCTTCTATCAGCTTGAATCAGTCGGCCCATTCTCCTCTGACCTCCAGCATCAACAAGGCATTTTCGCCCACAGGACTGCCGCATACTGGATGTTTTTCCCTTTTCACACCATTCTTTGTAAACCCTAGAAATGGTTGTGCGTGAAAATCCCAGTAACTGAGCAGATTGTGAAATACTCAGACCGGCCCGTCTGGCACCAACAACAATGCCACGCTCAAAATTGCTTAAATCACCTTTCTTTCCCATTCTGACATTCAGTTTGGAGTTCAGGAGATTGTCTTGACCAGGACCACACCCCTAAATGCATTGAAGCAACTGCCATGTGATTGGTTGATTAGATAATTGCATTAATGAGAAATTGAACAGGTGTTCCTAATAATCCTTTAGGTGAGTGTATATACTTAGTGCAAACAGCTAGCAGTGGCTGTTTGCACTAAGCATATTTTCTTAGCGATATATTGTATTTACACTAAAAATAGCAGTTCTTTGCAATATGTGCCAATAGTTGTTAGATGATTTTAAATAGTGGCTTAGATCAGGGGTTCTCAACCTTTTGCAACTCATGGCCCACCAATGAGTGTTTACAAACATTCCGAGGACCACCTTTCCACATATGATAGTATGCACACAGAATAACAGAACATTCTAAAAGTACAATGATAAACTCTGCTGTTAATCTGTTATGCCACTGTAGCAGAGTCAGCTATATAGATGAAAACTGTCCTTGTATCAAAAAGCTTTGCAGGTTTACTCAGTAACCATTCCTGTAACAATAACAGGCTAACATACCTGTAACAACAGGTCAGACACAGAGGGATTCTCTCTATTCGCTGCAACACGATCTCTGTAACACAAATGTTATTTCTCGTGCCATTTATACGCCAAAAATGTTTTTTACGTGCATATGCGTAGGATTAGGGGTGGGGAGTGGGTGCGTATTACACGCCATACAGTGCGTATCATATGCATGCGAAAACTGCGTATCATATGCACGCCAAAAAATGTTTGCCGTATGAATGGCACGAGAAAATGTTCAACAAAATTAAATTCACCCCAATTTACATAGCTATACTGTAAGTGTAATTTATCAAATACAGTTAGTGATATGACCTTGACTGTTTAAAACAATATTAAACAGCCCAGTTTTGTTCAAATGTCTCTGCAGCTTTGATGGTTTTAGTGCCTCATATGACAACATTTCTCCACATTCAACACCTGAATCCACATTCAACAACATTCCTCCACATGCGCCTTCGGCTTAAGGGGGTCGCACACCGGACGAGAAGCGCAGCGGCACGTCTTTAAAATTCGAACACATTATTTTCTGAGTGTACACACACCGGCGGCGTCTGTCCGCAGCACCAGCTATGGCTCAAGATTCTGTTCAGAAACCTGTCGCGCCACAGAGCGCCATTTACATAGTTTTATATTTACTACATTATATTTGTATCAAAGCGTCATTAATGTAGCCTATATACTGACTTCACCCTGTGCTGCAAGATACATTTAGTTTATATTCAAATTTACAGAAATCAGCTGCGTGGATGAAAATGACCGGATTTTCAGGTGAGATTCTCAATTAATTCAGTTACTGTACGTCCTGAGGTAAAGTGTTCAGACTGCAGACTCAGCAACGATTGTATTTAATTGTAATTGAAAATTGAATTGCAATCATAACATAGTACAGACATTATCTTAATTTCGTAATGTCCTTAAACATAACTATATTGCTGGCCATAAACTGAGAAAGTGCGCGTGTTCGATACCTCGAGTTGTAGACGCAGCGCTGCGCTTCTCGTCCGTGTGCGACTCCCTCAGTACCTGCCCTTATAAAACCAAATTTAATGTATTCAGCGTCGTACTTTCTCACCACACACTTCGAAGCTTTTCCCTGCTCAGGTCTGTCTCCCACATCTGCTTTTCTTTTCAGAAAACGATTAACGATATTACAGTAACGTAATGTTACTGCGTCTGATCGAACAAACGTTCAATCTGACATGATTGGTGTTGTGATATTTAAACCTAAATTTGCTTTTAGATAATGCATTTTGACTTGACTTGAGTGTTTTTGATCATATAAATTAATAAGAACAATTAGATAATTAGAAAATAACAAGATTTGTACATTAAAAAATAAATAAAAATAAATTTGGTGGTAGTCTACCACTGCCTACACGGCCCACCAGATGACGCTCCGCGGCCCACCGGTTGAGAATCACTGGCTTAGATGATAGATGATGCTTATAAATAGTGGCAGACAATATTTGCACCTCAGTATTGTTGTTCATGAATAAGATGCAATAATACAGTAATATTTATTAAAATTATTTATTGGATGACAGTTTATTGAGACAATATGTAATCCCTAACCCTACCCAATAAATAGGCCTACTTCATTATTAAACACTTGTTTGGCAAGAGAGAAGTGCAAGTTTGTCAAAAGGGTGAATGATTAATGAGCGTACTTTTTCAATATTGTGTGGCACAATCAGACTTACACGCAGTGGAGATAGGAACTCTGTTGTTAACTTGAACAAAATTGTTAGATTATGCACGAAAAAAAGAATATTTTATTTAAATTAAAATTAGACGTAAGGCCTTAGTGTGCAATGTACATGTTTAGTTCCTGTAATCCTTTAGAGGGCGTGTTGTTTTTTCCCGTTTTCACAGAAAAAGAAACGTTATTGTGCAGTTCTTGAAGAGGTAAGTCATGCGGTTTGATGTCGTCTGTATAATCTTAATAACTAGTTGGTTAATATTACTCAGACATTATAATTTCTTTTATTATTTCTTTTTTCATTAGCATGTCATTGACTGTCCCAAACTGACAGTGTTTCTTTGACTGATTTCACAAGCACAGATCAAACAGTACTGTTTTCTTCCTGCCCTAATGAAGATGCAGCTGATGTTGAATTTATTACTCAAACTGACAGTGTTTCTTTTCAGTTTAATCCATTAATAGTACAGCAACAAAAAAGTATTTGCTTGAAGCTGAACATTGTACACGTTGTAAAAGAACAGAATAATCCAAATGAGATTGTTGAAATGGCTAGATAAAATGAGTCCTGGCTATTTATATCAACCTTTTCCCATGTTGTAGTCAGGATGGGAATTATGTAATTTTAGGGGCAAGGCCATTTGGCCTCCACCTTTTCTTTTTTTTTAGGGGCACCAAGGCCATATGACAGGGCACAAAGGCCATCGTACAATTCGATGGTTTTCCCATTCAGATTTATACCATAACATCCTAATTTGGAATAAGACATGGATTATGACTTTTTTAATAAATAAATAAACATTTTTTAATGAGAGAGAGAGAGAGCGCCATTACATCCAGAAGGTATACACCCTCACACAACAATAGAAACAACATAGATGCCAATAAAAGCATTCAGAAACACCACAAATGCCAATAAAAGCATTCAGAAACAACACAAATGCCAATAAAAGCATTCAGAAACAACACAAATGCCAATAAATTTATAATTTCCTGCATTGTCGAACGCTCTTCTTCATGTGTTTCAAATATGGACTATAATGTTCAGTAGAGCGCCCTCAGGCTGCTGGTATGAATTGAAAACACAGCACATCAGTATACAGCGCTCATAATGATTACATCGACGCATTTGGCTATAAATTCAATAAAATATTATTCCTGTCAATAGAAATCTGATGTAAACTGAGAATATATCAATATTTCTCCAAATCTGCACACTTTTGAGCTAAAAGCCGTGAGGGACGTTGTTTTGTGAATCGCTTTCATGACGACAGCACAGGAGTTTTTTATGAATGGGAGCGTCTGACGCTCATAATTCATATTAAAGGTATCGACTCATTTTTGCATTTCATAACTCCTGACACAAATTAAGACATAACTGTCAATATAAATTTCTCAGAATACAATAGTGGTCAAATACTGAAACGTGAGTCTTATATCTTTTTAATGATGTAAGTTATAGTTTGTCAAGGTAATAACATTAAATCTTATAGTAACTTTGAACTATTAAAAAAAAAAAAAAACCTTCAGTGCGCCGACGCCGTTACCTCTGGAACCTTGCATAGGGCCCTTTTCTGAAAAGGGCACTTATCTACTAGCAAATAGATTTTGATATTTTTAGGTCAAACCGTTCTTGTCTGTCAGTCATATAATGCAGGTCTATGGTCACGGTCTCAAAGAGCATCCACAGAGTCCAAATTAAAACAATTCCCCATCGTCCAAATGAAACAATTCCCCATCATAAGTACACATTGATGGCCTAAGACACGAAACGAGCGGTTTGTGTAAGAAAACGAACAGTATTTATATCGTTTTTACCTCTTGTAACACAGCGATGTCCAAGTGATCTGAGGGCGCCCGCGCTTCCTGCTGTGTGACGTGTGCGCAGACTGGTGCATAGATAGACATATAGATTTCGCCTTGGCCACGGCAGTTCATGAACGAATGCCGTAGCCAAGGCGAAATCTAGTGTATATATCTATGCCCCAGTGTCGACAACAGAGTGTCGTTCTTCTGTTGGTGCTGACGTTACATGCTTCTTGCACTGCTGTTTTGATGCGTGAGATCATCGATGTGATTATGACACTGCACCTGCGCGAATCCACAAACTAATTGAAGTTCAGAGACTACTTGGGTGGAACTTGGACAGGGCCAGGGCACACAGGCCACTGTGGCCGTACGATGATTTTTTTTTTCACGGGGCATGAAGGCCAAAGTGTAGGGCAACGGCGGCCATGGCCGCGGTATAATTCCCACCCTGGTTGTAGGTCTGGAAGAGGTGTCTGTGGAGGGGTCAGCTGCAGGGAAACGTCTCAGAGATCCTCAAGGAAAATTGATGAGGAGGGACTTGAGTTTGCGGTCGATCGATGTGGAGTTTTTCTCGGCGCGCTCAACATGTTCAGGGGAGAAATCTATGCTTATCCCCTCTACCTGCAGAACAAGCTGGCAAATAAGCCAATACATTTTTTGCCATGGATGTAACCTGCAAGTGCTGGCCCTACCTCAACAAAGTGGCAAACAGCTGCCTGGAGCTCCAGCACCTTCTTAGCATGAAACCATTCCTCTCAGTGTTTCATGCCAAAGCCCATGATTTTAAACGTGAGATAAGAAAACATTAGCATGTCATTGACTGTCCCTGAACACCTGCAAAGGTAGAAAGACTTGACTTGAACTTGAAGGTATGTTGGCAGCTTTTAAGTATTTTCTTTAATAGGTTAAATGGAGTGGAGCTTGCCAGCAAGGGGCCGGATTGACACTTGGGGAGGAGGTTGAGCAGTGTAACGCCTTCCTCTCTAGGATTGCTGTGACCACGAAGCACATGTCCAGAGCAGGTAAGGTAACCACACACTGCACTACTGAGATTGAAAGTGTTATAAGAAAAGTGTAGCCAGTGAGGGACATGTGGTACAACACAGATTAGTGTATTTTCTTTTCTTCTTTGCAGGACGTACAGACATGCTTACACTGATGGCCATGCGCTGGAATCAGCAAAAGTTTAATAACTTCACTTGCCTGCCGATATCAGAAGGTAGAGATGAGTATTGTTATTTTCTTATATTGTAAATACCTTCTATTGTATATTTTTGTAGGTATAACATTTTTCTTCTTTCATTTCCTTTTTTTGTTATTTGAAGGCCACAAAGCGCCTGGAAAGCCAACTTCAGGACCTGGAGCGCATGAGAGTCCAGCTGGCAGTGACACAGGCTGAAGTTGAGGGCTGGGTCACTGATATTAAGGAGTGGGCAGAAGGTGAGAGTTATACTATTACTTCAATGTCTCAGTTCTGCAGAATAACGGGAGACATGCTTCTGCAAGTAATTACTGTTTTAAAATTAAATCATACATGTTTACACTGTTTTCTTGGTCATGTACTTATGCAATTAAAATGCCTAAAAGAAGGTCCCAGCGCCTTTACAAAGACACCGATGGCAGCAAAGGTCGGGCCCGGATTCGGCGCAAAATCAGAGAGGAGAAGGCCATTCTTAGCTCTGTTGTTGAACAATACAGCAGTATGTTTCCAGATACCAGTCCCTCCAGAAAAACGCGATTATGCGATCGCATGATTCCATGCATAATCAGCCAAAGTCCGCATATTTATGCGGGGGGCGCATTTTTTTAAATACGCCGCACTTTTGCCGCATAAATTGCAGATTTCCGCGTGCAAAATATGCGGGCTTGCATGATTTCATAATCCCCGCATTTTCGTTGCAAAAAGTCACATATATATCTTAGCAGAAAGTTGACAAATGTTGGGTTTACTTCACACAAGCGCAGCCATTTCCCCTGTTGCCATGGGAACGTTATGAAGTGACGTAATTACGCGACATCATTGAAAAGCTGCAAACCCCGCGATAGGCCTATTTCACAAAAATCCGGTCGTATCTTACACCGCAGGCCGTGCTTTGCAGGTTTTCATGGAACAACTGGGGAGAAGTTAAATCACGTCAGACACAGAAGGCAAGACGTGTCTGTGGTGTGAAGGAGTAAGTTAAGCAGATGTTGAAAATGAAGTGTTGATGCTGGTTCGGGAGTGATGCCCTGACAAAACATGTTATATTGCACTTGATTGTTATCTGATTTGCACGTCATGCACTTTTATTTATTATTATCAAATGTTGGCAAATTAAAATTGTTTGTAGAAGTTGTTTTCTGTAACTTTCTTAAAAATGAGTGAACATGGAGCAGTTTTTCCGTGAGCGGGACTGGAAAACCTGGAGTGATAACAACGCTTAGAGTGGAGAGAGGAACATGCTTTGCTCCACTCCAGGCTTTGATCGCATCCCCCTAAGCAGGGTGAATAGCCTACACCTCTTCTTTCCCATTCAAACTAAAATGAAGACATTTATTACACTATTAATGTAATTGGTGTTGGGCAATCACTTTTATTTCTCTTTTTCATCAAACTGCAGTTTTTGCAAGTTCCCGCAATTTTTGCAAGTTCCCGCAATTTCTGCAAGTTCCCGCAATTTCATCGCATAAAATTGCATAAATATCCCGCATATGCCATCGCATTTTTTAAGAAAACTTGCCGCATAATCAAGGATTTTTGCCCGCAACAATCACAAAAAAACTCCGCGTTTTTCTGGAGGGACTGAGATACAGAAAGAATCGTCTTTGACTGCATTCTCTCTGACGAGACCGTTTGGCCATGGCAACTTTCACATGGTGGTATGTACACAAATCTGTTGACAGTTTTGTATGATTCACATAGCAGCACAAAACCAATTATGCCTTATCCCAGATTATCTCAGAAATTCTTTGAAAAATAATCATACTTACAATTGACTTATGTCCCACAGCTGTATCCCAGACGCTGTAGATTTGAAAACCAAGAGGAAGGTGTTTGATGTTGTGATGGCAATTAGGAGACTTGAGGAGGAGAAGAAGATTGCTCTTTCTGAGACGGCAAAGCATTGGAAATCTCTCTCCACTCGCACAGACACACTCAAGGAGATGTCATGCCAGCTTTCCAGTGAGGCATTGAAAAGTACGTATTTAAGTAATGTGTTGTAATGCTATACTGTACATTGTCATTTTTTTCTGAGAATATTTAGTTTTACTCCCATAAGTTGAGCTGTGGGCTGTAAATGAAGAAGGGATCAAGGGTTTCCTCAGCTTAACTTTGAGAAAGAAGCAAGAAGTCACCAGAATGATGAAGCATGCAAGAGACTGTTATGCTCAAGGTTTGACTGGAACAAGTATGGACTTCCAGAATGATTGGGATGGATAGAAGATAAAGTCACCAGCCCCGACCTCCACATTCACCCAAAAAAGGCTAGTCTTCTATGAATTTGACCCGTCAGATTCCGTGACCCTATATATTTATTAATATCTGATTAATTTCCTTAATAAAATAGAAATGGGAGATGGTCATACATCACATGAGTCACTTTTTTTGAACATTACAGTCAGTTATGGTGAAATAAAGAGCGGTCACATTTTTCGGTATGAATTTGACCCGTCATATTCTGTGATCCAGATGTTCCAACATCGTACTTGTTCTATCACCTACAGATGTGTAATAATCTTCGGAAACACTACCATTTCTCTGTTCACGCTCCTCTTCTTCTAGCAGTGAATTTAAGGCTCGTATCAGATCTGTCCGAGCTCGGAGCCCTGCCCCGGACAGCAAGCCAAATACGCATTATAATATTACATCAGATTTCATTAACATGTGAACTCGTGAAATGGCAAATATAAATTACATAATTGATTTTTCATTTTCATTTTGCACCAAACGTTGCAAACGTTATACAAATGTAATGGAAAATGTAAATTTAAATACAGAAATGCATTGTCATTTTGCATATTACATTTCAAACTGAAAATTTGTCACAGCTGAATATAATACAAAAAGGTGCGAGGACTCAAGTGCAGAAGAATAGTTTATTTACAAAAGAAGAACAAACACAAAACAAAACCCACGAGGGGGAAAACATAATTAGTAAAAAACAAAACCAGAACATAAAACTTACAGGAAGATCACGGGGAACAGGAAACATTAGACAACGAACCGACACAGACTGCAAACAAGAGGGGACTTATAAAGGGAACTTCTCCCTGGGAAAGATGAAGTACGGGATACTAAACTTACGCTACTCCTACATCCTACGTCATACATCGTCAAGGGTTACTCTTACGTCACGGCGAAGATTGACAGGTGCGCTAAGCCCCGCCTTTCCAACAAGTGCTCACCTGGTAAAGTGTCTCCAGTGTGTCCGATTTCTTTGTGGACAGACTTTACCCTTCATTTTGTTACGCCTGTATAATGAAATTGAGAAGCATAAAATCAGAAGATGATAAGAGAGAGGAATATTCTCAATCAGCTGCGGAGATGGTGAATCACTGGTAAGGACCGTAAGGACCACCCGATGTTATAAGCTTAATGCAGATATAGCAGCATATATGTCAGCCTAATGCTATAAAAGAAACAGTTATAACAGAAATGCAGACAAAACACATCACGTAAAAAAAAAAAAAAAAAAAAAAAAACTCTGATCTACTCAAACATCTTCAGCTTTTGGACTCTGTCTGACAGCCAGATTCAGAAACAGTTTTTGAAAGACCTCTAAAGTGTGTTGCAGGTTGGATGGGTACCTCAGATCCAGAGCATAAGTTATGCCCATAAGCAAAGTGATGGCACACAGCACAGTCGGAGTTTCCCCGAGCACCTCTACTCCCTCAGTTATGAATGACACTTCTGTTGGACCATCTCCTCTTTGGCTTTCACAAGAAACACAAACATTGTGTGTGTGTAATGGTCAAAACAACAACACATCCCACTAAACTTGCATTACAGACAGAAACACTGATGGCTGGGGCAGAATTAGGGGGTATTTTTCAGGGGCAAGATTTAAGAAGTTCAGAATAGGTATTGCAGCTGACTCCCTGTCACGTACATCACAGGTTTCCAAACCCTGAGTCGCGAGACTTAAAAATGAATCGCCATGATGATTTAACATGCAATCATTCAACTTTTATTTTTCTTTGTGCAGATGCCAGATGTAGAGATCAAAATATGATTGTGTTGTTGACGCAGCCAGCAGAGGTCAGCACAAATGAGTGTGAATGCGATGAAGTGATGTCAAAAGCACAGGTAGTACAGACTACACACACAATCAGGAACCGTGTGTATACATATGTGTCTCTCTATGAACTGTGTGAAGAGCTCTTTGTCCACTCACGATAATGTGTGAGCGGTTAAACTTCAAAACGCTCATCATTTTAGTGTAAACATGTTTGGTTCCGAAGTGACTGTAAATGGATGAAAAATATAACCTGTTTTGAGATAATGAGTGTGTGTCAAGGGCATCAGTGAAACTATCACAAAACGTCCAAAAGCAGAGGTAGTTCACCCTCGCTGTGTACAAACATGATGATCAATTACATTTTTCTGTCAATATGAGGTCTATAGCCCATGTATATTTCTAGATTCATCATGGCACAAAGAAAAATAAATTAATTCTTTAAGATAACTGAAGGCAAGCTCAGCCAGAGTTACAGTGTTTAGGAATAAAGAAAAGAATATGTTAAATCATATTGTAAAGATGGCAAAATGCACTACGTTGTCGTTGTGGGAATAATTTGTGTATAATTGAGTTTATATGTGAATCTCAGTAGATCTGTGTTCTGTGTTTATACATGACTAGTATTGTCACGGTAGCAAAATTTCAGTAATTGGGTACCAATACCAGGTCAATTTCACGGTTCTCTGTACCATTTCGGTACCAGAAAAAGAGAGAGACTGAGAGAGTTTCATAATAAAAAAAATTGTATAATTTTTTTAATAATAAAAAATAAAATATTATAATTTTTTATTTTATTTTATAATAAAAAATACTACATTTTATAATAAATACATTTATATATAAATAAATAAATAAATAAATAAATAATAATAAAAAATAGTTAGACAGGCTGACAAATTCAGAGGTGAAAAAAAGTGCCAAAAATATTCCTACAAAGACAACGAAAAAAGGTTTAACATAATCGTTTTTTATTCCTAACCTCCTGAACTCTATCTTCTAGTTATCTTCAAGAAAGAATGAATCAAAAATAGTTCTGAACAGTTAATCAAATGCAAACCGTGATATGGACTAACATCACTAATCATTGAAATGGAGACAAGACTGCTGTTTAATCATGTTTGTTCAGCGTGTCTCAGAGTGAATGAGCAGCACAGTTTAGTCTATACACAAACCCACATGAATGTCATCTCCAGAGCGTCATCTCTGAGAGTTCACTTTACAGTTTCATATGAGAAAGACTACGGTCAAATACTCACGCAAACTCACAGATCTTCGTGACAACCAGTTCATTTAACTTACTGTAAAATAATATGACAGAAGTATATTACTATTGTACAGTTAAATGTACTTCTCAAAGAGTTATAATAACAATAATAATTTTTTAAGGAATATCATCACAAGAAAGAGATTTTTACATACATGCTTTATTTTATACAATAAAGTTTTATCCTGCAGCATGTTGTTTAAAAAAAATTTAAATAAAACGGCAATGTAAATGAATTGTTATTTTTCATTTGATTACATTTTCAAATATTGATTGAAGACTTTGATGAGCCTGTCAGAATGCTGGTCGAGATGTTGACTGAAGGGGAACTGTAGTAATCCTGATGAAGTCGGCATTTATCTGTAAAGTTTTGAAAACATACACACACAGACACAGGTCCTTGAAAGTGCTTGAATTTATTTTGTGCAAGAAGTTTTCTGGAAAATAATTCCGTATTATTCCCTCTGGTAAAAATGAGAGTTATGATGCACATTCTGGTAATGTGTTATTTCGCCAACACTTCGTGGCCTATGCGCACTAGCTTGCTTGATTTACATTAGTTACGGCCATTTACACGTTATGTTAAGTGGAAAATAGGCTGTTACATGAGGCTAAGCTCTTTTCAATAAAATCCATTGCAAGAGACAAGAGTTAATATCAGATCATTTTAGAATACAGTATAAGATGGACCGAATATTCTTCAGTTTTATGCAAAACAGAAATACGACAAATAGAAGATCAGATCTCTGTCAAATGGCCAAAAATAATTTTGTGTAATAGTTGTGTTTGACACATTAAAACTGTCACAATGTATCTTACGAGGAAACACGATGTACTGTAACCTTGCTCTCTCTTGAAATGTGTCCCCACATGAAGTCCTTGAATTTGAGGGTATTGGACCTGGAAAGTCCTTGAAAGGTCCTTGAATCTGAAGTTAACTGAGGTGTGGGAACCCTGCATTAACCTGGAACAGGGCTGGCATCTTCTTTGGAAATCTGACCACCTCTTCCCTTCTGTAAGAGACTGAAGTCCATGAAGTCTGAGTGCGCTCTGTTTTGGGCCTTATCACTGCCTCGTTGTTTTTCTTTGTCAGGTCCCTCAGCATTGAAACCCTGTCCTCCTCAAGACTTTCCTGGGTAATTCCCTCACCCATGTGCAAGTACCGGTGCATTACGATCATTCATTCCATTGCTTGTCACATTTTTGGCTAAATGCAGTTTTGTGACATTTGGGAATTTCTCCTTGAGGGCTGAAACTACATCCTCGTTAAGGACATCAACAGGACTTCCTGAGACTTCTGTGACCTCTAGTATGGGTTTAGTGACGCTTGAATTTTCATGAGCATTTCCACCGATTGGTTTTTGGAGGAAAATGTGCGTTCAATAACATGTGGTCTATTGGTTTTCATATGAAATGTCCAGAAAAACTCTCAACAAAGTCAGCTAAGCCATATTTTGTTAGGTTGTTTACATAAGTTTACATTTCTTAAAAAAAAATATATATATAGGCGTGTTGCGCGTGGCAAGCGCGCTCATAATCCGCCGGCGCGACAACAACATTGCCCAACATCAAATGGCAAACGTAATGCAAGCGGAACGAAACTGCTCGTTATTGTGTGGTTGATGGACCGTTTATCAGTCTGGACCAGTGCAGCGCGAGCCGATCGTGATCATGCGACACTGTTACTACACAGCGCTAATAAGAGATCCAGTAAAGAAAGCATTTGAACTCGCCACTAAAGTAATAACATCGCTGTGAGATCTAGTGAGAAACATTCACATTTCTCCGTTATTAACGGATCAAACAGCGCTGACGTGGAAACCAGGAAGAAACATTGTGCCATGAATGAACTATCCAGTGTAGATCAGCAACATTCACCATGGATTTACTGTAGTAACACTCACTGCAACCATGGGCGTTTGGCAGGAATAGTAGGCTATAATGCCTTCAAGTAACATTACGTCGGTTTTATTTTGACATTATGAATACAATTGCTGCCCTCAAATGTTAATCATTCTGAACTAAAATAAACCTTTGTTTATAACTACTACAATATTTTTTCCAAGGAGCTGTTTTGTTTTATATGCTCCTAAAAAGAGTCAATTATTGCTTCAGAATTGCTCAAAGTAAAACAAATATCATACTTTATGATGTTAGTTTTAATAAAAAAAAGAATAAAAAAAAAAAATCAAGGAAATTTCTCTGGCATTTCTTTCTTTTTGCTGTATCAAAAATGTACCAAACCGTGACACAAGTGTATCGTATCGAACTGAACCGTGAATTTTGTGAACCGTTACACCCCTACTGTTTACACAACAGCTGATGCGAGAGTAAGTGTAACACAAAGCAATTTCCCGACCCCTGACCCTGACACCTTTTTTACTCTCAGGAGTTTGCAGGTCTGAACAAGGAAAAATACAAAGAACTGCAATCATGGCACACGAGACAGAAAATTAAAAGTGATCTTTTTATTAGTAGTACAGTTACTTTACTACATCTTAACTCAAACCAATGCTCTACTGTCGAATATACAGTATAGTATCTATAATGAGCTCTTATGAGATATTATCCTGTCCTTTAATTATTAATGAGAGAAAGCAGTGGATGAGGATGAGGAGCAACAGAGGAAGAGGGATGAAGAGGATGGACAGACTATCACTGTACTGGAGAGATTGGCAGAAAAATAAAGGTGAGGTTTTTAATATATCAAACGAAAGATAATAAAGCAATTTACAGTTAAAATAAACAAGTTTATCAACAGGGAAAATAAATTGACAGTAAAGAAAACAACGGATTAAAAGTAAACAAGAAAACAATTGTGTATTTTTAATGAAATCATATAAATGTACAATTAAAATAAATCATTTTAAAATAAAAAAAGCTTCAACTTGTCCGTCTGTTGTCTATAATGAGGTTGTGTGTGTTTGGGTGCAGTCCCTCAGTTCTCCATGTTCCCTTGTTTTCATCATTAAATCCACTCCTCATCTCCGTCTCCTGCCTTTGCTCCTCGTTTCACAGAATGACTGACTGAGGATAACATACACAAGAGCAACAGGCTAACAGCTGCGAACAATCAAGTCTAATCACGGGGAAAACCTCAGAGAACTACAGACACACAACAGGAACAGCAGAACATAAGAGTCCAGGACACGTGCAACACGTCTCAGAACTGAGTTAAAGTAGGAGAAATATCCTGTTTATCATAACCATCATATATGCTACCACTTTATAATCAGGTTCATCAGTTAACATTAGTTAACTAACTTAGTTAAGATGAACTAAGAATGAACAATACTAATACAGCATTTATTAAAGGTGCTGTATGTAACTTTTTTTATAAAATGAATCCTTTTTTTATTGCCCGTCTGTGAAGGGGTTGTAATCACACATTACAATGATCCACTTTTCGTGTTTTGCTATTACCTCTGAAGGCCAGTATTCCTATTTTTATGTGAAGTCTCCGGGTCGGATTTTCTGCGAAATCCACCGGATGTGACGTGCATGCGCGCTCCCGAGCCTCTCCGTTTTATATACACAGTCTATTGCGACGGCACTGCAGCTAACCACATGGAGTCTGATAACACCAAAAAACGACCTGCCTCCAGCACAACACAGACTCCAACACAAACTCTTTCTGAGTAAAAAATTGTTATCTGCTGAAGCTCGTCAGGCCAAACGTCAATCGGATCGACTCAGGACGAAAACACGGATCAACATTGGCAGAGCGTTTGAATTATGGAGAGACCTCCGCTTTGTTTTAGGTATAAAAACAGACCCTGAGTTGGCTTTCATCCTTTTGGACAGGTAAGCTAACAATACTTCAAACTAAAGCATGTAAAATATATTGTGATTTTTTCTCAAGTTAGACATCATTAGTTCGCCAGCTAACGCCGATCATTTGCTAACGTTATCTGATGTGAAAGACTACAGATGTAACTTTATTGCTTTTAACGAGCACGAGCGCTGTTGTTGCAATCTGAAACATCACCGCTAGAGGCCGCTGGATCCTACATACAGCACCTTTAATCTCAGTTAATATTAATTTCAACATTTACTAATAGGCCTACATTATCAAAAAATCAAAGTATGATGTTGTATTTGTTAACATTAGTTAATGCACTGTGAACTAACATGAACAAACAATGAACAGCTGGATTATTATTAACTAACATTAACAAAGATTAATAAATACTGTAACCAATGTATTGCTCACTGTTAGTTCATGCTAGTAAATACATTAATGTTAACTAATGAAACCTTATTGTAAAGTGTTGCCATATACGGTATATATATATATATATATGTGTGTGTATGTGGTAATACTTTACAATAAGGTTCATTAGTTAATGTATTAACTAACATGAACTAACAATGAGCATATATATATACGTGTGTGTGAGTGTGTGTTAAATGCATTCATTGATTTAATTAACTTCACTTTTTTATCTTGTTCATGCAGAATGAATAACTAGAATCAATGAAAGTAAAATTACATCTTCCCAAAACAGCAGTTTGATACTTTCTGATCATTTGTGATGCACGACATATTCATATTCAGCTCGTTCAATATAACATCAGTCAATTTTAGATGTATGATTTTCGCACAAGCTGTTCATCAAAATAATACAGGTGTGTACTGAACATCATGTTTAGAAGATGAAGACCATTTACACTACTGTATTTTCAAAGTATTGTAAGTATAATAAAAATGCATGCAGAGCATCTTAAGACAGAGTCAAATGTTTTAGTTTATAGACGTAGTAATTGTAGATAAAGGGTCAAAGTTTCACTTGAACATCATATATTTGTTTACATCACTGAACAGGGCTCTTGGATCATAGGATGATTCTTTTTTCTCTTGTTGCAGGTTTTGTATGTATCCCAGTCTTCTGGAAGCACTCCATCCAGTGGACACCTTACTGATGGTCTCTGCCTTCTTCCTGACCTCCATTAAAGACTGAATGCGATCTTGAAATCCAGGCCTGGCTTCTTGTTTCTCAGACTCGATCATCAGATCAATGTAGTCAGGAGTGGACAGAGGATTGGGCTTGAGGGCGATTTCCTGCAGACGCTCCAAAGACTTTTGAGAACTTTCAATTAGTCCGGTCACAATATCCTGGACAACCTCAAACTCCTTTTCAAGCTCTTCAAAGATCTTTTCTTTTGACATGACCTGTCCATGTGCCGCCTCATATCGCCTTTTTAAATCCTGATAGGTTTCCTTTCTCTTTTCTGGGACATAATCCCATTTGTATTTCTGATTAAAGTGCACATTCCAGACACACTTTCCTGGACACACCGTACACACTCCATCTTTCATGGCACTGCACTTATATTTATCACTGTCATTTGCATAAGGGCATGTGTCATGACATGTGAAGTGACACTTTTGGCAGTTGGATAAGTAGTAGCCAGTGTTGTTTTCGATCATCTTTGGGACAGTTATTTCTAATTCATATTCAAAATCCTTGTTTGCATCCATTTCTGCCTTGTGTTGCTCCAGAGCTGCTCTTGTCTTCTTGATTTCATCCAGTTTCCTCAGACCAGCCTTGATTTGGGGCTGAAGGCCTTCCACATGCACTTCTAGCTGCTGTCGCTCTTTCAGGACTTCCTGTGTCAGAGACAAGCTCTGAGTTTCCATCATGTTAAGGGATGTGAAGAACTTGCTCATGCTAGAAAATCCCAGCTTCCAGAACATCTGATCATAGTTGTCACAGTCAGACTCCTCATCGTCTGCAGAAGTGTTATTGTTAGCAAACAGAGCAGAGTTGTTGAACTTGAAGTGAAGTGGCTCTCCAGACTCATTGGTAGAACAGGGAACCCCAGAGGCTTTGATGGCCTCGAGAACAGGAGGTGTTTTCCCATCTGCAAAGGTGACCATCATAAGGATGTTTTCAGCAATATCCTTCCCAAATATGCAAAGAATGGAGTCGAAGACGTATTTCTGTGTGTGCGTCAGACGGGCAAGTGAAGCCTGTACTACAAAACACACGGCATCAATGCGGTCGATCCCATCATGGGCAGAAAAGAACTCCTGAATCTGCTTTGTGATTTTCTGGTCATGTGAAATTCCTCTGGTATCACCGAAGCCTGGTGTGTCCACAATGGTCAGAGAATATGGGACCCGGAAACCATCCATGTGATTGATCTGATATGCCGTGATCTCTGAAGTCTGACTTTCAGCCTGGGATTTCTGCTTCCCTTCATCTATCAGCACAAACCGGAAGTCATCTTCCCATTGCACTCCCAGGATGTAGTTGATCATGCTGTTAATCAGAGTGGTTTTTCCTAAACCTATGGCTCCGATCATCAGGATGGTCTTGTTCTCTTTAGTGATGTTCCTCCCAAACGTTCTTCTTCTGCAGAATCCATCACGGTTCTGCCACTCTTCAGACAGATTGAGCTTAAACATGGGCAGGTTTTCATTGCTTCCATCTGCTATTTTTCTGCTCCAGCTGTTCTTGATAATATGTGCAACACTTAAACTCTCTCCATCGCTGTGGTCTTTTCCCATGTTTTCTCTTGATGTCTTCAGTGTGTCATTAACAGCAGACTGGCTCAGTCTATTGGTCTTCTCCTGATCTGTTTCCACACGAGCTGCTTACAGAAAAACAATACAATAGTGTGAACATCCAGTCATCAATACAGTATAATTACTCAGTGTTCACACTCTGTACGGCTGTACTGTATCTAGACTGAATCTGATGTCTTGTGTGAACAGCCTAATCTTTACACATGCTGTCATGACACATTATACAGTTTGGATATTTAGCCGTTTTCCAAAAAATGCCAGACATTTTTAATTTCGAGATAATCTAAATCTTGAAGAGAAAATAAACAGATAATGATAAATAATAATAAAGCTAGTTGGTGATTTTCTGGATCCTTGCAGACCTTGATAATCCCATTACAATACAACTACAAACGTCCCAAGGAAATCCTACAGGAACAGCTGAGTTTTATGGAGATGGCCGTGGCTGAAGGGACACACTGCCCCAATACTGTTCACAGGGTTCACACAGATTCTGTAATATTAAATTGCAGGACTTTAAGCACTACTTTTTTGGATTTCAAGGACTTCAATCAGCACTTATCAAACAATGTCTTTATTTTATTTTTTTACTGAAATTACATATATATGATATCTAATGTTTGACGTCATAGAGATCAATCCACTGACCAGCGCTGTCAGGAATGGGAAATCACCTTAACCATTGAAAGGATATTGAAACAGATTTTTTTTCCTATGAATACATGATTGACCTGAAGAATGAAAGTTGTATTATATACTTATCATATACTTAATATCATGCTTAGGGATGTCCCGATACCACTTTTTCACTTCCGATACGATACTGATGCCGCAGCTTTGGCTATTTGCCGATACCGATATCAATCCGATATTTTTATTTTATTCTTGAACTAATACTACTAATAATAAAATATATGGGAGCACTTTGCTCAATTAGCCACATAAAAACATCTCACTCAAATGGAGAACAAATACTTCTCCAGTATATAGTCCACAACAACAGCTGATAATGAAAGACTGCCACCCTTTATTCAAAAGACCATGAGATATGTTTGGTAATTGTACCTGAATTAATTTAAAATTAATGTGCTATATTTCAAATCAATATATTTGTTTCCTTAAAATTTTAATTAACTTTATTCTCATCTGAATTATAAATAATTTATTTCTGTATAAAATACTACTACCATTAAAAACACATTTGATTTTCCTTTTTAATCAATGGAGAATGTGTAACTTAAAAATAAACAGATTAGTGCTGTGTTTTAGGACAAGAAATGAAAACCAATGCAATATGATCAATGTCCAAAAGATAAGATACTTTTTGCTTTTAAACAGCGTGTGTGTGTGTGTTTGGTTGGGTGACAGTTGTAGGTTACAGTTTGACAAGAGTTTACAGTTTGACAAAAGCACAATGTTGTGTTTTACACAAATATAAGTAGGCTAAACACTTTTTGCAGTTTTAATGATGAACAAAATGACGTATGAGTATGTTTTTATGTTTCCACTGTTCGATCGCGCCCGTGCCTCTCTCTCTCTCTCTCTCTCTCTCTGACACACACACACACACACACACACACACACACACATTCCAGCATTGCAATCTTGACATAGCAGCCTGTTCATTTTGCTGCGTTTACACCAAATGCGAATAGAGCATCAAATTCGCGTCTAGTTCGATGCTTGAACAGTTTGAATCCATTCGCGTGTAGGCTATAATGATAAAGCGAGCGTTTCAAGCGAAATAGACGCGCGTTCAGAGCTAAGGCGGGGCTACAGATTAGGTGTCCCTAAAGAACCCGCATATGTCTACCGCGCGTATCTAACAGTAGTTCCGCATTACATTCATTAATGTGCACACGAGTTTTATTTATTTTTATACCGTGTATTCTCTGTGTAAATCCATGCACCGAACCGTGACGCACGTACCGAACGTACGTTCAATACGTTCCACCCCTAATAGGTATCGGATCATAGGTATCGGATATATTTTTTTCTTCCCTCCGATATCTAATCTAGCATTTTGGGCCAGTATCGGCACGATACCGATGCCGTGGATCGGATCGGGACATCCCTAATCATGCTCATAGCCATGTGAAATAGCTCTATATCTCAGACGGGCTGCAGCATTAATTTAGTGTGAAACGATTGTAATTTTTCAACAACAAAATTTTTTTAAATTAGGGATGCGCCGATACCACTTTTTGCAGAACGAGTCCGATACCCATTCTTTCATTTTTGGTACTCGCCGATACCGATTACCGATACCTGAATTTTCACTGCATTTGTAATTTTTAAATGTATTAGTAGATAAACTAAAAGAATATAAATCATATTAGCTGGCTTAATTTGTTCATCAAATATATATTTCTTTCAGTTATTCTCATGCTTAATTAAGCCTGCTAAAATGCATTGTCTGAGCTTCTGTTACTGTCACTGGTCATTCTATTGCTCTATCATATTTATAATCTTTCATTTAATATCACAGCACAAATTTAGAGCAGCTCCAGCAGGGCTCAGTGCTGAGGATCGGGTCAGCGGTTCAGATGATTAGATACCAGTGAAATATCAATTATTTAATCCAATCTTGATATCATACAACAAAAACTACCAGCCTAATTAATGTGCATTTAAAACATTGTTAAAGACAAGCAGTCAGTAACAAAATAAAAGCAAATAATCAAATTACAAATAGGACAAATAAATACAATAGAACAAAGAAAGGCTACAAATGAAATAAACAGTGTTTAGAGTTTTTCGGGTAGATCTAACAGGTACAGAAATATGAATAAAGTCATCAAATGTGAAAAAAATGCCTATTCATTACTGTATAAATTAAATATAGATGGATATTTTTGTAAAGTTGAAAAGGGTAGTCTATTTAGTCAAGAGCAGTGAGTCATTTCTTTGTTCTTTGTTTGATTAACATTGAAACACAGCAGCAGGTTTATTAGACTGCTGTCCCTTTAAGACCGAACGCACGGACCCCATTTGAACATGGCTACGGTCACTTGAGATATAACCGACTTTGTTTACTAGGTTACTCACCTAGACAGACTTTTTTTTACATCATTTAGTGTGAATTCGTCCGTTCAAGCGCAAGATGTGAAAGAGAATTCAATTGACCTTTCGCCGGCCCCTCCCCCAAAACGGCCATTGTCCAATCACACATCATAGCAACCGTTACTATGTGAGCAGGTCCGACAAACATTAGCAAGATGGTGAAGCGTGCGCCCACGGCGTTTGTAAATCGGACACTAGATACCCCGAGAGATTGTCTGGAGGAGTTGTGTTCTTTCCATTCCCAAAGCCGAAAACACAAACAGTGTGGACGGCCCCACTCCCAGTTAAATGTGTCGAACATTACGAAGCATAAATACGTCTGCTGGCTGTGGTGTCGATGGCTACTTAAAGTTTTTTTTGTTTTGTTTTTCTGATCTGAAAAACTATCCTATCTGTTACTCAAAAATCATAATATTGTCTGAACCGCTATTTTTATGATCCGTTGCCTCTTTAATAAATATTATGGTCTCAACCGCGAGTTTTGTGATCTGTTGTCCCCCTAATAAATATTATGGTAAGTGCATTATGAAAGACAATCAATTAAAGTTATTTAGATGCAAATTAAGGCTATGTCTGGTTAAACAGTTATTGTGTGATTTCGTTTATTGTGCGTTGTCAACTTGAAGCATGAATTTGAGAAAGAAAATCATTTTTGGAAGAAAATGCACCACATACTTTTGTCAATGATGTAAGTTATAGCTAAAAGATTGTAAAAGCTTTCAGTTCACCCTGCCTAATTGTAGTTGAAAAGTCAAATTAAGCTTGATTAATGATATAGTGACTGATCAAATAAACTACAGCATCGAGAATATAACTCCCATGTGTTTTGCAGCATTTAAAATTTTAGTCATTGTTATGCGAAAAACACAGATAAGAAATTATTGCTGACGAAAACACAACAGTGAGTGTCTTTCAATGCTTTTAAACACTTGATTCCTCGTTCTTTGTCATATCACAAATGATGTGTGAACACCGGTAACATTAGCCTCGATAGAGACGTAGATAGTAGTCGTGTCTCCTTCATTGCGTATTTTTATATTTTGAATATATCCCTCCACTGCATACTGTAACCCCTTTTGCCTCGATCTGGAGGATATCGCGGAGGTATTGCTCCAAAAATGGTCACTGACACGCACGGGTATACCTCTTTCCATCTTGGTAATCTGTCGCGCTGGTCGTGTTTGACCATTTGTTTGTCGGACATAGCAACAGTAACTAAGGGGGGCGGGGCTCGGCGAAAGGTCAATTCAGTATTCGCGCGCTGTCTGAGACACTGGTTTGCGGCGCGCGCTTCGCATGTTTTTTGTTTGCAGATTAAACTTCTTGACCTGCACACGTCCTGTAATAATGTAGGGAACCACTCGTTATACTTAAATAAGGCAACAGTTCATGTTTTACTTTACTTACATAGGATCTACTGGGGTGGCACGGGGTGGCTGGGCGCCCCTAAACGCATCATGACTTGAGTAGAAAATACTACGTCCCTGATTCAAACGTGCAGAGTGGCGTTTGCTCAGTCTGGCTCACACACAGCGAGTCTGCTGCGGTGCGGTGGCCCTGCAACACGACTGGAGAGACTGAGCTGCCCAGAGCCTCTGAAGGTGAAGTGAGTTTCCCCAGGTGCAGTTTAAACACACGTTTAACTTAAAGTTACTTTTGTTATGAATGTATTGTATGCTAAAGACGATTCAGCATCAGTAAAAACAGCGAGTCTATTACATTAGCCAAAATCAGCGGTCAAATCGCTCCCTCGTGATTTGTAAGAGCACTCTTCCCTTTGATTAGCCTATGGTCGCCGTTACGCCGACGTTGCGTTACAACACACAATACAGTGCCAGTTAGGAGATCGATCATTTGATTAGCTAAGCAGTCCTATTAAATCCAATTCCTCTCAGATATCACAGCAATGAAACCAGGTTACAACTGGGGAAATAACAAATACAATAGGATTAAGTAGTCTAAACATAACTGGTGTGTGCATGTGATAAATCTTTCTGATTTTATATTTGTTATTGAGGACAGAAGTAAACATTCAAACGGTTACACTTTCTTTGATTTTCAACTAATTTTTTTTTAGATTTAGGCTTCCAATGATTATAAAAAAGAATATATTTGAGGTTTAACCAGTAAAAACTAAAGCTGCATTCTGTCTAGCGCAACTTCCTTCCCTTCACAGCGGTGCGCTGTCATTTCTATGGGGTGAGATTTCGGTCACAATTCTGCGCGCGCAAGATCACATTTTGAGCGTGGAAAAGGGCATTTCGCACGCGCGTGAACTGAGTTTTGCGGAGAAATGTTCGTCTCGCAGATAAGAAAATATTGCGAGCGAACGAAAATCAATTTTGCATTTAAAATAAGTATTTGGATGTGCGCGGACGTTCTCTTTCGCGTGTGCAAAGTTTCACTTTCTTGCTCCTTTTATACCAGCCGTGAGCTGTCTAAGCGCAGACAGCTCGCTTGCTCAACACAACCCAGCGTTACAATATGCCATAATTCCAGCCAATCAGAGATGAGACTGCTAAATTCTGATTGGCTGGCTTGAAAACCAATCACAAGACTCCCTGCACCACCTACTGCGGATTCAGAGAACTAGTGCAGTTGAGAGTAAAGTTGGCAGTAAATTCACAGATTCGAACTTCCCGGGTCAATAACTCGTGAGCTAAACGTTGTTACTGCACAAATAACACCTCTTTTTAATTGTAGTAATGTAGACAAGCAGCTACAACCTAATTTTCCTCCAAACGAGCTTTCCCTCGCAGTGGACAAAATACATTGATCTCTATGCGCAGGAGAGAGGCAGATCCGAAGGGACCGTCTGAAAAGTGCAAAACCCGAAAAGCGTTACTACGAAAACAGTCAATAACTTCACTGTCACACACTATAGTGTCATCAAATTCAGTTCACACATCACTGCTGTCCTGATGGTTATACTACAACACTTATTTTGTATAAATATCGTTTTGCATATTCTTTATGATTATTATTTATGAAAAATATTCAATAATTTCACTGTAATTCACTGTATTGTTGGCAAATTCAGTTCACACATCACTGCTGTCCTGATGGTTATACAACAACGCTTATTTTGGGAAAAATATAGATTTTAAATTGTATATACTATTGTAAATGTAGAAGTTTTATGATTTTTATGAAAAATATTCAAAAACTTCACTGTAATTTACTGTATTGTTGCCAAATTCAGTTCACACATCACTGCTGTCCTGAAGGTTATACAAGAACACTTATTTTGGTAAAATATATATTTTAAATTGTATATACAATTGTACTGTAAATGTATAATTTTTATGAAATTATTCAATAACTTCACTGTAATTCACTGTATTGTTGCCTAATTTAGTTCACACATCACTGATGTCCTGAAGGTTATACTACAACACTTATTTTGGGAAAATATATATTTTAAATTTTATACAATTGTAAATGTATTATTTTTATGATTTTTATGAAACATATCTTTACTGTAATTCACTGTATTGTTGCTAAATTCACTTCACACATCACTGCTGTCCTGATGGTTATACAACAATCGAATCTGTGAATTTACTGCCAACTTTACTCAACTGCATTTCTCTTCCGACAAACATTACTTTTCTGGTCCCTTTTGTACAAACACAATTTTTCTCCCAGTAGGTGTTTTATATGGAACAATAGTAATATCATTCATAATAAAAAATCTTTGTACATGGAGAATTGGGTCCAACACAACATTTTAATTGTTAGCCAACTAATTGACAAAAATGGGCAATTTTACACCTACCCTAATTTTATTTCAAAATATAGTTTATTTGTAAATGAAAAAGAATTTAACAAAGTAATTAAGTCAAGTCAAGTCAAGTATATTTGTATAGCGCTTTTCACAATACAGATTGTATCAAAGCAGCTTCACAGTATTAAATTAAAATAATACAACACGGTTTGTTTCTAGTGGAATTTATTGATTGATAAAATCAAATTAGATATCCCCAGAATATCCCCAACTGAGCAAGCCAAAGGCAACAGTGGCAAGGAACCGAAAAACTCCATCAAGTGACCTAATAGTGTCCTAAAACTCCATCAGGTGACCCAATGGAGAAAAAAAACCTTGGGAGAACCCAGGCTCAGTCGGGGGCCAGTTCTCCTCTGGCGTTTATTAACTAGAGGCCGGATTGTAGTTTGAACTGTAAGATTAAAAATATTATATGAATGCCTGGCTGAAGAGATGCGACTTTAATCTAGTTTTAAACTGGGAGAGCGAGTCTGAGCAACGAACACTATCAGGAAGGCTATTCCAGAGTTTTGGAGCTAAATGTGAAAATGCTCTCCCTCCTTTGGTGGTTCTGGATATCCTAGGTATGACCAAAAGCCTTGAATTTAGTGATCTTAAAGAGCACGATGGATTATAGGGCGATAGAAGATCCGTTAAATAGACTGGAGCTAAGCCGTTTAGGGCTTTATAAGTCAGTAGCAATACCTTGAAATTAATACGGAACTTTATAGGTAACCAATGCAGTGATGATAAATTTGGTGTTATATGATCATATTTTCTTGATCTAGTAAGAACTCTAGCGGCGGCATTTTGGACTAACTGTAGCTTGTTTATTGAGGATGCAGGACAACCGGCTAATAAAGCATTACAGTAATCTAGTCTCAAGGTCATGAATGCATGAACTAACTTTTCTGCATCAGAAACTGATAGCATATTACGTAGCTTAGCAATGTTTCTAAGGTGGAAAAAGGCGGTTTTTGTAACATATGAAATATGATTTTTGAAAGACAGGTTGCAGTCGAGTATAACACCCAGGTCTTTTACTGTAGAGGATAAGGTAACAGGACATCCTACGATGTTAAAGTTGTATTGCGAGAGGTTTTGTGGGCGGTTTTTTGAACCGATAAGTATTACCTCTGTCTTGTCTGGATTTAATAAAAGAAAATTTCGCGTCATCCAATCTTTTATATCTTTAACACACTCTGTCAATTTGGATAATTTAGCGTTTTCATCCGGCCGTGATGAAATATAGATTTGAGTGTCATCAGCATAACAATGGAAACTAATTCCATGTTTCCTTATAATATTTCCAAGTGGCATCATATATACTGAGAATAACAGAGGGCCTAACACAGATCCCTGCGGCACTCCATAGTTTACTGGAGTTATGATCGATTTTTCTCCATTTAAATAGACAAAATGGTAGCGGTCAGATAAGTATGATCTGAACCAGCTTAATGCTTGTCCTTGAACACCAGTATAATTTTGTAGTCGATCTAAGAGTATTGTGTGATCTATAGTATCGAACGCAGCACTAAGATCAAGTAAAACTAGTATTGAGATACAGCCTTGGTCAGAAGCTAAAAGTAAATCATTTGTGATTTTAACGAGCGCATTTAATTTAATTAAGGCTATTCCTAATGGCATACTAATATTAAACAAATTTTCAGATGTAGATATCAATAATACATCTTTACAAAATCCTCAACTCTTTGTAAATGGTCTCTCTTTATTTGATAAAGGTTTTAATAACAACTTTATAAGAAACTCCTTTAATGTTGGATCCAGTCCTCCATGTAAATCAAAGTGGCTTAAACCTTATTGTATATCTTGGCGCAACATTTGGACTATGCCCTATAAGTTTATTATTTCTAATAAAGTCAAAGAAGTAATGTACAAAATGATTCATAGATGCTATCCTGTAAATGCAACCATTAGTAGATATATTCACGCTGTTTGTGATAAGTGCACTTTTTGTAACACATCACTTGAAGACAGAAAAAGGGCAATATAAAAATAAATGTTCAATTTCTTTTTGGACTGACTTTAAAATAGATATGACAAAAAAATTGAACAGATGTCTTGATTTAGACCCTCATGACATTTTACTTTGTTTCCAAAACCCTTTTTTTTTCTGAAAAACAAAATTATATAATTAATCTTTTTATCATTTTGGCGAAATTTTATATTCATAAGACAAGAATAACTCAAAAGAAAACCTCCTACGGTATATTGCCTTCTATAACACTGATCTAACAATATATTTTGAAACTCTTTCAAACATGAGATCACAAAATAAAAACCTTATAAAAACAATACAAATATTAAAGCTTTTCAAATACATATAAATGCCCTGATATTTTATACTTATATTTTTGTATTTGTTCTTATGTTTATGTTTATTTTTATAATAATAATAATAATTATTATTATTATTATTTTTATTTTTTTGGTAAAATATTTTGAGCTGTATTGTCAATACTTTGTAACCATTTTGGGGTTTTTTTGCATTGTACTGAAATGTTTTTGTATTTGAACTGACTAAATAAAAAATAAAAAAATTAAAAAAAAACTAGTTCTCTTCCGCAGTAGGTGATGCAGGGAGTCTTGTGATTGGTTTTCAAGCCAGCCAATCAGAATTTAGCAGTCTCATCTCTGATTGGCTGGAATTATGGCATATTGTAACGCTGGGTTGTGTTGAGCAAGCGAGCCGTCTGCGCTTAGACAGCTCACGGCTGGTATGAAAGGAGCAAGAAAGTGAAACTTTGCACACGCGAAAGAGAACGTCCGCGCACATCCAAATACTAATTTTAAATGCAAAATTGATTTTCGTTCGCTCGCAATATTTTCTTATCTGCGAGACGAACATTTCTCCGCAAAACTCAGTTGACGCGCGTGCGAAATGCCCTTTTCCACGCTCAAAATGTGATCTTGTGCGCGCAGAATTGTGACCGAAATCTCACCCCATACATTTCTCCCTAAAACCCAAACATAACGTCAGGACGCGTTTGATAATAAAAGGCTATTAAAAGTACCAAAATTGAGGCAATAGACGCTGTTCCAAATGCAGCGCGTGCTCCGAAACACAGCGCAACAAGACAAGCAACTTATATTTTGGGCTTCGTGTGCGCATCTAAACTATCAAATATACACAAAAATATGTCAAAATGGCTGTCTTGGAGATTCACTTAAACAGTTTATTCACTTAAATACAGTTTATGTCTTAAATGGGCGTTAATAGTTGGGAGAAAATATGATGCGTAATAATGATTAGATCTGCATTTGGTCTTAAAGAGGCAGCAGTCTAATAAACCTGCTGATGATTGCTCCATTAATGTGAATCAAACAACAAAAGGCAAAGAGAAAATCAGTCGCAGCTCTTGAATGATATAAGCTTTAATCTATCTATGATAAACTATACAGCGTTATTTTACATCTGACTTTATTAGATGTCTTTTTAGCCCATATTACTCCTGAACAGTAATGCCGACATTACTGAAATTAAAGCACTGGGTATATAATTTGTATATTTGTTTAATTGTATACTTTTTTTGTTTGACCATATGTTTGTACTTTGTTTTTGGTGTCCTATGTCTTCTGAATATATAAAACACAAAAGCCTGCACCCTTCTGCATAACATACATGTTTTATTTGTTTTGTTAAAGCATTGCTTTTTCTTTTGCTATATATATTTATTTTACATTTCAAAATATAAAGCAATATTAATTGTGTTCAAAATAATTTTTCCCCTTTTTTTTAATATAACAAAAAGAACCGATAAGAATACCGTTAAAGTACCGGATCGATAAGGAGTATTGGTAAGAGTAGTAATACCTTTAAAACCTTAACGATACCCATCCCTATTGGCAGCAACGAATTAAAAGTTATGGCCAATTTAACTGTGATTAAATTCAGTAAACGTCTGCCATATGTTGCCACCCCTCAAAAATTCCTGCCCCCCTCTCGCCACCCCATAAATATTTTTCTAGATCCGCCCCTGCATATATGATATAGTTTTAATCCAAATGACACGTGCTGAGTGAACGATCAGCAATCAAGAGCATTCAACAGAAGTGCTCTCTCTCTCTCGTCAGTAGGGCTGGGACGGTATGGATTTTTTCTTACCGCGGTTGAAAAGCAAGAAATTCCCGCGGTATTGCGGTAAACCGCTTTAAACCTCAACCCCCCTCCCCACCCTCCCCCAGTTTTTTTTTTTCTGCGATGTTGCGGCTGGAACAACAAACAAAGTGTGTCAATGATAATCTCAGGTAGTGTTTATGTGCTTTATTTAATGTTAAAAGCATGCAATGTGACTTTGAATATTGTTTAGTGCTCCAGCTTTGTAGCTGTAAAAGCAACAATGGATAATTCACCTCAGATCTTGAAATTAAACAAATGGAAACAAGAACGTTCAAACTGTGAACATACAAGTGTATTCTTTGACAAATATTGTTTTAGTAACTCAGTAGCCTATGTATTTTTAATAATGTTTAAATGGTGTAATATTTGTGAATTTGATTATGTAGCTACTTATCCATTTTCTTGCAAGTGCCGTCAAGATTACTCTCTGGTGCTGTGAGTGTGCACTTGCCGCGACTCCGCGAGGGTTAACAAATGCGGTCTTCACGTGAGAGAACTGTGTTAAATAAGCACGTGCAATTAAAAGCTGAGGTCCTGCTTTTACTTTTTTTATTTATTTACGGTGCGGCTTGGACGCGGCGTCCGTCGAAAATAGACTAGGCGCCTATCTTTATCGAAGCGGCGCTGAGAGACGCTTCTGAAACGCGCCGCGTCGTGGCTGTTGTAAACACAAGCATTTGACTAGAGTGGGCGCGATCAGCTCCGGGAGCCGCGTCGCAGCCGTAACACGCCACAGAGTGTAAATAAGGGGTTATAGTCAATAGCCTACGAATGGAATGTTATTATGTGTCAAGAAACAACTTGCGAACTTGCGAAAGGTTGGATTTGTTCCATCTTTTGATGATAAGTTTTGTTTAGAAAACCTTGAATCCATGTAAGACACAATGTTATTAGACACAATCCATGTCATTAGAATCAATGAATCCATGTCATTAGACACAACGTGAACACGTGAAGGCCAGTGTTTAATTAAAATTTTTTATTTTATTTTATTTATTTTTTGCGGTGATGACGGTGACAAGCTCAGACCCGCGGTAGGCGTCACGTGACCGCGGTAATGCGGTAACCGTCCCAGCCCTACTCGTCAGTTAACGTTATTAATAAGCTACATGCCTCGTTTTATTTTCTTTGCCATCGACATCCGACTGAACTACAAACTTTCCACTGATGTCTGTTTAAAGGGGTGTGCTTGACCAGCTCGCGCGTCTGTGCCGGTGTGCGCTCAATCCACTATGCGTTTTCCTCTCATCAGCTCGCGCACCACAGCTATGTGTTACTGTACACACACTGCCTGGTATTGGTTGTTGGGTTGTTATCGGTTCTAATCATTTTGACAGTAGGTGGATCATATCACTACTCCTCTATAATGAAGAAATGATGGTTGCACCTTCTAACTGTTCCTCTGGTGTCTCCGTCACTAAGGTGTTTTGTGGCTCTGTGAGGAAAGAGAAAATGAGTACATTTATACAAAGGAAAGAGACAATAGATACAATTACACAGAAGAATAAAGTGACAAGTACCTAAAGCATTGCTGAACAATATGGCGACACACTAAACTTCCTTAAAGGTGCCGTGTGTAAAAATTGAGGTAAAAATATCCAAAAAATGAGCTACATGCATCAAAAGAATGAGAAGAAATAAGGGCGATGATGTCATTAAAAAAATGTCAAGTTATAGTGCTGCAGAGATATCAACCTCAATTAGCATTAGCATTAATAGCCACGGCCCGACAGGTGTCGTAATACCAGTTTCGGCCATGGGAGGCGGTATGCCGGCAACATAACCACCAGCCAAACATGCAATACACGAATAACTCGCACGGCTTGTGGGCGTACTTGAACCTGATGTCAATCGTGTGGAAAGTAGCCTACTGCCCACTACTACATTCAAATAAAATATGATAAAAAAGGAACAGAACCAGAGTAGACATTGGCACTGCTTTCCATCGCTGGAGACAACTAATGGACATGAAAAAAATGAGGTTTGACTTCGAACTTGCAACATTTCGTTTGGATTGGTAAGTAAGATGCTGTTAGTATTTCGTTAGAAGTTTGTTTTATATGTTTGTGTAGATTTTCGGCAAGTTATAACATAGAAATGTATCGAAGGCTGTTCGATAAACGTATATAACGTTCATAAATACAGTATTGTAATATAGTACACATAGCACAATCTCTATTGCTCTTTTTTTCTTGCCAACTACGTGACCTATATTATGTTTATTAAATGGCTTTCCTGAGGTAAATCTGACATAATTGTTCTCCAGCTGTGTTATTGACCTCTTCACGATGATAAAAAACACTGATTGGTCGATATTATGTATGAGGAATACATTTTGGTAAGTTGTAGCCTAACTTTCAGTGTTCGTGATTTTTTTACTATTAGCTAGTAGATGTTCGGTTCACATGCGCTAGGGATCTGTCGTGTAACATTTACAAGCGCCAAAACGGTATTTAATTGACAGAATCTGAGAGCTGAGATTTTTTTTATATCATAACTAACCTGCTCTGTCTAGTCTGTCGGTCTCCGTGTCCTCTTTGCTTCGCGATTTTTCTGTGCGTGAGAAAATTCATGTGTGGGGTGAGAGCGTGTGAAAAGTGTTTGCGTGTGTCTCACGGTGAATGCGTGAGAGTTGGAAGCTCTGGTTATGTTGGCGCTAGCTTGGTCAACATCAGCGAATGCTGTCTGTCAAATTAATGTAATTCAAACTAACAATAAAAATGTAATATGAACAAAACGAATATGAACATATTCACTGGTAAAGGTGAAGGGGAGTAGCTTGAAGATATTCATACTCTAGAGTAGACCAACTCACTTTCTGGAGGTATACTGCCCCCATCTGGTATGGAATGTGGAGTATGAATTTATTTATTTTTACATAAGGCACCTTTAAGAACAGGATTCACAACTACTGAACATTATTTCATACATGATTGTTAATAAGCAGTGTGTCTCAGAAAGCACAGATAGTGTGTCTTTTTAAACATTACAAGTTATTATATTATATTTTTATTATATGAATTGTATTATAGTCATTTATATATATATATATATATATATATATATATATATATATATATATATATATATATATATATATATATATGAAGAGTTCAGATGCAAAAGCCTCTAAGTGCCATCTGAAATTTTCTTCTAGAATGATCATTTTTATCAAACTTGTATATTTAAGTGAAATGACTGAATTTAATTATGCAAGTTTGATAAAAATGATCATTCTAGAAAAAAATTTCAGATGGCACTTAAAGGCTTTTGCATCTGAACTCTTCATATATACTATATTACCATGTCCTGCAGTGTTGTAGATGTAGTTGATGGTCACTGGGGCTGTGATGCTGTTATCATTGTTCTCAGTGTTTATGCTGTTGTTGATGGCTGTGATGCTGTTATCAGTGTTTATGCTGTTGTCGAAGGTCACTGGGGCTGTGATGGTGTTTCCAGTGAGTACAGGAGCATTTACAGTTGCTCCTGTTTCAGCTTTCACATCAACACTGACTCCAGTGTGAGCATTGCTGCTCATCTGGCCTGGAATAGAGATAGAGAGATTAATTACATTGCTTAATCACAACTTTAACATTTCCAGTGAGAACACATCAACACTGCTAGTAGTGATTATGATATAGCATGTGTCAAAAATTATTTATTTATTATTTATGTCCCCCCCCCCCCCCCCCCACACCACCCACACACACACACACACACACACACACACACACACACACACACACACACACACACATACACATATTTCATAAGATTTCACACTAACTAAAGATGAAAAACATTCTGTTCTTTTAAAAGTGTATAAATGAAATGAATATATCACTTGATATAAAAATAAATATCTTGCTAAGTTTAGTGAAACAATTTAAACAGTTATTTATGGCTATTATGAATAAATAAAACAGCTTGCATGTTCAGCGAGATAAAGAGCTTAGCATTGGAAATGTGTTCAGTGATGTGGTTTACAAAATGCAGTAAGTTTAAAGCTGAAAATCTCCTGAGAGTTTCTTAGAGAGATAGAGAGAGACAGCGACACATGTGTGAGAGATCACCGCACAGAACACACTCCCATGGGGAAACACTGCGCTCCACACATCAGTTTTAAAGGACACACACTCTGTATTCTTTGGATGCCCTGCGGTTTAAACTGCTTCAATATATTTGCAAAACAAAGCAAATTCACAAACGGAGTGACATTTTTTTTCTTTCTCTCTCGCAACACACACACACACACACACACACACACACACACACACACACACACACACACACACACACACACACACACACACACACACACACACATTCACATGCAGCTGTGCCCCACAACTTTATCAAAAATAGTTTTGCAACTGAAAAGCTACATGACATTTCTCTGAATTCATAAACACATCCAACATGTCTAAATCGTTTAAGACCTCTATAAGAAGAAATGATGGTTGCACCTTCTAACTGTTTCTCTGGTGTCTCCGTCACTAAGGTGTTTTGTGGCTCTGTGAGAAAAGAGAAAATGAGTACATTTATACAAAGGAAAGAGACAATAGATACAATTACACAGAAGAATAAAGTGACAAGTACCTAAAGCATTGCTGAACAATATGGCGACACACTAAACTTCCTTAAGAACAGGATTCACAACTACTGAGCATTATTTCATACATGATTGTTAATAAGCAGTCTGTCTCAGAAAGCAGTTATTGTGTCTTTTTAAACATTACAATTTATCATTTTATTTTCTTTATATGAATTGTATTATAGTCATTATTATATATATCTACTATATTACCATGTCCTGCAGTGTTGTAGATGTAGTTGATGATCACTGGATGTGATGGTGTTTCCAGTGAGTACACATAAACACTGCTAGTAGTGATTATAATATAGCATGTGTCAAAAATGATTTATGTCCCCCCACACGACCCAAACAGGTTGTGCCCACCTACGACCTTGCACCTTTGACCCTGGGATCCTCTGGGACCATTTATGCCCTTTATATGACCGGTGGATATTTGGGATACCTCTGTTGATTTATGTCCCATGGTATGCTCTGGGGTCTAATATGTCCGTTTGATCAATTTAGAAGATTTAGACTATTGAATCACACACACACGCACACACGTACACACACACGGGTTCTATAAAAGGAACGTGTCTCTATTTTAAATTATGATTATAAATAAAATTAGGGCTGGGCACGTTAACGCGTTATTATCACGTTAACGCATTTATTAATTAACGCAGACAATTTTTTTTATCCCATGTTAACGCAGTTTTTTTATTATTATTATTTTGAAAGTCCGTTGCTCACTGGCTCTGAATACACATAGGCCTACAGTCAAACCATGGGTCACAGCTCTTCATCGGAGTGAACACGGTGAATCTGACTGCAGTAGATGTGAAAGATATGAATAAAAGTGATGTTATTTCAGCCAGCGCTCATACCTGTATTTACTTCCTGTTTTTGGTCGAAATCCACAGTAATCGATTGTCAAGTTCACGCGCGTGATCATACGTACTAAACCTATGCGCGTGAACTCGACAATCGATTACTGTGGATTTCGACCAAAAACAGGATGTAAATACAGGTATGAGCGCTGGCTGAAATAACATCACTTTTATTCATATCTTTCACATCTACTGTAGTCAGATTGACTCGTGTTCATTCAGAAGGAATCACTCACATTTTCAGTGCACTTGTAATGACACATCAAGGATGTTAAAGCCCATGTTGCAGGTTTTTTTTTTTTTTTTTTTTTTAATATAACCTTGTTTGAAAATACCATATGAAAAGTTAATGTAGGATTAAAAATTGCTTTGCAAGACATAAGGGCACAAATTTAATAGAAAACGTGACCGTTTCCTTGACCGTGTTGAAAAAGCGCTTTTTTTCACCATCGCGTCATATGACGTCACATGAGGTAGTCGTTTGCCTCTGCGTTCGCTCAGTGCGGAGTAGGTTGGTAGTCAGTTGGAGCGGTCATGATTCAGTGTGTTTTCTGTGCTTATTGTATTTCAATGAATCATCGTCGTGGTAAATGATTGTGAATTATGGCCTGTCAGGACATCGAGTCCACAGGTTTCCGAATAAGAAAAAGGACGGTGCAATCTTCCGTGCTAGTGTGCGTTTTGTGCCGGGTAAGAGACGGGACTTCACTTCTGCTTCTGCTTTGAAAAACGCGGTAGTGTGTAGCGTTCACTATAGACCGGATGATTATAATCCCGGCGATATGTGCACACTGTCCCGGCTCCTTCATCGGGTCGCCCGGTGACGGTCCGCCGTCAGCATGTGGTTCGGCCGCCGGCGGGAAACATGACGCTCACGGATCCGTCAGAGATCACTTATTGTACATCTGTTTTACAAAATGTGCCTTGTCTTAATTTAATTCATTAACATATCCTACATAAACTTGTAATGTAATGCATTTATGTGTTTGTTATTAGTCTGCAGCCGACACTTATTATTATTATAAATATAATATATTATGTTCTATAATTCATTTTCAATCTGTACAAACCGACTTTAATGTTTGTGTTGGCTGTTTCTA
This sequence comes from Rutilus rutilus, assembly GCA_021464565.1. Taxonomy (NCBI): domain Eukaryota; kingdom Metazoa; phylum Chordata; class Actinopteri; order Cypriniformes; family Leuciscidae; genus Rutilus; species Rutilus rutilus. The sequence continues at coordinate 5,647,711 of JAJAQA010000005.1, read as the reverse complement.
CATATAAAGTTTTTATACAGTAAGACAGTTGTGATTGTGATAATTTTTTTTATTCATCGTCACCAAATGGGTCAATTCAAAGCCTTTATAAAGTCCCTCTTCCTCTGGAAACGGTCTCCTAATGGCTGACACACACAACACATGCAGGTAAGGGTCTAAGTACTAGCTTTGCTATTGCCTGATACATGATGATAATAATCTGTACAGTATTGTGATCTGAGCATAGTGTTATATATCGTCGGCTAACGTGAATACATCTATAAGCTAACACTGTTCTCTCACCCTGTTCTCCTCACACCACAACTCACCGTTGTTCTGTCTAACCCTGGCCTGTCCTGCTCACTTGGCTTCATATCAGGCTCATAATTATATGATATCATCATATATATCAATTATAAATTAATTATATATATATATATATATATATATATATATATATATATATATATCATATGAGTAAACATTTAGGCTACAATTCCCTTTCCGAGCTGTCATTGCGATCCATTGCTTTCCTATTCGCTAGTTGATTTACTTTGACCGCTCTACCTCATGTTACGTCACTTCAGGTTCGGCGGTTTAAGCGATTTTCAAATGCGGAAGTAAAAATTTCTCACAAAAACGACCCCAGAAGCCTAAATAGCGTTTTATAAGTATATGTTTATATTTAAATCTAGTTCCTACATTATTTTTCTATACATTGGCTTACTGGGTACTCTAACCTGCAACATGGGCTTTAAGAGGCTAAAAGCAGGTTTAAATATTGCCCCATTGAAGTCAACAGGGTGCACATTTTAAAAAGAGGATAACACGGTGTAGGCAACACTGATTTTTGTTGTTGTTCTCTGTACTGACAGCACTCCAAATTTACAAAAAAATGAGCTCAATGTTAAAATTGACTGGAGTTCTCCTTTAATGCAAATGGGTGAAGTGTCCCTTTAAGTTGAGATTTACAAGAAATATTGTATTGCTACTGTGTAAAGGGAATACTGCTGGTAAAAAGCACATTCGGCTATTTGTTTTAAGTTTTTGCAAACCACATGTTATTGCACTTTTGTGTATATAGCAGTACATTTAGATCAAAAGTGCGCAATACACTACTTTAGAATTCATTATTAAATTTTGCGCGTAACAATGCGATTAATCACGATTAAAAATTGTAATCGTTGCCCAGCACTAAATAAAATATATAACTCAGTGAATAATAACAAATGTTACAAAAACTGATTTAAACAGTTTTAGTTATACAAATAAGTTGTTTAAAAATAAATACATATAATTATAAAAACACCTTACATTTTCAGAGCGCTGAATAAGTAGTTCTTTATGCAATGATAAAAAAAAAAAAAAAAAAAAAAAAATCCAAATAGTGTAAGTTGTCATAAGCAAGACACTCAGATCCTCCAGTGATAAACCACAGTGTGAACTGAAGCTTCAGACGCTCACAGAGACGGAGGAATTACAGACCAGACGAGCCTCGGGACACACTGTCACAGTAAAGCTAGTCTGCGCTCCAGAGGTTTATTCACACTAAATTCATTTAAAAGCATAATCTTAAAAGTTTAAATTAGATCTTTTAAAATTAAAAGACTGTTTAAATCAAATCTTTAAAGTTTTATCAAAATTGTATTTTCTATTTATCTTCTAGAAGACTTCTGTATGAGATAAATGATTTTGCTTAAATTTTGATTGGATTGGATTGGGGGGATGTAAAAGAAAAATCTTGTATCACATTAAGTGTATTGTGATTGTCAAAACATTTTAATAACTAAACAGAATTTGATTAGGTTAAAGGAACACTCCACCGTTTTTTGAAATAGGGCTTATTCACCATCTTTCCTACATTTAGATAGGTGGGCAAACACATTTCTGTCAGTACCACTATCGTCAAATACGATTGACAATTAGCATAGGGTTTGGACTGGCGGTATGATTCTGTTCTGGGCCAGAACTGTAGCCTAGCATGGATAAGAGCAGCAATAACCCCCCTTTAGAGTAAACAGAACCAACATGAATGTACTACAGTCATTAATTCAAGATTTTAAAGTACAACATAATTCGAGAATTTATTCTGATTCAAAGAGCGCTCAGGAGGCCAAATCCTGGCTGATGAGAGGAGGAGCTGGGGATGGAGGAGGGTAATTAGCTCCTGAGAAACGCGATAGCTGCTAATAACACTGAAGGAGCTTATATGTATACAGTGATAGGCGTCGTATTCCTATAGGTAGACGTGGATCAGCTGAGAGTCATCTGATGCGAGCTTGACTAATGTGACCTGCCAGAACTAACGCTACGCTTAATGTTTGTCTCAGCGTATGCTTTGTTTTAGTCTGGCAGCGCCGCCACTAGCTTAGCTTAAGAAAAAATCATCCTTGAATCAATTCCTAACACATTTCTAATATGATGTTCTAGATGATATTAGGATGGAGAAAATGAGAGGAATTGCAAAAATCCTCACTTGAAAAGACAACATTTAGTTCAAACGATTACTTGCATAACTAATTTCAGACTGTATAAAAATAACACATTAAAAATTGCGATTAATATTTACCCTCCGTTGAATTGGCTCCAACAGGAGCAGGATCCTCAAAACTGCCCTTAGCCTGAGCTGTGTGAGAGAGAAAGAGATGAAATGAGAATACAGTGACATTAAACCACACAAACACATCAGCAAAGCAAAGTTTAGGCTGAAAGCCAGTAGTTATTCATTTATATTGAAAACATTTACTCTGAGAGATTAATAATAGAAAAATAGTATTACAAATATATTTGTATTTTTTTTTCCTAAATGTATTTCAATTATATTTAGAAAAATATTCTTTAGTTTTGCTTTTATTTTTTAAACAGCACATTTCATTTGAACTTTTATAAGTTATACATTTGAACAATTTATGCTTTTCTTACGCAGTATCTACGCAGTCTTGTTTCCAGTCCAAATATCTAAAAATAATAACATCAAGAAGCATTTACTAGATGTGTAAAATGACATAAGAAATTATATCTTGTTTTCTGTCAATCAAAATGAAGTGAGTTTTTTGCTTAAATCGAGCTAAAGTATCTGCCAATGGGGAAGGGAAAAAACTGAATTCAAACGGAAAACAAGATTATTTTTTGCAAGTGTGGTACACGCTGCCTGGTATTGGTTGTTGGTATTGGAGCATTTTTACGAGTGCGAGTACATGAGCTCGGTATTGGTGCATCTGCCTCATCACATCCTCAGATTCTTAATATCACAGCCTATTGTAGTTCTTGTGTTTCTGCTCGCCTCTTCTCTTTTTCTGTTCTTTCCTTCAGTGATTCTGCTTGTTAACAGCAGGTGTTCATCACTAATGCTCAATCGTCAATCGATTAATATACTTCAACACTCTGTAGAGTGGGACCATATGAACACTGAGCCGTGGTGATTTAACACTGAGGATTTCGATCCGTCTATCCACACCATCCTAACAACACCGTATACCATCTTACAAAGTTCATTTTATCTGTCTGTATCTCTCTGAGAGACAACAATAAAACTTCAGATTTCAATATATGAAGTAGTACTTCAGGCTTTCATAAAAGCCAACAAAAAAGTTTGCCTTGACTTTTTTTTATCAAGTTTAACACAGCCAACAGGAGTCTACATGCACACCAATATGCTGAAATGTTGATGCAACATGATGTGATTGCAGCATAAAGTGGTTTTTGTACAATTAAAGATAACATTTACTCACATTTTGTTGACCCACCTCCTTCTGTGGCTTCTGTAGAGAAATATAAATCTTCATATTTGTTACAAATCAAGTAACGTCCATCATTCCCTTGAACAATTTCCTTAAATGTCGCTATAAGGTCGGCAGGAGTGCTGTTTGTCCCCAGTCTGTAGTGTCTATTAAAACACTTATTGATGATTTCCTTTATGACGTCATTGACTTGGGTCGGCTCTGCACCATCAGGCTCTTGTGTCGTGAGCACCAGAGTGTGTTCAAACACACTGTCAGAGAAACAGTTGAGCACTTTCTCTATGCACTCTTTCTCTTCTCTCGAACACTCATCGGGTTTGAGGACCAGAGCGATCACATGAGGTCCCGGCGCAGACAGAGACACACACTCCTTCACTCCCTGTGTGATGTGACGTAGTGAGAGATCAGGGCTGAGCAGGAGAGAAGTGTTGATGACCGTCACGTGTCTTCCTCTGATTCTCTCACTGTACAGCTCTACATCAGCTGGAGGAGATTCACTGTCAAACGCTGCTCTTCCTATGATGAAGTTTCCCACTCGGCTGTTTTCTGATACACTCCTACCCAGAAGAACAATCCTCAGATCACTCACTGAAACACACAACACACAGGATGTTACAGTGTGTCACAATGTAACGTGTCACTGTGAAAATGAGGCACCATTTAGTCTGGAACCTGAAGCGACCTTCTCGAGAACCTCTAGGAACCCTTTACTCAGTTCAATTCAATTCACGTTTATTTGTGTAGCGCTTTTCACAATATACATCATTTCACAGCAGCTTTACAGAAAGTGCATGAGTCCATATTACAATCTACAGTGATCTGTTATCAGAGGAAACTGTCTAAGTTATGCATTTCAGAAATGTAGATATATAAAAATCACAGTTAGCTAAAAATTTATTAATTTAAACAATGTAATAATTGAATGCAGAAACAATGAGTTCATTGAAGTAATGAATACTTGTTTGTTAACAAATGATTATGACATTTATAAAATATAGCTAAATAAAATATAATATATATGTAAAATATAGCCTTTAGGTCCCTCAAATACCCTGTATGGTGTCTCTGTGTATCTATAAAGACTAGACTTACTCTCAGGAGGAGTACTTTCTTTGCTGTTTCTTCTACTGGCAGGACGAACACAGACCACACCTGCAGAAAAAAACATTTCAATTATATTTGATACTTACAGCACAGTAATTCCACACCTCAGTTTTACTAAATAAATACTGGCAAACAAACAACAAAGCTTTCTTTCTAGACGCTTTCTTTATTAAATTCTCAACATGATCAAAATTATTGAACAACAACAGAATTGTAATTTCAAATATTAGTGAATTTAAGTGTTTGATTTTGGTGATATTCTCTGTTGATTTATTCTGAAGATTAATCATGACATCTTTATTTATGAAGTGTTTCATACAATATACACTCAAAGGCCACTTTATTAGGTACATCTGTTCAACTGCTCGTTCACGCAAACATCGGCTGCGTCTGAACACTTAAGGTGGGCATAAAATATGTGATTTCAGCAAAGTTACCAACTCACACTGTACGAGTAGATCTCATGTGATGTAAAGCCAAAGCATAACCGACGCACTGAGAGGATAATAAAAGATTAGATAGATCAGCTTACTCATTAAAAATGATTTAAAAACATTTAGGTCTATTACACAATGAATTATAGGCCTATTATTAAAATTATTAACAGTCTATAATATTTCTGAACACTGCAATAATCAGTAATCAATGAAAATTAAGAGCAGTTTTATTTAGAAAATAAATTGCTTGACATAAAATACTTTATTTTATTTTTTTAATTCAGTATGTATATAGGCCACAAGATAAATATTAAGAAAATAAATGAATGTAGCCTACTGTCATCTGTCAGCTGCATCCTACTGTCAGCTGGAGAACAATAATGTCAAATAACGTCAACTTTTACCTCAGAAAAGCCTTTCAGTGTCCATAAACTCATTTATGATTAATATGCACTATATTACATATTTATTATATTTTTACTTAACATGCTGCCTACACCATAGGTCTTCAACCCTGCTCCTAAAGGCTCACTGGCCTTCAAAGTTTATATCGCACCTGCTTCAGGTGTTTTTGATTAGGGTTAGAGAGCTACTGCTGTGTTCCCGTGTTTACAGTAGTGTCGACATGGCATCACGTGCCGTTATATTCAGAGCTGGTCACGTCCTCGGACCGGGAACTATGCGTTCCTATAGTACCACTATCAACCCCTAAATGAATCTGCAGCAGTCTGCAAATAGACTGGATATGACAGCATTTATAGGATGCATTGAGGAGGAGGCCGAACTACACTCAATGGCCATTGACGCTGACATTATTATGGTCAGTGACACTGGCTCAGATTCTGTTTAAAGAACAATTCTTTGTGACTGTACGTAGTTCTCAAGTTGAATAAGATACATACATACATTACATACATACATACATCTTCTTTGGCTTATCCAGGGCCAGGTCGCGGGGGCAGCAGTCTAAGCAGAGATGCCCTGACTTCCCTCTCCCTAGACCAGGGGTCGGCAATAGGCGGCCCACGGGCCAAAACTGGCCCGCCAGCAATATTTTCTGGCCCGCCAGATTATTTTGGAAGTCCGTTTTTTTTTTTTTTTTTTATCAGCCTATTTTTATTTTACAATAACGGTTTACAAATAGGCCCCATGTATCATTCGTTCAATCGTGTGTTTTTTTTTTTCAAATTAACCCTCTGAGGTCGGCAATCACGCCGGCGTGATCTGCTCGCTTTTTTCCTTATCAGTTCAAACGAGACTCCAAATACTCTGTTGACTTTGATTTTACAAACAAGTTTCATACATCAATCGATCCTGTTAAATGTGTATTATTTTTGTGTATACTCACAATAAAAGCAAAGTGTTGTGCTTTTTGCCAAATAAAGAAAAATAACATGATGCGAGTTCTGCCTTCTCTCTGTCAGTGTAGTCCATTCTGAAACGCGTCCGAAAATGAACAATAACTCAGCGAATACTCAGTCAAACAGGCATACAGACACACAGGCATGAAGCTTGAATTCTCTTCTTTTAAATGAAGTAATTTTTATAAAAAACAAATATTCTCTGTTTATGTAATCTGGATGAAAAGAGAGAGATGTCAGTCGTTCTCATCTCAGCTCATTATGTTTTAATTTGACCCCGCCCACGGAGAGCGCGCGCTATTCAAACGCAAATGAATGAGGCAATCCATGCAAACTGTGAACACTCTCATACCAGCTCGAGAAAACACATCAAGTTTAATCAGATCATTGTACTTGTTTACACTGTCTCGCAGCGCTGTGAGGAATAATACTATCGTAATAATAATAATGGAAAATGTACCTCAGAAGTGCTGGTATTTCGAGGAGCAACGGATCCTGAGAATACTGTAGTAATTTTTTTCATTCTCAAGTGAATCGCGTTTCTGTGTGATGAATGAACGGCAGAGATGCGCTGTTTACCACAGCTCGCAAAAAGACAGTTTAAATTTGAATCGCGTTTCTGTGTGTGAATGAATGATCCGCTTTTAGAAAACTATATTGCTATACTGAGTAAAAATCGACTGAAATATGTTGAAATAAAATGTATTTGTATAAGCAACGTATTAAACTGCAAATTAACATTTATATTCCTTATAATAAAAACGTTAGACCTATGTTACAGACATATGAAAGGCAAAATTTCGTTGACTAGTTTTGGATAGATTATACATTTTTACTGTAAAATATCTGCCACCTCAAATAAGCTTTTGTTTGCCAATTTTTGCTCATATGTTAAATATAGTATGTTTTGTCAAAAATAAAGTCATCAAATAATATGTTATAGTGTTTGTTCCAATGTAGCCTAGGCTATATTCAAGTAATGAATCGTTAACTTTGAAATATGTAAGGACTTCCGGTTATGGTGCTTTGCTGAAGAGACGCACGAGTTAACCCTGCTGTAATCTGTTTTAAGATTTCTTAAATATATTCCAGTTCCGTTCAACTTTCGAGCTCACTTTGTTTATAAGTGAATACTGTTCACGATGTCACCTAAACGAGTAAAGCAAAAGCCGAAGAAAGTAGAAAATACAGAAGATATCTCCGACTCCGAAAGCATGGAAGAGCACCTTACACATGGCGACGAAGACTCATCGCCGGTTAGTGGAGATCAAGCAGGCGGCTTACACGCTGATACAAGTGGTATCTTACAAGCAATAAACTCGATGAAAGTGGATATGACCTCTCAGTTCGAAACTGTCCTTTCAGCTGTACAAGAAATCAAAAACCAAGTTGCAGAGTGTTTCGGAAGATTAACGCAGACAGAGGAACGCATTTCTCAAACGGAAGATTCGGTCTCCACACTTCAATCAACGACCAGCGCTCTTGAAAACAAAGTCTCTGCGCTTACTTGGAAAATAGATGATTTGGAAAACCGCAGCCGACGCTCCAATCTGAGGCTCCTAGGTTTACCAGAAAAATCTGAGGGCAACGATGCATGTACGTTCTTAGAAAGCTGGCTATCTGAAGCACTGGATATGGAACCACTCCGAAAGCCACTGGCCATAGAGAGGGCCCATAGGATCGGTTATATGCTGAAAACTGCAGCGGACGCGAATTCAACCCCGAGAGTGATGATCGTGAAGTTTTTGGACTATAGAGACAAGGAGCGCGTGATGTGTGCGGCTAGAGCAAAAAAAGATGTACTGTTCAAAAATCACCGAATCATGTTCTTTCCGGACCTTTCTGCTGAAGTGAACAAACAACGGAGGCAATTCGACGAAGTAAAGAAGAAGCTGCGAGCTAAGGGACTGATGTATGGATTCATTTTTCCAGCACGCCTCCGAGTGACCGTTGATGGCCAGGCTCACGTCTTTCAAAGTCCGTCAGAAGTTAACGACTTTCTAATGAGCATGTAAGATGGTGCTATTTTCTGTTCTTTGTTCACTTTCAAGAACACATAAGCAATAGACAAATCAATAGGTTGAATTCCTTATAATGGGACGATGTAAATTGCACAGCGGGGCTCAAATGCGATGCGATTCACCGTACGGATCTTTTCCCTAAGTTAAATTGGGTAGATTCAGTTAAGGAAGTTAGAAGTAAAGAATTGTTTGGATTTGCTGGTGGTTCTCGGCAGGTCGCAGTTGTGGAGTTAAAGTGTTTTTTTATTTATTTTTAATTTTTTTTATCTACTTTAAATTGGATGTTTATAACCATATTGTTTATTTCAGTTTGTTTTAAGTCTTATCTTTACAAGGTACAGGTGATTTTTCGTTTTAAAATATGGAAGAGTGTTGGATTATTTCATAATATAAAAGGAAATGACAGATACCATTGGGGTTAAAATTATTTCGTGGAACTGTAGGGGGCTACATACTTTTTCTAAAATCAAACAAGTGATGTCCAGATTAAAGCAATTACAGTCTAAAATCGTTTTTCTTCAAGAAACACATCTAATGCCCAAAGACATATGTAGAATACGTAATAGGTGGCCTGGTCAGGTATTTGCAGCTTCATTTAGTTCTCAAGCGAGAGGGGTAATTACAATGATTCACAAATCAATTCCATTTCAGATGGATAAGACAATACAGGATCCTTCAGGTAGATACCTATTTGTTCAAGGGACATTATTATCTAAACGGCTGAATCTTATTAATGTTTATGGCCCTAACGATGACGTACCCAAATTTTATAGTAACCTCTTCTTAACTTTATCCACCTTTTCTGGGTTTTATGTGATGGGAGGAGATTTCAACTGCACATTGGATCCAATTAGAGATCGTTCATCTGGCCTTGATCAAGCCCATAAACAGACTAGAAAGACCCTAAATTATTTTATAAAGGATTTAAACCTTGTTGAAATATGGAGACATTTGCACCCTAAAGATATTCAATATTCTTGCTTTTCCAGAACACACCAGTCCTATTCTAGAATTGATTATTTTCTTATTTCTGTAACACTTATGTCATACATTACTGATTGTTCTTATGATTCTATTGTAATTTCAGACCATGCCCCCATTTCACTCACCTACATTGACCCTAAATTACTAGGAAACCCTCCAAAATGGAGATTTAATCCCAAATGGCTCCTAGATGATCAATTCAATAAACATATTCTACAGCAGATAGATATGTATTTTGACATTAATACAACACAAACATCAGCTAGTATAAGATGGGAGGCTTTTAAAGTCTTCATTAGAGGTGTTATTCTAAGTGTCACAAGTAGTAAATCAAAAAGCTTTAAGAAAGAATTGACTGAACTGGATACTAAAATAAAACTTTTAGAAAAGACCTTATCAAATAAAAATGACTCAAATATTCATCAGGAACTGCTGAATCTTAGAACTAAATTTAATGAACTATCTGCCAAAAAAGCAGCAGCTAGTCTAATGATGTTAAGACAAAATTATTATGATCAAGGTGAAAAGGCAGGGGAATTGTTAGCTTGGAGAATTAAACAAAAGCAATCAGAAAGAACTATAAATTCTATTGAAGACAATTGTGGCATCATTACAGTGGACCCAATAAAGATAAATGACACTTTTAAATACTTTTTTGAGACTTTATATTCCTCTGAGTATGTAGATAACAGTACACAAAAAGAATTTCTTGACAGTCTGTCTATACTGTACCTATTATTTCTGAAGAGACAAAATTGTCTCTAGATATGGACATAACAGAAGAAGAGATCACAGAAGCCATCAACAGTTTAACAGCAGGTCGAACACCGGGACTAGATGGCCTTAATGTAGATTTTTACAAGAAATTTAAAAGAAAACTTGCCAGACCTATTTTAGATATGTTTAAAGAATCCTTTGCAAATGGTATGCTCCCAGAATCCATAAGACATGCTCTCATTACGCTCATCCCCAAGCCTAACAAAATAAATACAAAATGTGATTCATTTCGACCAATCTCATTACTTAACACAGATGTTAAAGTACTAAGCAAAATTTTAGCAAGGAGGTTGGAGACACTTCTACCTAAGATAATACACAAAGACCAAAATGGATTCATTAAGGGTAGGCAGGGTTTTCATAATGTTAGAACCTTGCTTAATGTTTTATATCTTAAAAAAGGGGCTTGTGATGCGGCCATTCTTTCCTTAGATGCCGAAAAGGCTTTCGACAGGGTGGAATGGCCGTATCTATTTGAGGTCCTTAAAAGATTTGGGTTTGGGGAAATTTTCTGTAAATGGATTAAGATACTTTACATGCGTCCTATGGCTGAAGTACTAACTAACAATATAGTTTCTAAGGCTTTTAACATCCAAAGGGGTACTCGTCAAGGGTGCCCCCTTTCACCCCTTCTTTTTATCTTAGCAATTGAGCCACTTGCCATCGCGGTAAGATCTCATAGTAATATACTAGGTATTAGATCAGACACAATAGATTTGCGCATTTCGTTGTATGCAGATGATGTAATTCTATACTTGACAAATCTGGCTCACTCCATCCCTTCTCTAATACGACTTCTTTTACTCTTTGGTAACTTTTCTGGTTATAAAATAAACCAATCTAAATCATGTATCCTTTTACTGAATAATGGTGATAGTCAAATACCAACTGTAACACAGTTCAATGTGGTAGATTCCTTTATTTATTTAGGAATTAAAATAACAGCGAATGTATTTTTATATGTTTGCCGAAATTGTAGCGCAATTTGATATTCCCAAAAAACATTTTTTTAAATTCCTTCAATTTAGGAGCTATGTTTCTTCCTATCAAGGTGCAAAGCTTACAAAACCTAATAAGACACCTCTTGAAGAACTGTTATCAAAATCTGCCCAAACTAAAGGTTTAATATCCATGTTTTATAAAATGTTAGAATCACACTCTAAAGAATCATCAGAATCTAAATTGGCTTCCTGGAGAGAAGATTTAAATGTAAACATTCCCTCGGATGTTTGGGATGGAATATGTACGAAAGCTCATGTACAAACAGTTAATAGTAATCTTAAATTAATTCAGTACAACTGGATTATGAGAATTTACATTACTCCAGTTAGGTTAAATAAAATTAACCAGAATATCCCAGATACGTGCATCAAATGCTCAGATGATAAAGGTACACTTTTGCATTGCATGTGGAACTGCCCAAAGGTGCAGGAGTTTTGGAAGGAGGTGGCTATATTTATTTTTCAGATGTGGTCTATAAATCTACCAATGAAACCCGAAATTTTTATTTTGGGAATTATTCCTGAGAATACTGTGGACCATGGCAGCACTCGTAAACTTGTTGATATTAGTATACTTCAAGCAAAGCGTCTAATAGCCTTGTATTGGAAGAAAGTGGAAAAGCCATCTATCGTACAGTGGATCAATAACATGTCCTTCTGTTTAGCTATGGAAAAGATGAAAGGTAAAATTTCTTCTTTTGAGAACATTTGGACACCCTTTATATCCTTTATATCAAATTCGGATTTTGGGAATGTACTAAATAAGACAGGAGAACTACTATGGAAGTCAATGGGGACCGAGATCTGTTTGATTACAAACATTCTTCCAAATATCTTCCTTTGAGTTCAGCAGAACAAAGAATCTCAAACAGGTTTGGAACAACTTGAGAGTGAGTAAATGATGACAGAATTTTCATTTTTGGGTGAACTATCCCTTTAATCTCTCTCTTTCCATTAGAGACATTTGAATGTGAGATTCTGGAAATGAGATCTAAATTTTGCGGACCCATCAGGTCGGGATATAAAGCGGATGAACGCAGAGTCTATTTTAAGCGGTTTAATTTGTATCCATAGGCCTACTCCATGTAGCTGGCCCGCCATCTACTGGCTAAAAAAATATTGGCCCGCGGCCAAAGTTACTTGCCGACCCCTGCCCTAGACACTTCCTCCAGCTCTTCCGGGGGGACACCGAGGCCGTTCCCAGGCCAGCTGGTCCTAGGTCTTCCCTGGGGCCTCCTCCCGGCGGCTCTACTCTGAGCTCCTCCCGAGTGACCGAGCTTCTCACCCTATCTCTAAGGGATCGCCCAGCCACCCTGTGGAGAAAGCTCATTTCGGCCGCCTGTATCCGGGATCTTTTCCTTTCGGTCATGACCCCCAGCTCATGACCATAGGTGAGAGTAGGAACGTAGATTGACCGGTAAATCGAGAGCTTCGCCTTGCGGCTCAGCTCTTTCTTCACCACGACAGACCGGTACATCGACCGCATTACTGCAGAAGCTGCACTGATCCGTCTGTCAATCTCCCGTTCCATCCTTCCCTCACTCGTGAACAAAACCAAGATACTTGAACTCCTCCACTTGAGGCGGGAACTCTCCACCAACCTGAAGTGGGCAAGCCACCCTTTTCCGACTGAGAACCATGGCCTCGGATTTGGAGGTGCTGATTCTCATCCCAGCCGCTTCACACTTGGCTGCAAACCGCCCCAGTGAATGCTGAAGGTCCTGATCTGATGGGGCCAGCACGACAACATCATCCACAAAAAGCAGAGACGAAATCGCGTGGTCCCCAAACCTGACCCCCTCCGGCCCCTGGCTGCGCCTAGAAATTCTGTCCATAAAAATTATGAACAGAACCAGCGACAAAGGGCAGCCCTGCCAGAGTCCAGCATGCACCGGGAAACAGTCTGACTTATTGCCGGCAATGCGAACCAAGCTCCTGCTCCGGTCGTACAGGGACCGGACAGCCCTTAGCAAAGGGCGCCTGTTCCCATACTCCCAGAGCACCCTCCACAGGATGCCACGAGGGACACAGTCGAATGCCTTCTCCAAATCCACAAAGCACATGTGGACTGATTGGGCAAACTCCCACAAACCCTCCAGCACCCTGGAGAGGGTATAGAGCTGGTCCAGTGTTCCACGACCGGGACGAAAACCACACTGTTCCTCCTGAATCCGAGGTTTTACTATCGGCCGTATTCTCCTCTCCAGTACCCTGGCATAGACTTTCACAGGGAGGCTGAGAAGTGTGATCCCCCTGTAGTTGGAAAACACCCTCCGGTCCCCCTTCTTAAAAAGAGGGACCACCACCCCGGTCTGCCAGTCCAAAGGCACTGTCTCCGACTGCTACGCGATGCTGCAGAGGCGTGTCAGCCAAGACAGCCCTACAACATCCAGAGACTAGTACCTCAAGTCTCTGGATGTTGTTGGCGGATCTCATCCACCCCCGGTGCCTTGCCACCGAGGAGCTTCTTAACTACCTCAGAGACTTCAGCTTGGGTGATGGACGAGTCCGCCTCCGAGCCCTCAGCCTCTGCTTCCTCAATGGAAGACGTGTCGGTGGGATTGAGGAGATCCTCGAAGTATTCCTTCCACCGTCCGACAACATCCCCAGTTGAGGTCAACAGCTGCCCATCTCCACTGTAAACAGTGTTGGTAGGGCAATGCTTCCCCCTCCTGAGGCGCCGGACGGTTTGCCAGAATCTCTTCGAGGCCAACCGATTCCATGGCCTCACCGAACTCTTCCCAAGCCCGATCTTTTGCCTCCACAACCACCCGGGCTGCAGTCCGCTTGGCCTGCCGGTACCCGTCAGCTGCCTCAGGAGTCCCACAAGCCAGCCAGGCTCGATAGGACTCCTTCTTCAGCTTGACAGCATCCCTTACTTCCGGTGTCCACTGGCAACGGAGACCTTACGGCCACAGCTCCGAGTGGCCACGTCGACAATGGAGGTGGAGAACATGGTCCACTCAGACTCAATATCTCCAGACTCCCCTTGGGATTTGGTCGAAGCTCCGCCGGAGGTGGAAGTTGAAGATCTATCTGACAGGGGACTCCGCCAAACGTTCCTAACAGACCCTCACAGTGCGTTTGGGCCTGCCGAGTCTGTCCAGCCTCCTCCCCGGCCATCGGATCCAACTCACCACCAGGTGGTGATCAGTTGACAGCTCCGCCCCTCTCTTTACCCGAGTGTCCAAGACATACGGCCGGAGGCCAGATGAAACGACCACGAAATCGATCATCAACCTCCGGCCTAGGGCGTCCTGGTGCCACGTGCACTGATAGACGCCCTTTTGCTTGAACATGGTGTTCGTTATGGACAAGCTGTAACTAGCACAGAAGTCCAATAACAGAACACCGCTCGGGTTCAGATCAGGGGGGCCGTTCCTCCCAATCACACCCCTCCAGGTGTCACTGTCGCTGCCCACGTGGGCGTTGAAGTCCCCCAATAGAACGACGGGGTCCACAGTCGGAGCACTTTCCAGCACCCCTCCCAGAGACTCCAAGAAGGCCGGGTACTCTACACTGCCGTTTGGCCCGTAGGCGCACATGACAGTGAGAGACCTATCCCCGACCCGAAGCGACCCTCTCGTTCATCGGGGTGAACTCCAACACATGGCGGCTGAGTAGGGGGGCTATAAGCAAACCCACACCAGCCTGCCGCCTCTCACCATGGGCAACTCCAGAGTGGTGAAGAGTCCATCCTCTCTCCAGGAGTGTGGTTCCAGAGCCCAAGCCGTGCGTGGAGGTGATCCCGATTATCTCTAGTCGGTACCTCTCAACTTCACGCACAATCTCAGGCTCCTTCCCCGCCAGAGAGGTGACATTCCACATCCCTAGAGCTAGTTTCCGTGTCCAGGGATCGGGTCGTCATGGCCCCGGCCTTCGACTGCCACCCGATCCTCTCAGCACCAGCCCCTTATGGTCCCACCTACAGGTGGTGAGCCCACGGGAGGGCAGCCCCACGTCGCTCCTTCGGGCTGAGCCTGGCCGGACCCCATGGGGGAGGCCCGGCCACCAGGCGCTCTCATATGAGCCCCAACCCCGGGCCTGGCTCCAGGGTCCCTCCAAGGTCTCAATATTATTTAATTATTTAATTTTATTGTTTTACTCAAATTACATATATATGATATCTAATGTTTCACGTCATAGAGATCAATCCATTGACCAGCGCTGTCAGGAATGGGAAATCACCTTAACCACTGAAAGGATACTGAAACAGATTTTTTCCCTATGAATATATGACTGACCTGAAGAATGAAAGTTGTATTATATACTTATGTACTTAATATCATGCTCATAGCCATACGAAATAGCTCTATATCTCAGACGGGCTGCAGCGTTAATTTAGTGTGAAACGATTGAAATTTTTCAACAACAAAATTTTTTTAATTAGGGATGCGCCGATACCACTTTTTGCAGAGCGAGTCCGATACCCATACTTTCATTTTTGGTACTCGCCGATACCGTAACCGATCCCTGAATTTTCACTGCATTTGTAATTTTTAAATGTATTAGTAGATAAACCAAAAGAATATCAATCATATTAGTTGGCTTAATTTGTTCATCAAATATATATTTCTTTAAGTTATTTCCATGCTTAATTAACCCCCTGGGGTCGGCGGTATCGCCGGCGATACCAGCTCGCTTTTTTTTTATCAGTGTAAAAGAAACTCATAAATACTCTGTTGACTTTGATTTTCCATAGGAGTTTCATACATCAATCGATCCTGTTAAATGCACGCTTCTCCGGTAAAGACGCCCTTCAGATGATTCTGGACAGCGAGGAAGAATTCACCTTTTCCTCAGAGGAAGATTGTGAACGGCAGCATTTTGAAGAGCGAATTGATCCCGCCGAGGACACAATTTCGGAGTAAGTTTTACTTATATATAATTATTTTTCTGATAATATAGAACTCATGAATTTTCAGACTATATTTTGCTTAGTTTTGGCTAGCTTTTGACATCTTACAAGATTGCCTTACAATATCCCTAACATTCGTGTATATGCTCAAGTGTAAACTTTTTCAATGTGATAGGCTATTACTCTCTAAACATATTTGTATATTAAATATATTTCACTCAGTTTTGATTAGCTTATAACACTGATTATCATGCTAAAATACTGCCTTATGTTTAATGTAGCTTATTTGCGAATATCTGCTTAAGTGTAATGTGATTTAGTCTAAATATATTTCAGCCTCCGGTAAAATATGTGATAGCCTAGGCCTACTGTCTAAATACTAGACATTATGTATATATATATATATATTTTACATTTTACATTTATGCATTTGGCAGACGCTTTTATCCAAAGCGACTTACATTGCATTATCCTATACATTTATACATAGGTATGTGCAATCCCCTGGGATCAAACCCACAACCTTGCGTTGTTAACGCAATGCTCTTACCACTGAGCTACAGGAAAGACTTATATATATATATATATATATATATATATATAAACGTATGGTTTTGGTTAGACTATGACACTGCTTATCATGCTTCCATACTGCCTTATGCACAGATGTTTGTGAATACAGGTGTAAATGTTTGAAATGCATGTGTCGTTCGCGAACGATCCGTTCATTGCGTGCGTCACTAAATACGTGCAGTCATGGCCCATAAACAGATACTCGCGGTGATATTTCTCTGTCCTATGGACCATCAACAGATATATACATACATTGTGCGTCCATCACAATTAATTGCCCATCAGTTTACTTTGGATAATGTATGCTAACAGTTTTTTTTTGTTGTTGTTTTTTAGGAATGTGGGGAGTGTCTGTCACACCCCTGGTCTGAATCTCATTAATATTGATAGGCCATTACCACTCCCATGCATAAACCTCTTCTGACAAAAAAACTGTTTTACAAAGTGTAAATCAATGTATTGTGTTATGTGAACGATTAGGCAGGATGATTTTCACATCATTTTGAAGCCAGAACTCGAAGTGACAACATTCATCAGTCAAAAGTCTTATTCACACATATTTAGTATGTGTTTTGTGGTCTTATTTCAGCAACTTTCATTTTAATATTTTTTCAATAACCACGCATAAACATTATTCTCTTAAAAATACAAACATCTACATTCATGTTGCTCACATATTATGGTAGCCCTGTTTGTGCTATATAGAGTGATTTTACACCTTTGCCATTAACATGTTTATAAATAACTGAAAAAAGCACAAATGTCAGAGCATGTCAGAACACCTCCAGGGCCCAGAAAACCCCTCAGACCCCAGAGGGTTAAGCCTGCTAAAATGAATTGTATGAGCTTCTGTTACTGTCACTGTTCATTCTATTGCTCTATCATATTTGATCTTTCATTTAATAGCACAGCACATATTTAGACTAGAGCTGCTTCAGCAGGGCTCAGTGCTGAGGATTGGGTCAGTGTAACAAATGTTGAGATACCAGTGAAATATAAATTATTTAATCCAATTTTGATACAACAAAAACTACCAGCCTAATTAATGTGAATTTAAAACATTAATAAAGGTAAGCAGTCAGTAACAAAATAAAAGCAAATAATCGCATTACAAATAGGACAAATAAATACAATAGAACAAAGAAAGGCTACAAATGAAATTAACAGTTTTTAGAGTAATTCGGGTAGATCGAACAGGTACAGAAATTTGAATAAAGCAATCAAATGTGAAAAAAATGCCTATTCATTACTGTATAAATTAAATATAGATGGATATTTTTGTAAAGTTGAAAAGGGTAGCCTATTTAGTCAAGAGCAGTGAGTAATTTCTTTGTCCTTTGTTTGATTAACATTGAAACACAGCAGCAGGTTTATTAGACTGCTGTCCCTTTAAGACCGAACACATATGGACCCCATCTGAACATGGCTACGGTCACTTGAGATATAACCGACTTTGTTTACTGGGATACTCGCTAAGACAGACTTTTTTACATAATTTAGTGTGAATTCATCCGTACAAGCGCAAGATATGAAAGAGAATTCAATTCAGTATTCGCGCGCTGTCTATCAAGACGTTGGTTTTTTCGGGGCACGCGCTTCGGATGTTTGCGTTCATTAAACTTCTTGACCTGCAAGTTTTCTTTCAGCTTCTCCAGGAAGAACATGAACACCCTCAGTGAGTTTCTCTGCTTGTTTTCTTACTGACTTACACGTTAGGAAGTAGTTCCTGGTCCTGCGAAAAATGTTGGTGGAAGTTACTGTGGAAATCAACAGACATGAAGAGTGTGATTATCATCTTAAAGGAGAACTCCGGTCAATTTTAACATTGAGCTCATTTTTTTGTACATTTGGAGTGCTGTCAGTACAGAGAACAACGACAAAATTCGGTGTTGCCTACACCGAGTTATTCTATTTTTAAAATTTGCACCCTGTTGACTTCAATGGGGCAATGTTTAAACCTGCTTTTAGCCTCTTAACATCCTTGATGTGTCATTACAAGTGCACAGGTCATGTGAGTGATTCCTTCAGAGTGAACATGGTGAATCTGACTGCAGTAGATGTGAAAGATATTAATAAAAATTAAGTTAATTCAGCCAGCACTCATACCTGTATTTACTTCCTGTTTTCGGGAAGGCTGTGCACTTGTAATGACACATCAAGGATGTTAAGAGGCTAAAAGCAGGTTTAAACATTGCCCCATTGAAGTCAACAGGGCGCAAATTTTAAAAATAGAATAACTCGGTGTAGGCAACACTGATTTTTGTCGTTGTTCTCTGTACTGACAGCACTCCAAATGTACAAAAAAATGGAAAAAATTATCATTGAATCAATTCCTAACACATTTCTAATATGATGTTCTAGATAATATTACCGTATATACCCGAATATAAGACGAGGTTTTTGTCCTAAAAATAGGCTGAAAAATGGGGGGGTCGTCTTATATTCGCGATATAGACAAAATCACGGGGGGAAAGGGAGAAAGAACAACGGAATAAATATGAAATAGTGACTGAAACGCGACCCATTAAGACAAATGATTTCGGCTATACTTGCATGTAAAATTAGAGAAGCAACATATCTGTGTTTAACTGAATTAAAAAACACTGCTCCTCTCTGCCGCGCAGAGCGAGCGAGCGAAAGAGAGAGAGAAAGGTGCGCGCACGAGACGCAGAGCAAGAGCGAGCGAGAGAGAGAGAGAGAGACAGAGAGGTGCGAGAGAGAGAGAGAAAGGTGCGCGCGCGCTGGAAGAGAGAGATAAATTATCACTGCACTTTTCAAATAAAATTATTTTCTGTTGAAAACCAGATTTTTTCCACAAAAATCTATTTTTGTCCCAAAAATAAGTCTGGAAAATGGGGGGGTCGTCTTATATTCAGGGTCGTCTTATAGTCGGGTATATACGGTAGATGGAGATGATATTAAATGAGAGGAATTGCAAAAATCCTCACTTGAAAAGACAACATTTAGTTCAAACGATTACTTGCATAACTAATTTCAGACTGTATAAAAATAACACATTAAAAAATTGTGATTAATATTTACCCTCCGTTGAACTGGCTCCAACAGGAGCAGGATCCTCAAAACTGCCCCCAGCCTGAGCTGTGTGAGAGAGAAAGAGATCAAATGAGAATACAGTGACATTAAACCACACAAACACATCAGCAAAGCAAAGAGCAAAGTTTAGGCTGAATGCCAGTAGTTATTAGCCTAGAAATCTAGACACACCCTAGCGGCAGCAAAATGTATTTTGCAGCCAGGGTAGTCTAGCAACTCACCGTTGACTTTCGAGCTGTAAAAACCTAAATTGGGTCAGGCCAATCACATCGTGTATAGAGTAGGCGGGGCGGGCTTAACATAATGACGACAGAGTTGCAACGGTTCCCTGCTACTTGAAAACAAAGAAGAGCTGCTGGAGAACAGTCTTTCGAATCTGCTTTGGCCGCGACTCTGGAGGACTTGGAGTTAAGTTTTTCTTTGAGAAAAGAGCAAAGAACGGCACTAAAGTCATTCTTAAAAAAGGAAGATGTGTTCGTAGTTTTGCCGGCCAGATTCAAAAGTTGAATCTATCAACTAACATTAGCTCTGCTGTTGGGAAAACGCTCTGGTTGGTTGAAGCGCTGTCCTATTGCGTGCAGAGGGAATTTGAAAGACATCTAACATCTTGATGTAGGTCTGGCTTGCCAGGCTAAGTAGTTATTCATTTATATTGAAAACATTTACTCTGAGAGATTAATAATAGAAATAAAGTATTACAAATATATTTGTATTTTTTCCTAAATGTATTTCAATTATATTTAGAAAAAATATTCTTTAGTTTTGCTTTTATTTTTTTAAACAGCACATTTCATTTTAACTTTTATAAGTTATACATTTGAACAATTTATGATTTTCTTACGCAGTATTTTAGTCTTGTTTCCAGTCCAAATATCTAAAAATAATAACATCAAGAAGCATTTACTAGATGTGTAAAATGACATAAGAAATTATATCTTGTTTTCTGTCAATCAAAATGAAGTGAGTTTTTTGCTTAAATCGAGCTAAATTATCTGCCAATGGGGAAGGGAAAAAACTGAATTCAAATGGAAAATAAGAAAAATGATCTTAATTCAAACGGAAAACAAGATAATTTTTTGCAAGTGTGATGTCACACCCTCCCTTTAAAAACATCTGGCGTTTTCAAATATAAATATTTTTGTGAGCAATATATAATCAGTGTCTGCAGTGAGCTCTTTCGACGGCGCCTCACGAGCTCAGCTTCTTGTACGTCTTCCCGGCGGGAACACGGCAGCGGAGCGGCACGTTCACAATAGCAGCTTCTGAAGAGGTTTTCTATGGTGAAGAAACTTCTATGTCTGGCTTGTTCAGACGGTGATAAGCCAATGGTCTGAAGGAGAAAGATTCAGTGGAATTGGCTTTCGGTGCCACTTTACAAAGGAAGAGTGCCAACAGCTAATCATGCACTTGAACGCCATAGAAATGGCCTTTTTTCCTTTATGCTGAACCACTGTTTTAACCTGTTACCTTGCTTGTGTTTGTTCTCTAACTCTTCAGCCACATGATTCTGGTTCATCTTCCTCAGGATCTCCACCATGATCTTCACAGCTTTTTCTGGTCCAAAACGCTTCTTCATCAGATCCACTGTGTCAGGTCGGTCTGCATTTTCCAGATCAGCTTTCTTAAAGCCCTTACGATTTTTTAAGTGCAATTTAAACCTCTTCAGTTCCTCTGGGTCTAGATCATCCAGAGCCTCCAGAAGCAGTTCTGGAACAGACGCCATCATCCTTCACTGATTCACTTCTGCAGGACAAGAAGATACACAAAGTCATCTGTTTTGTGTTTAACAGCTATAATTACTTTTAAAATATTAAATTATTGCCTTTTAGTTTTATTAAAGGGTAACTAAATCCTAAAACAACTTTTTTTAGTTAATGATCTGTAAGACTGGGGCTTTATTAATGCTGACATTATTAATACATATTAATGCTTTTTGACATTTGGGTATAAAGTGTTTTAATTCTACAATATATGGTGTAAAAATGTCTGAGTGCTGCCCTCTTCAGGTTGAACGGTGGCTATTGCAGTTGAATTCTCCTATTGGAAGTTGTGGTGCCCTGTGACGTCAGAGGGCACCAGCTCACCACGCCCTTGCCTACAGAGAGACGGGTCTCAGAGGTGGTAACTCGCGCGGTGGCCAGATTACAGCTAGGCTGGCTGTTACATGCGTACCGGGCTGACCTGCTGAAGTAGTCGATTGTCGAGTTCACGCATAGGTTTAGTACCTATGATCACGCGCGTGAACTCGACAATCGACTACTTTGGACTTCGACCGAAAACAGGATGTAACTACAGGTATGTGCGCTGGCTGAATTAACATCATTTTTATTCATATCTTTCACATCTACTGTAGTCAGATTCACCTGTGTTCACTCTGAAGGAATCACTCACATTGGTTGGGCACTTGTAATGACACATCAAGGATGTTAAGAGGCTAAAAGCAGGTTTAAAACTTGCCCCATTAAAGTCAACAGGTTGCAAAATTTAAAAAGAGGATAACACGGTGTAGGCAACACCGATTTTTGTCGTTGTTCTCTGTACTGACAGCACTCCAAATTTACAAAAAAATGAGCTCAATGTTAAAATTGACCGGAGTTCTCCTTTAAGATTTGTTCCTAAGTTACTGTGCCCCTTCAAGGTGACCCTGATTCTCTGATGTTTCTCGTAGGTTGTGGTTAACTGATTGTAATCTTGCCATTCTCTTTTCTTCTCTCTCTTTCTTCACTTTTCTTTTCTGTATACAATCTTTGCTTAGTTTAGTTGTGTGTGTAGCCTACCATAGTTTCATTTATTAAACCCTTATATCGACGCTTTATTGTCTCTGTGTTTGCCACATATCGAAGTCACTTAAACATCTTGATCTAGCGATACCTGATATTACCCTCCTAGTGCTTTATTTACTTTAGTTGGAAATTATTATTCTTTCTTGTCCAGGAAGATAATATATTTCCTAGAATTAATAATTGATTATGCTTTCTGTTCATTGGATGAACTGATTAAATAATTGTACTATTAATTCTGCTACAGTCAATTCTAAAAATAATTAAAATATTTATAATTAATTATAATCCGTTAAAATGAATTATATATACACATATATATATATATATGTATGTCATATCTTCTGAGCTAATTTTCTACACAGGGAAATCCAAAACCTGCCCTGTATGAATTAAAACAGGCACACATATACAGTATATCACTCAAACAATGTCACAGCATCAATAATCAATTCACATAAATTCAGATAAGTTTCTGAATTCCCCTTACAATAATGGACAAAAAAATGGTTTCCATGTGCTACAATCTTAATGCATTTACCTCGTTAATAGGGATGGGTCTCGTTTGGGTTTTTTTCGATACTGGTGCCAAATCAATACTTGGTAACTTTAGAATACTGTTTCTTACTTACTGCATAACTAATAAGGAATTATTGAAGAACTAATAGGTAATTCCTCATTAACTACGTCTTCACTACTGTTGACTACTAAGGAAGATGTGTTAACTAATCAGTATGTAATATAATTGTATGATTGTGTTAAGTAACAGTTAGTTAATCAATAACTAACGAATTCTGTCATACCTCCTGAAGAACTAATGTTAATTATCTACCAGGGAACTACACTAACCTTTTCCACTGGTGGCACTTGCACTAATAACTTTTTCAGTTACTGGCGCAAAACATGATTTGGTCGCACAAATTATTTATAGTAAGCTGCTCTGGATAATAATGAACAATAATGAAACTGTATTGCATACAGATGTGCTTTTTATTTTACTTGCCATCTTTTAAACCACATACCTTCTTGCAGGGGCGTAGCCATCATTTCAAAAGTGATTGATGTAGAAAAATACAACTTGTATCACAATAGGTGTAATTGTGATTGTCAAAACATTTGGTAACTAAACAGAATTTTACACAATTTTCACAATTTCAATTCTTGGGATTTGATTTCAGTCTTGATTCAATATTGACTCTTTGGATAAATATTAGGTAGGCTACAGTAGATAGCCTACATGTTAATTTTTCTCAAGAAAAAATATATCTCACATAATGCTGTAAACATACAGTGAGCCCTGTCAGCTGGTATTATTAAAGGTTAAAAATTAACAAATTAAATTAAATATAATTTGGTTTTCATTATAATAACAATTATGACACAAGTAAAAATACAAATGTAATATAGTGCACATATTTAGCAAAATACTCCTCTCTATAGCTATTTTTTAGTCAACTAGCATGTTGGTCATTAAATGGCTTTCCTGAGGTAAATGTAACGTTCTGTGACATAATTGTTCACCTGCAGTTTTACTGACCTCTTTCCGTGGTTGAAAAACACTGATTGATGATATTATGTATGAGGCATAAATACCTTTCGGGAAGTACTGTATCTTTAAATAAAAAGTAACAGAGGATCGGTTTGCTTGAACTGAGGCGCTACAGCGATCTGTCACGTCACATTTACAAGCGCCAAAATGGTATTTATTGTCTGAATTTCATAATAAAATGGACAGAACCTGAGAGCTGAGAATTTTTTTCATATCAGAAGTAGCCTGCTGCTCTGTTCTAGTCTGCCGGGTGTCAGTGTCCTCTTTGCTCCGCGATTTTTCTCTGCGTGAGAAAATGGATGTGTGGCGCGAGAGCGTGTGAGAAGTGTAAATTGCGTGAGTCTCACGCTGAATGCGTACAGTTGACAGCCCTGCTTTTAGAAGGGGGATAAATCGACGGCAGCGTTCCTCCTTCCGCCATGCTTCTTCTCCATGTGAGGATTCATTACATTAGACTAGAGTGCGCACTGCGCCGCATGCACACATGCTTCTACATGTGGGGATTGTTTACATCAGAGTTCGCACGTGTTTCGCGCAGCATATACCCAGTGTTGATGGAAAATAAGCTGATGCGTGTTCTATAAATATAAATTCTGATCTATTATTTTTCACATATTTTGAAGTGCCCGCGATAACAATATCGTGCATATTCATTACCGCGATTTATCGCATTACTGAATACCGGCACATGTCTACTTAAAATACACATTTCTGTTTTAATAAATGCTCTTAGTAAATCATAGCATATTGCCTAAAACATAAGGTAGGTACAAAAATAATCAGTGATACATTTGCGACCCATTAAAAATTAGGGTCGCAATGGCATATGCGACCATTTTGGTCGCAGTGTAGTTCCCTGTCTACTAATTAAGGTTCAAGAAAAATAAGTAAGAAGTAACTAATGAACATTCATACAAAACTACATTGAGTTGTGCCCTTCCTTATTTACCTTTGTCTCTAGGATATGTACCAAAAACCTTTAAGCTGGCTATGATTAAACCGCTTGTTAAAAAACTGCAACTTGATCCTACAGAATTAGTCAATTACAGGCCGATCTCGAATCTACCTTTTCTGTCAAAGATACTAGAAAAAGCAGTGTCTTTACAACTGTGTTCCTTTTTAGAAAGAAATGATATCTGTGAGGATTTTCAGTCCGGATTTAGACCGTACCATAGTACCGAGACGGCTCTCGTTAGAGTCACAAATGATTTGCTCTTATCATCCGATCGTGGTTGTATCTCGCTATTAGTGTTACTCGATCTTAGTGCTGCATTTGACACTATCGACCACAACATTCTTTTAAATAGACTAGAAAACTATGTTGGCATTAGTGGAATTGCACTAGCATGGTTTAAATCATACTTATCTGACCGTTATCAGTTTGTAGCAGTAAATGAAGAGATGTCTCATCGATCACAAGTTCAGTAAGGTGTACCACAAGGCTCAGTACTAGGACCGCTGCTGTTCACTCTGTACATGCTACCCTTAGGAGATATCATTAGGAAGCATGGAATTAGCTTTCATTGTTATGCTGACGATACTCAGCTGTATATTTCTTCAAAACCTAACGAAACTTACCAATTCACAAAATTAACGGAATGCATAGATAATAGGGGTGTAACGATTCATCAACTACATCGATGTATCGATTTATATTCTTAATGATCCAACTACATCGATCTGTGCTCGGCAAGTTATATCGATATAGACATATATCGATCTAACATCGTTTTAAAAGGTAATGAATCGATTGTATCGATACTATGAAAAAACGCATTGGATTTAAGCACGTCAGACTTTATAAGGATGTTTTTTTCTTAGCACTTTTAATGATAAAGGCGTTAAACGTTACTCGATTCAGTCTGCCTATCTGTGACGTGATCGCCATGCGTTACGCGCCAGCAGCAGCGCAAAGACAACAAGTAGCGCAAAGTCTCTCACCTCAGAAAAACGGACTTTCCTGTCCTCTCAGCCACTTTACTGCAGTAGCGCGCACTCTTCAATTGCACGCGCAAATGCGGCGGCGCGCGCTGCAGGCTTATATCGTTTCACTAGCCTATAAAGCACAAAATAAACTACGAGCATGCAACTGTCATGATTCTGTCCTTGAGTTCTCTAGTTCTGAGACAGGATCATGGCAGACCCATGTTTGTGTACAACACATGGTCTTTGGTTTGGGCCATGTGCTTGTGTGTCTTGTTACCTTACCCCGCCCCCTTGTTATCCTCGTTTGTCATGATTGTCTAGTTAGCATCACCTGTTCCCCTTATTGGTTCTCCTATTTAGTCTCCTTGTGTTTGCTGTCTTGTGTCGGTTCATTGTGATCTTTACCTCTGTGTGATCATTCTGAGTTTTGAGACTGTGTGATATCCTGTGAGTTTCCTGTTCCAGAGTATTGTCTAGTTATTGTTAGTTATAGTCTAGTTTTGATTCTTTGTGTTCTGTCTACGTTTTGCCCCCTTGTGGGTTTTGTTTTCCCTGTTTGTTAGTAAATAAACCATTTGTTATACATCCTGTTTGCGTTTGGGTTCATCTGTATTTACCGTGACAGAATGAACCGACCCTACCAAAACCCAGCAAACAGTACGTCACCACGTCTTGATCAGCATTCGGACCCTCTGGTACAATGGTGGCAGGAGACGATTGCTGATAGTAGGAGGGGCAAACTTCCCTTCCCTCCCCAGGGTGAGTGGTCCCTGAGAGAGTACGCCCGGGTCGTGGACGAGAGGAGGGGTTTCTTGCCTGACGCACTACTAAAACGCTATCTCATCGCGGGCCTAAATGAGCCGCCTCCTCTGGCTGAACGGGAGAAACTGGTTCGTCATCCGTTCCAGGAGATGATTACCTGTTTGGCACAGAAGGAATCACGGACTTCCATCAGACCGTCATCACCTGGTATGCTGCCCATGATTCCGGAGGGTCGCGTCCTCACTGTGGCCACGTTGGTGAGCCAGATTTGTCCCAGCGCGACTTCTGAAGCATCCTCCACAGTTACAAGTCTTCGGGGAAAACGAGAGAGACGGCTGTCGTGGGAGTCGGCTTCAGAGTCATCCTCCACAGAGACGACAGTTCCTGCTGTGGTTCCCTCTGAGTCTTTCCAATCGGTCTCAAGTCCGGTTTTGACCTCTGCTCCGCGGCCGAGAAGAAAGAGGAGGAAGAGGGGAACTTTCTGTTCTCCGTCTCTGTCTTCGCCTGAGTCCACGAGGACTCTCGAACCTGCTGCAGAGAGCGCAGGCCCCCAGTCAGCACTGGTGAGAGTTGTTCCTGAGGTTGCTGCAGAGAGGATTATTCCGGATCCTGCAGCAGTGAAGATGGTGTTTGAGTCTGTTGCCACTAACGATATCTCAGAGTCAGTTTCAGAGAGGGCGGCGGCCGACACAGCTGCAGAAGCACTCCTCCAGGCAGTATCAGCTCCTCAGGACATGCCAATTGCAGTTATGGCCAAGACTTTATCTAACTACTTGTCTAGTCTTGTAAAGATTCTGGAAGTTCCTGTCAGACCTGTTTTACCCTCAAGTCCTGCGTCCACAGCAGAGGAGAGTGCGGGTTTCAAGTCAGCTGCAGAAAGAGCGGTCTCCATGGTTACTACAGAGAAGTCTGTTTCAGAGCCAATGATGGAGTGTGTGGATTCCGAATCTGTTTCGGAGGATTTCGAATCTGTGGATGAGACCATGGGTCCTGTCCCAGCGTCACCGTCCGCCACAGCGCCTCTTGTTCCCGATTACTTACCACCGGCTACACCTCTTGTCTTCGTTCCGTTGCCGGTTGCAGCAGTCCCTACTGTCACCCAGCCTCTGGATGTTTCCCCGGTCTTCCCTGTTAAGGCTCAACCCCGGACTGTGTCTACCATTTCCCCACCCAAACCCGCCCGGGTCCCTCGTCAGAGGTCTACATCCCGTAGACCCAAGACCACCGTCCCACTCACCCACCCTGGACAGTCTCCCGTGAACTTTGTTGTGCCTCCGCCTCCCCTTCCTTGTTTACTGTTCCTAATTTTTCACCCTAATCCTGTCATTGTGTTTTCATGTATGCCTTTGTTATTATTGGTTATGTTGTGTTGGTTCATGTCTATGTCTCGAGTTTTGTGTCCGCTTGAGAAGCGTCTGGTAGCCGCTTTTTAAGGGGGGGGTTCTGTCATGATTCTGTCCTTGAGTTCTCTAGTTCTGAGACAGGATCATGGCAGACCCATGTTTGTGTACAACACATGGTCTTTGGTTTGGGCCATGTGCTTGTGTGTCTTGTTACCTTACCCCGCCCCCTTGTTATCCTCGTTTGTCATGATTGTCTAGTTAGCATCACCTGTTCCCCTTATTGGTTCTCCTATTTAGTCTCCTTGTGTTTGCTGTCTTGTGTCGGTTCATTGTGATCTTTACCTCTGTGTGATCATTCTGAGTTTTGAGACTGTGTGATATCCTGTGAGTTTCCTGTTCCAGAGTATTGTCTAGTTATTGTTAGTTATAGTCTAGTTTTGATTCTTTGTGTTCTGTCTACGTTTTGCCCCCTTGTGGGTTTTGTTTTCCCTGTTTGTTAGTAAATAAACCATTTGTTATACATCCTGTTTGCGTTTGGGTTCATCTGTATTTACCGTGACAGCAACGTCGTTACGTTTTAAATTAGAAAAAAACGTGTTGTCCAGATTCAGTATCTGCGATCAGATGATGTTGTCAGGCTATATGTCCGTGTCATTATTCTATTATTATTTTCATAACTTGTAACGAAATAAAGTCTCTCACCTCAGAAAAACGAAATCTCATGTCCGGTCATCGTTATACTGTGCTCGTAGCGTGCACTCTTTAATTGCATGTGCATAATTAATTGATAGCCTACCTGATTCCCTTTCAAGAATGGCTAAAAAGTCACTGAATCGATTTCAAGTCACTGAATCGTTTCGTATCGTTCTAAATGAACCAATATCGTCCTTGAATCGTATCGACAACCACGAATCGCGATACGAATCGAATCGTTGTTAAAAAATTGATAATATAAAAAATTGGATGACTCGTAATTTCCTACTACTAAATTCTGAAAAAACAGAGATTCTAATTATTGGACAAAAAAACTCACGTAATAACCTAGAATACTGTCTAACACTTGATGGCTGCTCTGTCAAGTCTTCGTCGTCGGTTAGGAACCTGGGTGTGCTCTTTGATACCAATCTTTCATTTGAAAGTCACGTGTCTAGTATCTGTAAAACCGCATTTTTCCATCTTAAAAATATATCTAAATTACGCCATATGCTCTCATTGACAAATGCGGAACAATTAGTGCATGTGTTCATGACCTCAAAGCTATTAGATTATTGTAATGCTCTACTGGGTGGTTGCCCTGCACGCTTAATAAACAAACTACAGCTGGTTCAAAACGCAGCAACTCGAGTTCTTACCAGAACCAGGAAGTATGACCATATTAGCCCGGTTCTGTCAACACTGCATTGGCTCCCTATTAAACATCGCATCAATTTTTAAATATTGCTGATTACTTACAAAGCACTAAATGGTTTAGCTCCGCAGTACTTGAGCGAGCTCTTAACGCATTATAGTCCTTCACGTCTATTGCGATCTCAAAATTCCGGCCAGTTAATAATACCTAGAATATCTAAATCGACTGCTGGCGGTAGATCCTTTTCCTATTTAGCACCAAAACTTTGGAACAGTCTTCCTACCATTGTCCGGGAAGCAGACACACTCTGTCAGTTCAAAGCCAGATTAAAGACACATCTCTTTGACCTAGCATTCACATAATACATTATAGACTTCTATAATTCAATGTTAGGCTGCATAGATTAGGTCTGCCGGAACCGGGAACACTTCCCATAAATCCTGATGTACTCATTACATCATTGTCTGGGAAATTTGTTTCGCGTACCTATCCCGAAGTGATGAAATAAAATAAAATTCTGTATCAAAATTTATAAGGAAAGACCAGTACTTTGTTTAGGCTTGGTCTGTAGGGAATTCCAATCCTGCACACATATATTCAAACGCACATAACTATAGAACCAATTCTTAATGCGCATGTGAATGCCATCAGCGTTTCTCACAGGATCGCGTTTAAAGTCTGTGTAGAGGGAATGGTGTCGTCTTAGCGGCCCCTAATTTAATAACAAATGATCGTTGCGACGGAAGCGAATCAATCAAAACTAACTTTAGCTGGAAAATAACTTTATTAAAGAACCGCTATAAAGCCAAACAATCTCTGTTACCTTAAATTATACGTTTATCTCTGTAAAGCTGCTTTGAAACTATCTACATGGTTAAAAGCGCTATATAAATGAAGATGACTTGACTTGACTAATGTTATTAATAGAAGTAGTATAATGAAAATACAATTTTAACAAATACATGTAAATGTTAAAGAGGTTTTTGCCTGTGTGGTTTTGTGAGTGTGTTCTGTAAGAAATCAACTTAACCATAACTAACCTCAGATTAGTTTTTATATTCTATATACAGTACTGTGTGTGTCTGTATTACTAATTAATTATTAGTAATGAATAAAGAATTATTAGATAATTCTGCAGGAATTACTTATAACCTGAAACAGTATCCTAAAGTGAAAATATAGGTGTCAGGAACGTAAAGGGAGAACTCAAACGCAGAGGATTCGTGCAACAGTTTATTTGGCACAACAGAAAATCCAATAAACATCCAGGTGTGTAGAGACACACACACACGAACAGAAAGCTGGTGTAACAACTCCAGAGCCGTCGGTACAGAACCCTGCGGACACAGGCTGTGGAAACCAAACGGGGCGTCAGTCAGTACGAGACTGAGGATAGCGGGCACACGGCCAGCTGAAAGACTCCTCGTCTAGCAGAAGGAGGTAAAACACAAAGACACAGAGCACAGGTACAACCGTACATGAAACAACAGCATGAAATCTACTGACAGCAAGGGGTGGACACAGCAGAGAATATAAGGGAGGAAGGGAACAAGCGACAGGTGAGGGCAATCAGCTCGTGATCTGCACACACCAGCGCTGAAGAATCAGGTCACGAGCTGCAGAACATGACAGGACAACACAGACAACAGGGAAGCCCACAAAGCACCCTGAACCGTGACAATAGGGAACTTATTAGTAATTAATAAAGAATTATTAGATAATTCTGCAGGAATTACTTATAACCTGAAACAGTATTCTAAAGTGAAAATATAGGGAACCCATTAGTAATGAATAAAGAATTACCACATAATTCTGACTGAAATCAAACTCACTGTAAAAGAAACACTATTAATGTAATCATCTTCTAAACCTTTGTAAAATACACAACAATAACTCGTAACATGATATCTTCCTTTATTTCAGGTGAGAACATTTCTTAATACAGCATATATTTTATTTTGTTTTAACATGTACAACACTGCCTACATTTAAACTCGTTTAACAAATATTTTAGAATCAAAAGTTAAACTTTTAAAAGCAATTCAAGTGTGATCAACCGGTCTCTGTTCTCCCGTTTCCACAGTAGTTCTGCTGGATCTCTTGCGGGAGCTGGGCTCGACTTTTTAAGTATTTTAAAAATTAATTACCTTTGTACTTTTACTAAGGTTATTTTTGAAAATGAATAGGCCTCATTATAATTTTACTGGAGTAATGTTTTATTGGGGTATTTGTACTTTTACTCAAGTACTTGATTTGTGTACTTCATTTACCACTCCACTGCTAAACTGGATTATAGTAGTTAACAGTAGTGACTTAAGTGTTAATAAATAATTACCTATTAGTTCCTTAGTAATTCCTTATTAGTTATGCAGGAAGTAAGAAACAGTATTCTAAAGTGTTACCCAATACTTTTAAAATGGTACCGGTGCCTGAACTGATACTTAAAAAAAAAAAAGCCTCAAAATGATGGTGAATGACATTAAAGAACGTCTTTTTTATTGACAAAATAAAATAAAACATTCTTAAAATTGAACTTGCGTTACGTTACGTGTTCATGTATGGATGTTCACCCAATTTCGGCCTTTTGGTGATATATGCATGATCAGATAAGTTCAATATTAATGTTGCTTGCAGTTCCGATGTTGCTAGGCAACCACAGACAGCCTGCAGTAACTCAGGCATACAATTTCCAATCTGCCCCAAACTTCACATGTTTGATAAGAGTCAAACATGAACACATGACCATGCTCATTATGGTTATAGCAATAGCGCCACCTGCTGGTAGCAGGAACTGTGGCAAATACAAAATGTGCTCGAAAAATCATGAAACTTTGCACACGCTTCAGAAGTGGTGAAAATGTACGTGTGATGTGGTTTTCAAAATTGGGTGGGGCAAAATGTAGAGGTCGACCGATATGGTTTTTTTCAGGCCGATGCCGATCTTTTGAAATCCGGGTCGGCCGATGGCCGATAAATGCTGCCGATTTATTTTGGCCGATATTTGGCCGATTATGTGCTTGTTTTTAACCTCTATTTGAAAGATAAAATGTAATACAAATAATTACTTAAGATAGACAAGATTTCTCAACAAAAACATTTATTGAACACTTTACCAATCTGCACTTGTACAAAAGACAAAAAGAACTTGAGATATGTTTGGTAATTGTACCTGAATGAATTGAAAATTAATTTGCTACATTTCAGATTAATATATTTGTTTTCCTTAACATTTGAATTAACAGTAACTTAAACACTTTGCAGTTTGAATGATGTCCTGATAAACTTCAGCGTCATCACTACGACACGGCATTATTACGGCTTTTGTTCACACAGCGCGCGTCCCGGGACTGAACACGGCAATGTTACTAGGTCCCCAACCCGGCATCGATCCCGGCATTAAACCCGGGTCGTGTTTGCGTTCACACAGAAGGCGTTCCGGCAAATTGCCGGCAATTTCCCGGGTTCAATGCGCTGTGTGAAAGGGGCTATACATACACACACACTCACACACTCACTCATGCACTCACACATTCACTTTCACACATACATACGCATACACTCACTCACTCGCTCTCTCTCTCTCTCTCTCTCTCTCTCTCTCACACACACTCATTCATTTACTCACTCGCACACATACATACACAAGCACTCACTCACACACACTCACTCAAACGCACTCGCTCACACACACGCTCACTCGCGCGCGCACACACTCCGTCGTGAAAAATTTTAACATTAAACATGCTAGTCTTTTTATGGTGATGTCATGAGGCATCGCAGACACTAGTCGGTCGTCGTCCACTATGACACACTATACGAGATGAAACGATCGAATCTTGCGTCCCGACGCCCGTTGTCGTTTACGAATCCCCACGACACACCCTACGTCAAACGGATCGGGCCAAAATGGTGTAATCTGACCCAGGCATTAATGTCCGTATAACTGTAATGATCAACAAGCACTGCTAACGTCTGTCCATTACATTAGTCCCAGCTCTATATATGAACATGTTAACAGATAACGCTTGATATAGATATCATTCCACAGAGTGATGATGTCACTGACCATTACATGGTAACTTGCATATTACGTACTGCTGTAATATGTCATGCTGCGCCGCGTTATCAACCAGGCAGAACAATCCTTCCATCCACCATAGATAATTTTTCAAACTGCTTATCTGATCTGTCTCAGCTGCTCAGTGAACCCAAACAAACAGATGAACTAGAGGAATTAACTAGCACTATGAGCACCATTCTCTCTAGAACATTGGATATTGTTGCACCCATTAGATTAAAAAAGGTCAGAGAGAAAATTAAAGCACCATGGTACAACAATACTACACATGTTCTAAAGAGAGAAACCCGAAATTTAGAGCGTAAATGGAAACAAACTAATTTAGAGGTCTTTAGAATCGCGTGGAAAGACAGTATGTCACGTTATAAAAAGGCCCTAAAAGCAGCCAGGACTGAGCATCTCCGCAAACTAATAGAAAATAACCAAAATAATCCAAGGTTTTTATTTAACACCGTGGCTAGACTAACAAATAAACAGACGTCACCCGAACAAAATATCCCGTTACAGTTCAGTAGTAATGATTTTATTAAGTTCTTCACTGAGAAAATAGAAAGCATCAGAACCACAATTGTAAATGTACAATCTTTAATGGTGTCTTATAATTCAGCCTCAATTATCACCCCGCAAGAACAATTACAGTGCTTTACAACTATAGAACAAATAGAGTTAAATAAACTTATCACTTCCTCTAAAACAACAACATGTTTATTAGATCCTATACCCACTAAAACTACTGAAAGAAGTGTTACCTGTAGTGGAAGAGCCTCTCCTCAATATTATTAACTCGTCTTTATCTTTAGGTCATGTTCCAAAAACATTTAAACTGGCAGTTATAAAACCTCTCATTAAGAAACCACAATTAGACCCAAATAACCTAGCAAATTATAGACCCATTTCAAATCTTCCATTTATGTCTAAAATATTAGAAAAAGTTGTGTCCGCTCAACTGGGCTCTTTCTTGCAAGAAAATGACACCTATGAAAAGTTTCAGTCAGGATTCAGGCCGCATCATAGCACTGAAACTGCGCTCGTTAAAATCATAAATGATTTACTTTTAGCTTCTGACGAAGGCTGTATCTCAATACTAGTTTTGCTTGATCTTAGTGCAGCTTTCGATACTATAGATCACACAATACTCTTAGATCGACTACAAAATTATACTGGTGTTCAAGGACAAGCATTAAGCTGGTTCAGATCATACTTATCTGACCGCTACCATTTTGTCTATTTAAATGAAGAAAAATCGATCATAACTCCAGTAAACTATGGAGTGCCGCAGGGATCTGTGTTAGGCCCTCTATTATTCTCAGTATATATGATGCCACTTGGAAATATTATAAGGAAACATGGAATTAGTTTCCATTGTTATGCTGATGACACTCAAATATATATTTCATCATGGCCAGATGAAAACGCTAAATTATCCAAATTGACAGAGTGTGTTAAAGATATAAAAGATTGGATGACGCGCAATTTTCTTTTATTAAATCCAGGCAAGGCAGAGGTAATACTTATCGGTTCAAAAAACCGCCCACAAAACCTTTCGCAATACAACTTTAATATAGTAGGATGTCCTGTTACTTTATCCTCTACAGTAAAAGACCTGGGTGTTATACTAGACTGCAACCTGTCTTTCGAAAATCATATTTCATATGTTACAAAAACAGCCTTTTTCCACCTTAGAAACATTGCTAAGCTACGTAATATGCTATCAGTTTCTGATGCAGAAAAGTTAGTTCATGCATTCATGACCTCAAGACTAGATTACTGTAATGCTTTATTAGCCGGTTGTCCTGCATCCTCAATAAACAAGCTACAGTTAGTCCAAAATGCAGCTGCTAGAGTTCTTACTAGATCAAGAAAATATGATCATATAACACCGATTTTATCATCACTGCATTGGTTACCTATAAAGTTCCGTATTAATTATAAGGTATTGCTACTGACTTATAAAGCCCTAAACGGCTTAGCTCCAGTCTATTTAACGGATCTTCTATCGCCCTATAATCCATCGCGCTCTTTAAGATCACTTAATTCAAGGCTTTTGGTCATACCTAGGATATCCAGATCCACCAAAGGAGGGAGATCATTTTCACATTTAGCTCCAAAACTCTGGAATAGTCTTCCTGATACTGTTCGTTGCTCAGACTCGCTCTCCCAGTTTAAAACTAGATTAAAGTCGCATCTCTTCAGCCAGGCATTCATATATTTTTTATCTTACAGTTCAAACTACAGTCTGGTCTCTAGTCCATACTGTAAATGCCAGAGGAGAACTGGCCCCCGACTGAGCCTGGGTTCTCCATTGGGTCACCTTATGGAGTTTTAGGACACTATTAGGTCACTTGATGGAGTTTTTCGGTTCCTTGCCACTGTTGCCTTTGGCTTGCTCAGTTGGGGATATTCTGGGGATATCTAATTTGATTTTATCAATAAATTCCACTAGAAACAAACCTTGTTGTATTATTTAAATTTAATACTGTGAAGCTGCTTTGATACAATTTGCATTGTGAAAAGCGCTATACAAATATACTTGACTTGACTTATCCCAGCTTCACACCGATGGCACAGAACGAGTTACTGCATTTGCTTCTCGAGTACTTACCGATGCAGACAAAGAGTACAGTCCAGTGGAAAAGGAAGCGTTGGCATGTGTTTTCGCTGTGGAACGCTGGAGAACGTACCTCTGGGGGAGTAGATTTACCCTCAGAACAGACCATTGAGCGTTATCAACTCTACCTGCTACAAAAGGCATGAATCGCGCTGGCTTACGCATTGCAAGATGGTCAGCTAGACTGCTTTGTTACCAATAAGACGTGGTGCACAGGGCTGGACACAAAAACTTTACAGCCGATCACTTGTCTAGAATGCCGGTAGAATTACAAGAACATAAGCAAAACCTGAACCAGCATTGCTTGCAGAAATAGACACTGTTCAGGGCCCCATACCTCTATCACTTTTGGAAGGACAACGGGAATGTTGCCGCGGTGATAGAAGAGATGTGCGCTGTGTTACAATGCATTGCTATTGACGACGGTCATATAATTTAATGTGTATGCTTAAAAAAAGTGCATAGTAGAGCTGCTGATTTTATTTGTTGTTTGTTGATTTCCAAATATAAAACTTGTTGAAATGTTTTCAGTGTGCGTATAAGTTATTATTGAACATTTTAATCTCATTTTAATAAAACGGTGATAATATTGATAATCGTGATCATTTTGATCACTATAATCCTGATATGAAATTTTCATACCGTTACATCCCTATTTAAGACAAATACAATCGAAGATATATTAAAAAATGTCCTGGCTCTTCAAAGCTTTATAATGGCAGTGAATGTTTGTTTCTGTTTTGAAGTCCATAAAAGTGCATCCATCCATCATAAAAGTGCATCTATCCATGATAAAAGTGCATCTATCCATCATAAAAGTGCATCTATTCATCATAAAAGTGCATTTATCATCTATTCATCATAAAAGTGCATCCATCCATGATAAAAGTGCATTTATCCATCATAAAAGTGCATCTATCCATCATAAAAGTGCATCTATTCATCATAAAAGTGCATCTATCCATGATAAAAGTGCATCTATCCATCATAAAAGTGCATCTATCCATCATAAAAGTGCATTTATCCATCATAAAAGTGCATCTATCCATCATAAAAGTGCATTTATCCATCATAAAAGTGCATCTATTCATCATAAAAGTGCATCCATCCATGATAAAAGTTCATCTATCCATAATAAAAGTGCATCTATCCATGATAAAAGTGCATCTATCCATCATAAAAGTGCATCTATTCATCATAAAAGTGCATCTATCCATGATAAAAGTGCATCTATCCATAATAAAAGTTTATCTATCCATGATAAAAGTGCATCTATCCATGATAAAAGTGCATCTATCCATGATAAAAGTGCATCTATCCATCATAAAAGTGCATCTATTCATCATAAAAGTGCATCCATCCATGATAAAAGTTCATCTATCCATCATAAAAGTGCATCTATTCATCATAAAATTGCATCTATCCATGATAAAAGTCTACAAACTCAACTACTGTTGCTAGTTTTGTGGCTGCTCAGGAGATAGTCAGGCGTGGAAAGCAGACGGACACTAGCCTATAAGAATCATTCATTAAAATATCAGTGCATCTATTCTCAGACTTCAAAAACAGGCCTGATATAGATAAGCTCGGCAGTGATGTTCAGGAACAGAAATCACATTATCAGGTGAGAAAGCTATCCTATATATTTGTATATTGGACCCTGAACTGATGTAGTTTACATTTACATTTAAACATTCATTTAGCAGACGCTTTTATCCAAAGCGACTTACAAATGAGAACAATAGAAGCAGTTAAACTAACAGGACAACAATATACAAATGCTATGACCCTTCTCAGTTAAATCCAACGCAGTAAATGTTAATTTTTTTTATTATTTTTTTTATTATTATTAAATAGAACAGAATAGAGCAACAAAGAGCCGTGCTAAAATCTACTGGGAAAAGTAAACACTCACAGACTGATGATCGCTCCTGTTGTTCGACTGCTTCTTCTCAAACACACAATAGTTGTGTTTTATGTTCAGGCTCTGCGGTTGATTGCTCTACCTGACTGAGGAAAAAAAGAGGATGACGCCACAGTGAAATGAAATTCAGTCATAATTAAACATAAACCAATATTTTTTGCTTTTTAACCGATTTTATGCTTGCTCTTTCTAATATGCTGCTGCTAGGCTATATGTTTTATTCTTTTTTTAAAGTGGACTGCTCTTTAGAGATAACTGTGTTGAGAATGCTGTGTTGATTTAATCTGCTAAAATTACTGTAAAACATCAAATATTGCTTTGAGTTTTGTTAGCAATCAAAAAAGTTATGCACAATACTTTTTATTAAGTCTAGATCATTGTGAATCACTGTCTGCCATCAAAACACTGTAGTTGAAAGTTTTCTGCTTAGTGGAAAGTGTTTTTCTTCAATATAAATGCATATGTTTGTGTGACAGGATGTGGCTGATAACCTGCTACTTCTTTGAAGCGTTTCCTGTCTCTAGGGCATCGGGGGTGAGAGAAGTTTTTCTCACCATGGTAAAGACCTTAAACTAAATGAACATAACAGGAAAACAGCAGGATGAGGTGTGAATGATGCACATAAAGGCACTGGGTGAAACTGTCCTTCTCAGCAGAAAACTCTGTCTGTACGCAGGTTCGGATTAAGATTTCAGAACCCTGGGCACATTGTCTTCCGGCCCAAACAAACAATTTCCCTGCATAGTTTAACTCACACACACACACACAGACACACACTGAGCTTTATTGGCATGACTTGTACAGTATTGCCAAAGCATTGGCCATTACATAAGCAATAAACAAATCATTAATAAATCAATCAGTAAACAAATACATAAATACAATTTAGGACTGTGAGAACTTTGGAACTTAATCCGATTAAACCAGAACTTCTTCAGAAAACTAGTAGAGACTTAATTCATAGAAATTAACATTTTCAAAAGGATTTGTGACATAAAAGTGAAACTATGTGGAGAATCACTGTCTGCCATCAAAACACTGTAGTTACTTTAAGAGTTTTCTGCTTAGTGGAAAGTTTGTTTCTTCAATATAAATGCATATGTTTGTGTGACAGCCCGGAAAGTACTGCATAATTAAAATGAAAGTTACATTGTACCTATAAAGTACTTACGTGTAAGTATAGGGGAACAATATGTAAAGTCTTGGGAATAAAGGGGTAACAACCAGGAAAATAAATTATTTAGGCAAATTATTTAGACTAAGTATTCCATGTAGTTACAGGGTAAGTATGACATTGCGGGCTGTAAATTAAAGTGGTGCTTCTTACCCTCTTGTTTCATGTAGTTACAGGGTAAGTACAATAAAAACACATGTACACACACACAATCTGACATCACTTGGAAAACTTTATTTGAAAAACAACTTATTTCAAAACAGATTTACAACATATTACACTTCTTATTCTTTATTATTTTTTTTAAATCAACTTTTCATTTCAAATACTAAAGTCCTGACAGAAAGTAGCATGTTTTGTCCTTTTTTGTTTCTCTTGCATGGCTTCCTCCTCCTCTTGGTCCTCCTCTTCTTTTTCTATTCTGTATTATGTATTAAAAGAAAATACAGTACACCCAGAAATGTTCTCATAATTTACTCATCTTTTCGCTACCGACCAACTGTCACCAGCGAGTGCATGAGAGTCGGCTTGAATGGCTTCGCGTTTGGTGAAGCTTTAAGCGTTCATTGCATTCTCGCGGGAGTTTGATGTGAAACGTGCACGAGAACTGGTGTCTGTTCTTCTGCATGGTTTGTTTTTTCATTATTATTATCTGTTATTGTTTGTATTTTGTTGTGAGCAATAATAAAAACATAAAAAAATAATAATAATTCGACATTCGGTTTTTCGATGCGCTTACATCAAGCTTTACTCAACCCTCTCATGAACGCGCAGGTGACAGTTGGCCGGAAGCGATAGTCTACAGTTTAAAATATTTGGTATTTTTCTTACAAACGCTTATCGTTTCACTTCAGAAGACATTGATTCATCCATTGGGGTCGTATGGATTACTGTAGTTATTGTTGTATGTGCTGTTGTCAACTTTTAGGAACACATGAGCTTGCATTATATGCATTCACAGAGATTATTTATTTTTCTAAAAACTTTTGTTTGTGTTAATCTGAAGAAGGAAATTCAATTCATTTCTGTACTGTATTTTCTTTTAACACATAATACAGAATAGCAATAGACGTGTCATGGGGTTCCTTCTTAAGATTCATCAGTGGAAAGAAAGAAAAAGAAGTAGAGGAACAAGAGGAGGAGGAAACCAAGCAAGAGAAACAAAGAGCTGTAAATCCGTTTTGAAATAAGTTGTTTTTCAAATAAAGTTTTCCGAGTGATATCAGATTGTGTGTGTGTACATGTGTTTTTATTGTAGCCTACTTACCCTGTAACTACATGAAACAAGAGGGTAAGAAGCCCCACTTTAATTTACAGCCCGCAATGTCATACTTACCCTGTAACTACATGAAACAAGAGGGTAAGAAGCACCACTTTAATTTACAGCCCGCAATGTCATACTTACCCTGTAACTACATGAAACAAGAGGGTAAGAAGCACCACTTTAATTTACAGCCCGCAATGTCATACTTACCCTGTAACTACATGAAACAAGAGGGTAAGAAGCACCACTTTAATTTACAGCCCGCAATGTCATACTTACCCTGTAACTACATGAAACAAGAGGGTAAGAAGCACCACTTTAATTTACAGCCCGCAATGTCATACTTACCCTGTAACTACATGAAACAAAAGTATATTTTCCCAGCATTAAAAAAAAAAAAAAAAGTTGCAATAGCTTTACTTGCCTTGAAACTTAATCACTTTGCAATAATAACAAATTAGCCTACTTTAACCCTCTGGGCTTCTTCGTAAATGGGTCACACTTAGCTTCCTCCCAGTCAAAAACGGACGAAGCCTTAAAATTTAACTTTATTTTTTCCCCAGTGTAATGAGTATTTAACTCATCTTGTAGGGGAAAATGTGTTAGCGCTGCCACGGAAGACTGAATAACGAAAAGATCTTAGTCTCCGCTTTCAGTACTTTTAATCTCATTACACACTAAATGTATGTATGCTGTGTACTACTTTATTGGAATGTACAGACCGACGAGGGTAGGCTTCAGTTTGTGTAACGTCACAAGATGGCTTCCTGAAGTAAAAGTGAATGTGTGAGACAGTCTAATATACTCCTCCCTCCCCTGGTCTAATAAAGTAGCTGAGATGCCCCTACTCCTTGACAGCTCTAAACAAAAAGGTACAATGCAGGTAAGTACAAATATTGAACAATATTTATTCTCTGTGTACTTTTCTTTCTTGTAATCAAATGTTAATTCAGGGTTGATAATCACAAAATAAAATAAAATAAATAAAATGTATGGTCTTTGTGTTTTCTTTTAAACTCACTACAACACAACCACTTTCAATGTAAAAGCTCTAAACCATTCAGTTGTACAGTGGTAAATCTCACTTAAAAAAAACAAAAAAAAAACACTTGTAAACACCACTTAATGATCAGTTTTCAAATGATCAAACAATCACATTTTGAAAAACAACAACAATGGTATACACAATGAAATTTCACATCTGGAAGAGCACTTACGTGAAACGTCCCTTTATGTGTTCACTCACAGTTCACTTTAGGTTCTGTGACTCAACTAAACTCTCACAGTTCAATGTTCATCGGACCAAAACATAAAAAAAATAATATAGATTGAAGAGTTGAGGTGAGTTGTCTTGACGTAGCGTGCGTTGAAATTAACTTTCGTAGCAATATCACTCAGGCTCAATGAAATGTTCTATAAAAAGAAAACTATTAATGAATCAAAAATGAGTCAAAAAGCAAATGAATCAAACTCAGATTCATGAATCAGAATGAAATGTATCAACTGGAATATATCAAACTGAGATACACAAAGTGAGATGAGTCAAATTAAGATGTCGTTGGATGGCAGGGTAATACAAAATAGTCTTAAACTCAAATCTTCTCGGAAAAACTATGTTCAGCACAAACTGCAAACAGCAATTCCCATCTCACGTGCGACGACACGGGCCGAACACTCGCGCGATCAGTCTGGTTGAAACGTTAGTTCGTAAGGGTGCTTCTCAATCAAGATGAAAGGAGTCCAAAAAAAATCAACAAAAAAATGACAAAAATCTCTTCAATCGTCACCAATCAAACGCAACTTTAAATGCACTCACAGTTCTTGTAGCCTTCACAAAACATTACTGCGTCACTCTAGCAGCCCAATCCAATGCGGTTCACGGATCAAAACTACACACAAAACTACGAAAACGTGGGATAGGCTACAGCTCACAAAAATCACTTGATGTCGTCCTTTATTCGACTAAAGCCCCGATTAACTTCCGTTTAAGTTACTTTATCGGACAAGCTTCTCGAACACGACACAACGCTCACTTTCTCTTCTATGCAACACTCTCATACACTCCGCTCTTCTTCCTCTCTCGCCGCGCACACTCAACGCCGAAAACCAATCCACCCGTCAAAATAAAAGTCCTCCAAAAATAATATTTTTAGGTAATATATATACCAAGCGGCAACCTCCCCGTCTCTCTCTTGAAACCAACACGGAAGTGAGTTAAACTGCAATTCGTTGACTGGCCGCTTGAGGCTGTTGTCAGAAGTGAGTCAAATCTGTATCTCCACCATGTTAAAATGGCAAATTTTACAGCAGAAAAAAACGTGTTTAAAGC
Source organism: Rutilus rutilus (assembly GCA_021464565.1). NCBI lineage: Eukaryota > Metazoa > Chordata > Actinopteri > Cypriniformes > Leuciscidae > Rutilus > Rutilus rutilus. The sequence continues at coordinate 5,604,737 of JAJAQA010000005.1, read as the reverse complement.
CTGGTGTCTGTATGTGGATTTGGTCTATACAGCTAATTTTGCCCTTCATGACAACTGTGAGGGGGGTGAATTATTTTATAACTCGTCCGTTAAGTTGATTAATATTTAAATTTAAGGGTGTGGCCAAGCCACTTGAGTGACAGATGGATTGCCGCTGTCAGTGCTAGCCGTTTGTCTGCTGTTACTAGCCGTCACTTCACCTCAGCAATGTTAGCTGCTGAACTTGCCATCTCTGCAGTGTTTGTGCTTTTTTTCGGGATTATTTCATACAATTTAATACTTGGGTAACATTACAAAGCCCACGTCTTTGGATTCCGTCGTTATCGTTCGAGAGAACAACCAGCGCTGTATTTCAGTTGTTTTCCTCTGTGAACATGCACTAATGGATGTCTGACAATTTCGTTGCTTTTTGGGGTTTTCAAATTTAAAACGTCAATAAATGCTCGTTCGTTCTGCTCCCATGGAACAGATGGATTATAATATGCTTATGTAAGTTACCGTCAGATGAAATCCTGCAGGCGTCGGCGCTTTCTCCGTCCGTGAATGAGCGCGGATTTTCTAGCGCATTTACTTGCACTTCAAAGGCAATATATCTATGGTTTAACGGTTAAACCATAACCCATTTGAGAGACGGCCAACATCAGAATTTAAAATGGACTGAATAAGCTCTCTACGAACTTGAGCGATGCCGCGCTGACGGACCATGAAAGAGTGACGGACATGTATGCACATAAATCACTGTCACACACAAACACTCTCGAAGTAATACACAGTCTCACTTGTAGCCATGTCTTTTAACTATTATAATATTTCGAAGGGCAAAAATAGGAACGTTTAATTGGCTTTACATCATCAGCTAACTCGATCACGTCGAGCTAGGTGATTTCAGATAGCCAGGCCAGGCTCCTCAGCTCCACTCACGCCCCGCCTGTTTGCCTATTTTCTGTTATCCGGGAGTGACGCAAGGCCAAGATGGCGACGGCCGACTCCGCCCACTTTAGGCTTCAAAAATGCTCTTCAGAAACCTACGGGTGACGTCACGGACACTACGTCCATATTTTTTTACAGTCTATGATATATACCCGTTACACCAGGATAGCCAATCAAATATATTTTTGTCCTATAATATTTTCTGATTATTATTTAGAATTTTTAGAGTTTTTTATGATACTTTGCATTAATTATATAATTTTTATGAGCTATTTTTTCCATTAGAATTAATATATATATTTTTATTTTATATATATATATATATTTTTTTTTCAATAAATGCAACATTTCACATCAAAATAGAGTGCAGGCCTAAAAAAAAAAAAAATTCAAGTGACAAGAGCGCCATCTAGTGGCTTTAAAATATATAAATATGTGTCATGTCCTATAACCGCCTATAGGCTGCCTATAGCTTTTTTATTTATTTATTTAATTTATTTATTTTTATTCCCATTCGAAAAAAAATAAAATAATTTACTAAGCAACCACTGAATGGAACAACACAAATTATATATCATTTTAAAGCTTAGGATCTCAGCTTTTTAGTGCATCTAATTACATTTATTATCTCCTAACGAGTGCTGAGTAATCCCTCTAAAACCGAGTGTACCGCCAGCAGGCGCCACCTAGCTCCAAAAATATGAATTACCATATTTTTCAAAAATCTTGCCTTGATTAACACAAAGTTGATGTCATTTGAAAGCTTAGAGTCTGAACTTTACAGTGAATGTATCCACTTTGAAAAACTCGTAAGTATTGCTGAGTTATTTGCTGATAAATAGAATTTCTTTTTTTTCATAATCTATAAAATAATGTACTGCAATGTGTCAAAAACATCATACAGCTCATGAAACATTCACAGATCATTGAAAATGGCACTTCATTTTTTACAGCATATTATTACAATTAAAATGAGCCCAAACATTAACATAATCTATTGCTTTTATGACAAGATATTCTTCATGGAGAAACTATTTCCCATGAGGGGGTGTCAAAGACTGTACAAAAAGGCTATCTCTTTTCCAAATGCTGTAATTTTTGATTCCTTTATCCAAAATTATTAATTTTTTTTTATCCAGATGCAGCTAACATGTAGGGGCACTTCACTAACAAAGAATTTTCCTTCTACCTTATTTCCTTCCTGAGTTATTCCATGACAAATAAGAAAGATATGCAAAATCATAATAAAAATTATATATATATATTTGTCTTTTATCAGCCGTTTCTCGGCAGGACAATGTCCAAATGTAATCTAATTTATATTTTCAAAAATGTTTAAAAGAGTTCTTTCAAATGATACCTACCTTTTGACTCTCCTTGCTACAGTTTTGGAGTTATGATTATAGTTTTTATATAGTTTGGAGCATCATTTGTTGTGTGTTTGTGTGTGTGGGTGTGTGTGTGTGTGGGGGGGGGGGGGGGGGGGGGGGGGTCATATTTGCACTCTTGATGTTTTAGAGTGTCACCCCTTCATTGCTGTACACTTTTTTTCTGCACAGTGGCTGATTTGTAGTTTGTACCACCAAAAGTTTCTCTGCGCGTTTTCGTATTTTTTCGTATTTCCCATTCATTTCCTATGTCGCCCGTTTTTGACCGGGAGGAAGCTAAGTGTGACTATTTTTTTACGACCCTTTAACATATCAGAATCATCTCCTTGATTTTTTTGTGTGTTCATATAGGTAATACAACAAAAGTCACCGAGTTTCACCCCCATCCGATGAAGCAAAAAAATTAAACAATTCGAAACGTTCAAGTTTTCGGTCGTTTTCGGACGAAGAAGCCCAGATGCACTGATATGTACCCCGTAATTTAAAAAAAGCCTTTATGTATTTTTATACACTATTATTACAAAAAGGTGCAGTGTATGTACTCGCTAAATTGCTCACAAAAGTAAGATTCTAAAATACTTAGTATAAATAATTTGCCTAAATAATTTGTTATTTACCTGGTTGTTACCCCTTTATTCCCAAAACTTTACATATTATTCCCCTATACTTACAAGTACATACTTTATAGGTACACTGTAATTACCAAAAGTTACCCTGTAATTTCGTTTTAATTACGCAGTACTTTCCGGGCTGTAATCTAAAGCGTTACCCCTGCGACTTCTTTGAAGCGTTTCCTGTCTTGGGACACACACACACACACACACACACACTTGTTAATGTTTCCCGTCTGTTTCTCTCTCTGATGAAAAGGATGCAAATATAAGTCAAATTGACTAAAAACCTGAAAGTATCTGATATCAAATGTAAAATAAAGCCACATGTAGGTCGTCCTCAGACTCACACACAGACACACACACACACACACACTATGGCGCTCGAAATGTTTCATTCGGCGACGAGACTGACAAGCACGACAGATAACACACGTGTATACGTGCGTGTACGTCTCCATTTGTTTTATATGGAGACGTACACGCAAATATCACGTCACGTAGACACGTCAATAATGTGTAGCTGTTGATCGTTACAGACGTGACGGCGGCGTCATGTTAGAAGTTAACGTGTGGATTATGTCTGCACGTCTGCCCGCCTGCACGTCTGCCCATCTGCACGTCTTAACGTCTGTACGCCTAATTTTCCTTATTTTCTCATACATTTAGGCTACTGTTATAGACATTATAGATAATCTTATTTTGGCAGTTTACTTAGGACTACATTGGATTTATTTATTTCTATAATGCTGAATGTCTGTTAAAGCAGCACTCAGTAGCTTCGGGATTTCTACGCTGTATTCTGGCTTTTTGCTCGCAGGTTTCTCTCTAGAGCTCCTCCCACAGCTTCGGAATAGATATTTGACAACACTGTTGTAAAAACTCGTTGGTGATTCTCAGACACCAGAGGCTAGTAGATCAACGACATCAAAGCAGATGGGACATTCTTTAAAACGTCTTCTTCATTCGGGTTCGAACAGCGTGAGGGAGCGCAATAATGACAGCATTTTAGCAGATTTCTTTTGGCCGTAAAGCAATTGTTTACATCACGAGACCTGATATCACGCGAGACTTCCTGATGCGGCGGCCGGTGGCCCGCCGCCCCAAAGTTGCAAGTGCGTATTTTCCGCTCACGGGCACCAGGGGGGTGCGAAACGACCACCATTCAACCCGAAATAAGTATTATAACCATTCCAATGACTCCGAAGCTGTTCAGTTAAGGTAAAAAAGTTACTTAGTTCACCTTTAAGTACATACATTTGGTATCCCAATGATAGATAAAAGTATATTGTCATGTATACGATCTTATGAGAGACAAATAAAATGGACTAGTAAAATTCTGAAAAAGTGGGTCATATAATTATTAGTTTGTTTAAAATTTGTTAAAGCCCTGCAGCAGCTGGTCTGCATGCCTCAAGTTCATTCATAGATGCTGCATTTAGTATTAATTAACCATTCAGAAACCACTTTAAAACTTATTGGATTTTAAACTAAAATGAATTATCATACTTCTGATTGCCGGTTACTGCTATACTTATTCTGAACAGGTCATTAATCATTCCATTTAAAATCGTTTAACATAAATATACTATTTAATAGAGCTACACTACAGTTTTTATAAAGCCTTGCACTCTATTAAATGTAGCCTAGTCATACTGCAAATTTTTTTGCTACTATGTTAAGAGCATACAAATATATCACCCAACTCAGGCAAAACAATTAACAGCCCTGATAAATAAAGTAAAAGGCTTAAACGGATGCATCTTGTTTTCACCTGCAAAAAAAAAAAAAAAAACACTCCAAACAAAAATGATAGTAAATGACCACTAAAGTCAGTAGGTGGCAGCAGAGGGACACTCATCTGCTCATTAGCCATGTGTCCACTCCTCGATATACTTGTAGGAAGTTTCAGTAAGTCTTGGGTCATTTATTCCTGTACATTAAGGGCTCAATGCATTAATTTCTGAAAGGAGCAATGTTCGATATAGGCTACATTTGCTTTTGTAAATGTCTTACAGATTTGTATTGTATGGGGGGTTCTGCATCTTTGGAAAAGTTATATTCCACTAACACAAGATAAATGAGTGAAATGTGAAACAATTTTTAAAAATGTATTTTTATGTAAAAAGTTTGTAATGTCATTTGTAGCATCTTTTAATAACAGAATAATAGACTTAAATGGTCAGAGTATGACTGCTTTATTCTATGGTATTGCCTGCATGCTGGTCCTATTCCTGTCTACCTATTTATACATGAGATACCCATACCTTTACTCTGCTCTTAAGCACACACAATTATCATAAATGCTACACTAAATCTTTAAATCCTGGGAAATCAAGTTGGTTACATAAGTAAGAATTACAGTCAGGGCCATCGCTAGTGGGGTGAAAGGTGGTGACAATTATAGGGGGCCCTACAAAATCCAGCAGTTATACTATAGGCCCCTGTTGTATGAATAATTAAAATATTTATATTAGTTGCATGCCTGAGATTTAAATCAAAACCACAAAAACATGCAATTTGGTTAAATATTTTTTCCAAATATCTGCTTCTCTTACCTCCCTAAAAATGGTTTAGTCCGATCTAAAGTATTTATTAATTATTCAGTCTGTGACAAACATCAGATGGACCCAATGAAATTGTAAGTCCCGCCCCAACTCGTGAACAGAACCAATCAGAGTTGAGGCGGCAATGCCTGAAGTTAACGATGAACTTGGTGGAAGAGCAGGAGACGGTCTGACTGAAAATTTCGGGGAAAAGAAAACATAAATCAGGCAACCAGAAACGCCATGAACAGAAGGAGAGGGAGGCCAGGAGAGTTGGTGTATCCCAGTCGATAAAGACGTTCTTAAAGACAGGTTGCATTGTTATTTCGCTGGGAATAAGAAAACTACCGTCGACTAAAGCCTGCCGGGTCCTGTCAAGACGCATTGCATTATGCACCGGACCTGCCGGCTGATGAATTATTTATTACATCAAGAAAACATGAATACAACACACTGCACTTGGATGAATACATTTATTAGATTTATTTAATAATATTACCAGTTCCATATTATCTTTATTAAAAAATTAAGACAATAAATGATTTTTTTTTTTTTTTGACTGCATTCTTGTCAATTTCTAAATGTTTACTTTTTGATTCATGAATTATAACAGACTGATGGGAAAAAAAACATTATTTTGCTGTTACTTTTTTAAAATTGGTTTATTATTATTCAAAAATTTCTTGCTTTTTGTTCGTTTTTATTAGTTGTAATTTTTATATAAACATTTAACTTTTAAAATAAAGGTTTTACAACAACATCACCATCTTCTGTTATATTTGGGCCTCCATGCTCATCTATTTACAGTATATGATATGATATTGGTGGAAGGGGCCCACATGAATATTTTTCTAGGGGGCCCCAAATCCTCTAGCTATGGCCCTGATTACAGTAAAAAGCATTCATTTAACAATTTCGCAGTTAATGAAGTACATGTTTTTCATTCCATATTGCTCCATTTATTTGCACAATCTGTATTGTCATCACTGGAATTCTTGTAAGAGCAGATTGACATCAATTAAAAGTCAAATTAACAGTCAACACTGCAGTTATATTGTATAAAACTGATTAAACGCTATGGCATAACACTCATGTTTATATTACTTATATATGATTAACCAATATTATCCAATATCCAAAAGCAGCCATATCACCCTGAAGCCCGAGACTGGTCCCCCACTGAAGCTGAGCAGGGCTGAGCCTGGTTAGTAACTGGATGGGAGACTCCTGGGAAAACTAGGTCACTGCTGGAAGAGGTGTTAGTGAGGCCAGCAGGGGGTGCTCACCCTGTGGTCTGTGTGGGTCCTAACGCCCCAGTGTAGTGACGGGGACACTATACTGTCAAAGAGCGCCGTCCTTCAGATGAGACGTTAAACCGAGGTCCTGACTCTCTGTGGTCATTAAAAATCAATGACCTGCACATTGGTGGTGGAGGTGATTCCCACCCTTCCGTATAAGTGCTTTGAGTTCCTAGAAAAGCGCTATATAAATGTAATGAATTATTTTTATCATGTCATACTAAAATAAATAAGGTATAAAGAATAAAAGACATTCAAGGTTTAGGGCATACAAAGTAATATTTATATGATTATATTTTAACACAAGCAAACAATACACATTACGTAGTATAAACAACGTAAAAAAAAAACACACAACAACAACAGGCCAGCTGGGGAGCGAACAGCCATGCAGGAGTTACCCCAAGTTTTAGGCTACCCCAAACACTGGTGACTGAATGATTCCAGTTGTCATAAAATGACAAAAGTCTTCACATTTATGCCCAATGGGCAACTTCAAGATGATGGCACAAGTGTTTGCTTCTGGGAACATCCGCCGGTTGCCATTCAGTTCCTCATGAAGAAATTTAATTGTAGGATTCTCTCCAAATCCAAATGCAGGTATGGCAGATGCCCCAGAAGCAAACACAAGCACATCTTCCAGGGTGATATCAAATTTCCCTCCACCTTCTACCTCCACTGCTGCATCTCCATCTGTAACATACAAACCAAAGAAACTATCTTAAAAAAAAAAAAAAAAGATTGACAAACATTTTAATCATTAACACCTACAGTTGGAACTTGACATTTGACACATTTACACATTTGACCATATAGACATTTAAACATATGTCATCTAATACAATCCATTGACAAATACCAAGTTATCATATACATGTAAATGCTTGTAGAATCTTCAGACTTCTCCATAACTGCATTACATGCCTGCTTGCTGTCATCTTCACCCTCTGCAAGGAATGACCCAAAAATCTCCCTGTCTCCGAGTCCGGTTTCCCTTTACAGTTGGATTTGTATCAATAGATACTTACAATTAGGTGTTAGAGCAATCCTCAATACAAGTTCACTGACTTCATAGTAGGGATGTGCCTAAAGCTCAAATACCATGTTCAGAAAAGACAATTAAGCATTCTACAGAGCGCCTACATGATAGAAAAAAAGTATTTAAATGTCTTTCCCGTTCTCTGAATATAAAAATTATATAATATATAATATTATATTATATATAAATTATATTTTATATAATTTGCTCTGTAGAATGCGTTATTCATATTTACGGTTAGTCACATTCCTATAGCATAACTTGCAAATATATTCAATAACAAGAAAATATAGCAAATATATAATTATATGAACTCACCTTCAACTTGAATTATCCAGTCCCGCCAGTAGCCAATTGCAACCTCCTCCAAAGCCCTGCTACTGCTTCCTCTTTGAGAGTACTCAATTTTGAAGAGGTCCAGTAAGGTGGCAGCCGACAAGGTGGGTGCTCCACCACAAAACAGCTCCTCCAGAATTGATGAGTGCCCCTCTAAGGCATTTAGGACCCCTAACGTCTCCAGTCCTTCTTTCAATCTTTCAATAAGAAGTACATATGTTCTCAGATGCAAACATGTAGGGTTATATAACATATGTAAAAAGTAATTGTAAAATCAACAGTAGAGTTATGTCAATATTTGGCATGCAAGACAAATTTACATACAAGTAACAAATTAAAGGAAATATCTGAAACCCCTACAGTGAGTGTTTATTATTTTTACCTTTAATTTACATCTGTCAATACATATATTCATAATGCATTAGTGATCAAGCAGTTCATCTTACTGTTTAAGGGGCATCTCCATCCGTCCCTCCACATAATAAGTTAGGGTTGCCTGGACCATGTCATCCCTCTCTTGTGGAGTCGAAACCCTACCCAATGCGCCAAGCATGTGGAGGCTGTTTGATGCCTCCACCATGGCTGTGCGGGCCTCTTCTACGGTCTCTGCCCTTTGGATCTAAAAGTTAAAGTTGGTCAAATAAGAGGTTCTCTTAAGATTATAGTCTTTTTGTTTATGTCAATGTGAACTGTTAATGGCAATAAAAAATTATACTCTTTTACATCAACATTCTGCATCAACAAGACCAAAGACAGATGTGTAACTTACCTTGTCCAGTTGATCATGCAGCTCTGTGTCCTGAACCTCTGTTATGTCCACTGGGGGAGCAGGGAGCCCTGACAGTTGTGCATATAGCCGTCTGGACAGCACACGGGGTCCCACCCCACCATGCACAAGGCAGACAGAGAACATCATGCCCAAGACTTTGTAAGTTCCCCTGGGCAAGCCTAGAACAATTGGCATGAAAAGACTTTATTTTTTCTGTCTTGCAATTAAGGGTTTTAGAGTTTGTGGTAACTAACTTTAGCTTTGAAATCTCTGAATTGCCCCCCAGTATTAATTAAAAACATGTCCTATAATAGTAAGTTTGAATTAAATGTGGTAAAAGGCAATGCATTTTCTTTTATGTTTAGATTGATATAAAGCTATTTACATAAACTCTTTTTTTACCCAGCAATTTATTATGCAGTGCACTCCACAATTACTGTACATGTACAGGCAATTGCCAGCATGCAGAAGTATATATGTCACAGGTAGGGGTGGAGCGCCAGCGGGCCGCCCACCCCTCCGCCCGCGTGCCGCCCCTGAGGAGCTAACCGTGGACACAAAGGAGGCAGACACAGAATTAAAAATAAATATTCTTTATTAAATAATAAAAACAATATAAAGTCCCTTCAGCATCCTCTTTTCTTCGGGAGCAGGTTCATCCAGCATCAGCAGGCTCTTCCAGCATCAGCCGGTTCTTCACTAGCCTCAGGCTCTTCCAGCATTAACAGGCTCTTCCAGCATCAGCAGGCTCTTCCAGCATTAGCAGGCCCTTCCGGCATTAGCCGGCTCTAGCATCAGCAGGCTCTTCCAGTATCAGCAGGCTCTTCCAGTATCAGCAGGCCCTTCCAGCATCAGCCGGCTCTAGCATCAGCAGGCTCTTCCAGTATCAGCAGGCTCTTCCAGTATCAGCAGGCTCTTCCAGTATCAGCAGGCCCTTCCGGCATTAGCCGGCTCTAGCATCAGCAGGCTCTTCCAGTATCAGCAGGCCCTTCCAGCGTTAGCCGGCTCTTCACTAGCCTCAGGCTCTTCCAGCATTAACAGGCTCTTCCAGCATCAGCAGGCTCTTCCAGCATTAGCAGGCCCTTCCGGCATTAGCCGGCTCTAGCATCAGCAGGCTCTTCCAGCATCAGCAGGCTCTTCCAGTATCAGCAGGCCCTTCCAGCGTTAGCCGGCTCTTCACTAGCCTCAGGCTCTTCCAGCATTAACAGGCTCTTCCAGCATCAGCAGGCTCTTCCAGCATTAGCAGGCCCTTCCGGCATTAGCCGGCTCTAGCATCAGCAGGCTCTTCCAGTATCAGCAGGCCCTTCCAGCGTTAGCCGGCTCTTCACTAGCCTCAGGCTCTTCCAGCATTAACAGGCTCTTCCAGCATCAGCAGGCTCTTCCAGCATTAACGGGCTCTTCCAGCATCAGCAGGCTCTTCCAGCATTAGCAGGCTCTTCCAGTATCAGCAGGCCCTTCCAGCGTTAGCCGGCTCTTCACTAGCCTCAGGCTCTTCCAGCATTAACGGACTCTTTCAGCATCAACAGGCCCCTCCAGCATTAGCCGGCTCTTCACTAGCCTCAGGCAGAGAGTGGAAGATACATGTAACTCACAGCGTTAGCAGAGTCTTCACTGGACTCAGGCAGAGAGAGGAATAGACACGTGTAACTCACAGCATTAGCAGGCTCTTCACTGGACTCAGACAGAGGGAGGAATAGACACGTGTAACTCACAGCATTAGCAGGCTCTTCACTGGACTCAGACAGAGGGAGGAATAGACACGTGTAACTCACAGCATTAGCAGGCTCTTCACTGGACTCAGACAGAGGGAGGAATAGACACGTGTAACTCACAGCATTAGCAGGCTCTTCACTGGACTCAGACAGAGGGAGGAATAGACACGTGTAACTCACAGCGTTAGCAGAGTCTTCACTGGACTCAGGCAGAGAGAGGAACAGACACGTGTAACTCACAGCATTAGCAGGCTCTTCACTGGACTCAGACAGAGGGAGGAATAGACACGTGTAACTCACAGCATTAGCAGGCTCTTCAAGCATTAGCAGGCTCTTCAAGCATTAGCAGGTTCTTCACTGGACTCAGACAGAGGGAGGAATAGACACGTGTAACTCACAGCATTAGCAGGCTCTTCAAGCATTAGCAGGCTCTTCAAGCATTAGCAGGCTCTTCACTGGACTCCGACAGAGGGAGGAATAGACACGTGTAACTCACAGCATTAGTAGGCTCTTCACTGGACTCAGGCAGAGGGAGGAATAGACACGTGTAACTCACAGCATTAGCAGGCTCTTCACTGGACTCAGACAGAGGGAGGAATAGACACGTGTAACTCACAGCATTAGCAGGCTCTTCACTGGACTCAGACAGAGGGAGGAATAGACACGTGTAACTCACAGCATTAGCAGGCTCTTCACTGGACTCAGACAGAGGGAGGAATAGACACGTGTAACTCACAGCATTAGCAGGCTCTTCACTGGACTCAGACAGAGGGAGGAATAGACACGTGTAACTCACAGCATTAGCAGGCTCTTCAAGCATTAGCAGGCTCTTCACTGGACTCAGACAGAGGGAGGAATAGACACGTGTAACTCACAGCATTAGTAGGCTCTTCACTGGACTCAGGCAGAGGGAGGAATAGACACGTGTAACTCACAGCATTAGCAGGCTCTTCACTGGACTCAGACAGAGGGAGGAATAGACACGTGTAACTCACAGCATTAGCAGGCTCTTCAAGCATTAGCAGGCTCTTCACTGGACTCAGACAGAGGGAGGAATAGACACGTGTAACTCACAGCATTAGTAGGCTCTTCACTGGACTCAGGCAGAGGGAGGAATAGACACGTGTAACTCACAGCATTAGCAGGCTCTTCACTGGACTCAGGCAGAGGGAGGAATAGACACGTGTAACTCACAGCATTAGTAGGCTCTTCACTGGACTCAGGCAGAGGGAGGAATAGACACGTGTAACTCACAGCATTAGCCGACTCTTCACTGGACTCAGACAGAGGGAGGAATAGACACGTGTAACTCACAGCATTAGTAGGCTCTTCACTGGACTCAGACAGAGGGAGGAATAGACACGTGTAACTCACAGCATTAGCAGGCTCTTCAAGCATTAGCAGGCTCTTCACTGGACTCAGACAGAGGGAGGAATAGACACGTGTAACTCACAGCATTAGCAGGCTCTTCAAGCATTAGCAGGCTCTTCACTGGACTCAGGCAGAGAGAGGAATAGACACGTGTAACTCACAGCATTAGCAGGCTCTTCACTGGACTCAGGCAGAGAGAGGAATAGACACGTGTAACTCACAGCATTAGCAGGCTCTTCAAGCATTAGCAGGCTCTTCACTGGACTCAGACAGAGGGAGGAATAGACACGTGTAACTCACAGCATTAGCAGGCTCTTCACTGGACTCAGACAGAGGGAGGAATAGACACGTGTAACTCACAGCATTAGCAGGCTCTTCAAGCATTAGCAGGCTCTTCACTGGACTCAGGCAGAGAGAGGAATAGACACGTGTAACTCACAGCGTTAGCAGAGTCTTCACTGGACTCAGGCAGAGAGAGGAACAGACACGTGTAACTCACAGCATTAGTAGGCTCTTCACTGGACTCAGACAGAGGGAGGAATAGACACGTGTAACTCACAGCATTAGCAGGCTCTTCACTGGACTCAGACAGAGGGAGGAATAGACACGTGTAACTCACAGCATTAGTAGGCTCTTCACTGGACTCAGACAGAGGGAGGAATAGACACGTGTAACTCACAGCATTAGCAGGCTCTTCACTGGACTCAGACAGAGGGAGGAATAGACACGTGTAACTCACAGCATTAGCAGGCTCTTCACTGGACTCAGACAGAGGGAGGAATAGACACGTGTAACTCACAGCGTTAGCAGAGTCTTCACTGGACTCAGGCAGAGAGGAACAGACACGTGTAACTCACAGCATTAGTAGGCTCTTCACTGGACTCAGACAGAGGGAGGAATGGATACGTGTAACTCACAGCGTTAGCAGGTTCTTCACTGGACTCAGACAGAGGGAGGAATGGATACGTGTAACTCACAGAGTTAGCAGGTTCTTCACTGGACTCAGGCAGAGAGAGGAATGGATAGCTGTGACTGCGAGTGAACAGCAGAAATAATTCCCACACTCACATTTCCACCACACACTGTAAGGTTTCACTCGTGCTCATTTCCACAATAAAACTGCAATTCAACGGACTCAGTGTACCAAGGCTTCCGCCCGCAATCCAGCCGAAGTTTTCTCTGGCTCTCTCATCTGTCTCTCTCGTCTGTCTCTCTCGTCTGTATCTCTCGTCCTCTCTCTCCCACGGCCTCCCGCCGCTCACGTGCTGCGCGCTTCACCTCTCATTCTCGTCGTGTTCCCCTCTGCTCGTGCCTCTCTCTCCCGCGGCCACGGCCGCTCACGTGCTGCGCGCCCCACCTCTGCTCGTCCCGGGGAAGAACCACCCTCACTTTCTCTTCCTCTGACTTTTTATACTCTCATGAGCTAGTGTGGCCCCATTCAAACGCTCAGCGCAAATTACCCACACCTGCTGTCAATCCGCCACTAGGTTACCATAGCGACAGGCACTCACCCAGGCTTTGGGACGGTGTTTCGCTTCCCAAATCTCAGCGGGGACATTTCTCTAGCAGGGATAGTCCCGGGCTTATTTGTCACCCCGTGACATATATATGGACTCACTGTGTGCTGGCAATTGCCTGTACATGTAATTGTGGAGTATGACAATCACATGTGACGTGATTGTGTATTATACTTATATATATAAAAATATACTATATACTAAAAATTATACTTATTTATTACGCAACAGATGTACCTACCAAGAGAATCAAGAGCAAGGCTCTTGCAGTTCTAGGGCCCCACAAAGTACTGTGATGCCAGGACTGCTTTAATGAGGAGCCTCATAAACTCGCGGTTAGGTCCACCATTATCGACTGAGCCCTCCCCAGTTCCACAAGTGTCAACAAACACCACGTCCAACCATTTTAATGGATTAAAAGCCCGCCTCCTGAAGGTCCTCATGGCACTTTCCAGAACATTGGACTTTACCACATTTACACAATTGGACGTGGGTCCAGGCTCAGCCAGTTCAGCCGCTGATTGTAGATCTAACAACAATCCCCTCAAGTCATGACTGGAAAACAAAGTAATCAGCAACAGTAAGCAGCTGTTGCTTCTGCTGAGATGACACCAGCAGGTGTTACATCGTCATAAGACTCCTGTTTAAAGCAAAATGAAAGTATTGGCTTACTCTAAAGCAGTAGTTTAAAACCGTGTGTGAGAGAAAACGTGATTGAGCTGTGTAGAGAGGACTGAATGGATCCCTGTTGTTCACTATTATTCACTGTTGCAGCATCATTATTTAAAGTGATAATGTAATAAAGTCACCATGTTGTGCTTTCTTGAATAACAGCTTATACTTTATATTATAGACCTGTAGACTAGGGCTTCATTTAAGCAACTCATAGTTTCATCAAACTGTAAACGGTATATAAATATGCACTATGTAAATTAGAGTGCATTACACAAACACTACTTAAAATTAATGTTACTTCAACTTTAGCAATTTCACGTTTGGAAAAAAACAAAAAAAAGGCGGACAGACTAATATATTTATTACCCTTTTGTGCTAAACAGAAGTTGAAAAACCATCTTTGAACATTATGAACAGTGCATGTTTAATCTGTTTTTTAATGTTGTCAGGCCATGTAATTAAAATCAATTCAAATAGAGCTTGTGCTCATCTTGTATTCTTTAAAGTATTCTCTCTTTTATGTCTACAATACAATTTCTAAAAGTTTACAAAGGCATTCCTAAAAGACTTCGACATGTCTAAATCAATTACAACATTTATTAGATAAAGCAGATTAAAGTTGTGGGTGTTGGCTATTTTAAAGTTAATGTTAAAGGGGTCATTAACTGGCTTTTGTAAAAAAAAATATATTGTTGTCTGAGGTCAACTTATGACCTTCGCTTGGTTTTTACATTCAAAAACGTCAAAATGAATAAGTAACAGGCTATTTTCTACCCTGGTTTTGAGCCTAGCTCCTGAAACGCTTTTTATGGGCGTGCAGCATTCAAGACTTGGCAGTAAATGCCCACTGCAATGATTGGATAACAGTTTTGCATATTATAATGAGTTTCATGTAATGTGTGAATCGGTGGGCGGGGCTAAACAGGCAGTGTTGAAGTAGGCGTTAATCTTCTTCTGCGGAGGCGGGGTTTGATACCCTTGCTTTGACCTCATAGATCCTCATAGTCGTTTGCTGTGCCTGGTGTCAATAAAAGCTTTTATTGGACTAACAAGGAACGTTTTCAGTTCTCAAATGTATAGGATATTCTTATAGTATGATGATATATTAAATGTCAAAAGCTCAAGGAAAAGTTTATTTCTCAGTTTATCACCTCTTTGGTGTTTGCAGTCCAAAAAGAAACAAATGTAGAAATGACCTCTTCAGGTCCAACCCATTGAACAAAAAAGGTAGTTGATTGGGTGATGTAGTCTGCTATAATACCAGTTGATGAAATTCTTATGGCCAAATCTGGATTATGCGATCTCAGGCAGAGGAATTCAGTTGCAGACCCTACAGCTCCTGCATAGCATATAAGATTCTAGGAAAGGAGGACAAGAAGCAATTGAAAACTTAAAAATCATAAAACTCACAACAATACAGATGCATATATATCTGGCTGGTACGTCTTCTTTTCTTCTTACTTGTATGTTGTTGTGCAGCTGAAAATCTCTGCGTGTTCGAGAGCCGTCAGGGTAATGGAATTGGAAGGTGATTCCACCCTCTGAAGGGAAACTTGCAGCCTGATCCGATCCCTCCTCTCACTGATTACCTGTGTAACGACAGGCTTTTATTATTTACTTCAGTCAAATTCTTTATATACAAAACAAATACAAGCTTACTTTCTTGTTCTAATGTGATGGCACATTGGACTTTTTTTTTTTTTTTAATTAATCAAATAAATGGACACTCTGTTCACTGCTCAAGCCAAAACAACATTATCTTTTTATTTGTAGCCTCAATTATCATGGGATAGAGGGAATGGTTTATTTTTTCCACACCTACTCCATCCCTCGCTCATAGCAGACGCTTCGAGAGGATTGGTTAGGGATATTCAACTCAATTCCAGAGTGGAAGCAAATGTTCTGGTTTTAATTTAAGACTACCACGACAAAGACATTTTTTTCTCTATGTATTAACTTGCACATGTAGCGGGTAGGACGTAGGCAGTGGGAATTGTGCCTTGATTGAATCAGGTGGTGGTCATTTGGCTCTGCACCTTTAAATCCAGCAAGCTGGCGGTCTCTCTCTCATTAGCGTTTTGCTACAGACTCTTGGTTCCGTGGACTCTTGGTTGGTTGTACGAGTTGATCGTGATTTGGTGTTTGTGCGGTTATTCAGTGCCGTGGTTACCTCCAGCTTCCTGTCTTCACGAGCCCTCACTAGCTATGAATTGCGTCTGCGCGTTTAAACGAAAATGTAAGTTCTCTGCTTTTACTCGTGAGCAGCGTTCAGTTTTTTTCTTTAGGCACTGGCCGTAATGAACTCTCATTGATTCGTGTTCTGTTTATATTAGTTACGGGTTTAGAGTGTGACCACTACAAAGTTTGCTGAGTGCTGTTTGTTGTGCTGAGAATGTAAGTTCACTGGCTTCCTTTCTCCCTCACGTGTGTACATTTTCATGACGGAACGCTTGTTCATATGTATGTAGTCATGTTGACTCGCCATGTCTGTATTATAGTTTGGCCTGGGAATGTACGAGTAAAAACCAGACGGAATAAAGCGATCGCTACAATATTACAACTAAACAAGCTCTTGGCTCGATGCTGCCGTCTGCATTCAGCATTCATACAGGTTGGTAAAGTAGGCTACTTTAGCACCTTGCCCTGTTCCGGCTGCTTGTATTTAATTGAAGACTTTTTATGTTTTAAGTAACTTTCAGCCTATTGATGCACAGGCTACAAACTAAGCATAGCTTTGATTTGACCTGTATAATTACTTGTATGGTATTGTAACTGTTTTCTTTGCAGGAGGACCGTCACATGCCATCTTGGCCACTGTTTTTCCTGTGCTTTGTTTTAGTATCTAGTTGTGCGTGAGCGTGTGACTGTGTGTGTGTGTGTGGGAGGGAGGCCCACTGGGTTGTCCATCAGTCTCTCCCTTGTGTGCGTTGTTGTATGTTTCATGTTTGTGTATTTAATGTTTGTATCTTAGGCCATTGGGTTGGTGCAATATCCTGGGGGGGGGGGTAACAATTGTATTGTGTGTCCACTTGTTTGCTGAGTGTAAACTATTTTGTTTTTGTTTTTTTGTGCATGTGATTTGTGATGTGCCCTATTTATTCTGTGTTTGAGTCTTGCTGAATTTGAGTGCTATTTATTCAAACACCTTGATTTTGCACTTTGTTGTCACCGTTCCTGAATTTGTTGCCCAGAGGCCTAGGGTCTGTTTTTCATGTGTGTGTTTAACTTGAGAAAAATAAAATAAATTGTTTATATTTTTATAATATTCCAGTCCCTCTCTCTCCTTTCATTTCCCTTCATTGGGATAGCCTGCTTGTAAACATCTAAAAATTAGATTGTTGGTTATTCACTGGTGATTGATTTAAAAAGGCCCCCTAGGGGTCACATTTGGCGTAGTCGGGGCAGGGTTGATTGGGACTGGTGTAATTTGTTATTGTATTTGTTGTTTTGTGTGTATGTGTGTGTATTGAGTGCAGGTAGAGTACAGGAAAGGCAGTGGTCGAGGACTGGGCCTGGACAGCGGTTCTGCAAGTGGTTTGTATTTATAAAAAAAAAAAAAAGAAAATAAAAAGAAACATAACTTTTTTTTCTTTTTCCTTTTTGGCTTTGTTCGGTTTGAGAATGTCTCAGGAGCTGGAGGAACAGGTCGGGCAGCTAATGGAGCAGATTAAACGGTTGCAGGCTGACAATGAAAGGCTACGTCAGGGAAATGTAGCATCTGCTGGGGCTGTAGAACAGGGAGAGCAGAGTCAGCAAGAGTCAAATCGCCAAGAGCCAAATTCTCAGGAGCCAGGGTCTTCTGGATTAAGGTATGTGTATGTTCCTAGAGAACGCAAATATCCCAGGTTCTCTGGTGGTTCAGAGTCTCCTCCGGTGGAGGAATGGATTGAGGAGGTCCGTCGATGTTTACAGGTTAGGCATATGTCCATATGCAGGCGCATTTTGTGTATGACCTTCTGGATGGGGAGGCAAAGCTAGAAATTAAACTCCATCCAGCTTCAGTTAGATCCGAGCCTGAAAATATTTTCTCTATACTGACTGAGACTTTTGGCTGTAGCCAGTCTTATATTGACGCCCAACAGAAATTTTTCCAATGTCGTCAACGGGAGGGAGAAACGTTGCGTGAATTTTCACATTCATTAATGTCACTTATGGAAGTCGCACAACGTAAAAACACAACTGCAATTGCTAAACCTGATTGTGTTCTCCGTGATCAATTTGTAGAAAACGTTAGAGACAAAATGTTGCGTAGAGAATTAAAACAATACATCCGCCTTAATCCTGATTCCTCCTTTTTGGACTTGCGTCGTGAGGCATTTCGTTGGGCCGATGATGGCGAGGGGTCTCGTCCTGTCCGTGCAAGGGCTTTTTCGTGTGACGCTAGTTCAAGGGTGGTGGGAGCGTGGCAGGCAGAAGCTCAGGTCGTTGTACCACAACCAAGTAATGAATTGACCGAGCTCAAAGACTGTTTACGTAGGCAGCAGGCCCAATTAGATACTATTCTTAAACATTTGTCCCCTGGCTCAGGGCCATCCAATCTACCAAATAGGCAGATTAATCATCAGAGGCGGTTTCGTTTTGATGTGGATGGCAGGCCTATTTGTCTGCGTTGTGAGCAAGTAGGCCACATGGCTAGGGATTGCCCGGTTGGCTCACGGCAGACACAGCGTGTGGGGGTTGGGTCCAGGCCACCCGTTGGGAATGGGAGGGATGACTCTTCTAGCAGGCAACAGGGAAACTAGCACCCTCTAGTGCATGGAGCCAAGCACTAGAAGGGGGTTTGATGGGCTCAGACTCGTTTACATCTCTTTTGTCCTGTCCTTCTGCATTGGTGGGTGAGTGCCCAGTGGCAGATGTCCAGATGGGCGGTGTAACTGTTACTTGTCTTATAGATACCGGTTCTATGGTATCTACAATCACGGAGTCCTTCTTTAATAACCATTTCCGAGTTCTGGGGTGTGACCAGCTACGTTCCTGTGGTTGGTTACAGTTAAAAGCGGCCAACGGCCTAGATATCCCATATCGAGGTTACTTAGAATTGGATGTAGAAGTTTTGGGAAAAGTTCTTCCTTCCATAGGCATCTTGGTAGTTCAAGATCCACCCGGGTCCAGACTTAAGACAAATAAGGACTCTGTCCCAGGATTGATTGGGATGAATGTCCTCCGTTGCTGCCTGCAAGAGTTTTTTTGCCAAGACGGTGCAAGTTTGTTTACTACTTCCGGGTTAACAGTCCCAGCCGTTTGGGAACATGCCTTATTAGCGTGTCAACGCCTCGAGGACCTTTCTACGTCTGGTGTTCTGGGTAGGGTTTTGACTGCCCCCGGGTCCTCCATCTGTGTTCCAGCCGGATCGTTAAAGTTTGTGTCAGCCACCTGTAGGCAGGGGCTTGGCCCATTGATTCCTTCTGTACTGTTAGAACCAGCAGGGGCAGGGTGGCAGTTGCCACCAGACTTAATTGTCCCAATCTCATTGCTCCCCATTGGAAATGGTACAGTACAAGTGCCAGTTGTTAATGTGGGCCAGGTAGATCGGTGGATAAAACCACGTACCCTGTTGGGGGAAATGTACTTAATCACTGCACGTTCCGCTAGCAAATCCATCTGCTTTCAGGAAGAAAATGGTACCCAAGGCCCTGTCGCGTTCATTCGGTCAATGGAGGCTGCTATAACTCCCTCGTTGGGGTTTGCGGACCTTTCCTGGTCTAATCTAACTGAGCCCGAGCAATGGGAAGCAAAGTCTTTACTTCAGAAGTATAGTGATACTTTTAGCTGTAGTGAGGCACTCTTAGGCTGTACCGACTTGATCGAGCACGAGATTCCTTTGATTGACGACATTCCGGTGCGGCAGCGCTATAGACGACTTCCACCATCTCAGTATGATGTAGTGAAGACACATATCCAGGAGTTGTTAGATCAGGGAGTGGTAAAACCGAGTTGTAGTCCTTATTCCTCACCCATTGTGGTTGTGGAGAAAAAAGATGGATCTATTCGTCTTTGTGTCGATTATAGACAACTAAACGCAAAGACTAGGAAAGATGCCTTTCCATTGCCGAGAATTGAGGAGTCTTTGGATGCCCTCACAGGTGCGTCTCTCTTCTCCACTCTCGACCTTGCGAGTGGTTATAATCAGTTGTCAGTTGCCGAGAAGGATAGGGCTAAAACCGCTTTTTGCACGCCATTTGGCCTGTTTGAGTTTCAGAGGATGCCATATGGGTTGTGCAACGCACCCGGGACTTTTCAGCGGCTGATGGAAAGAATATTTGGGGACCAGCGTTTCCATTCCCTTCTCCTGTATTTAGATGATGTGGTCGTTTTTTCATCTATGTTCAAACAACATCTGGAACGTTTGGAGTTGGTATTTAGTCGTCTACGCGAGAATGGTCTTAAGCTTAAATTAAAGAAGTGTCATTTTTTTCAGCCTGAAGTAAAGTTCTTGGGCCACGTTGTTTCGGCCTCTGGGGTCTCCACGGACCCTGACAAGATCAGTGCAGTTAGGGAATGGAGCACTCCATCTACAGTTGCAGAGCTGCGATCATTCCTTGGGTTTGCGTCGTATTATCGGCGTTTTGTGCAAGGGTTTGCGAGGTATGCGGCTCCTCTACATAAATTGGTGGCAAAGCTCCAGCCACACCCTAAAAGGAATAGGACGGGGCGTAATGCCACTTTGCGGGACCATTGGGACTGGGGCTGTGATCAAGCATTTAATACTTTGAGGGACAAATTGATAAGCGCACCAGTTTTGGGTTATGCCGACTTTAGTAAACCATTTGTCCTCGAGGTAGATGCTAGTGGGCTGGGGCTTGGCGCTGTTTTATCTCAAGAGCAGGATGAAGGACCTCGGCGTCCAGTCGCTTATGCAAGCAGGGGCTTGCGACCAACTGAACGAAACATGGATAATTACTCAGCCATGAAACTTGAACTGTTGGCACTTAAGTGGGCAGTAACAGACAAGTTTCGGGATTATCTGCTGGGTACCAAATTTACTATTCTGACCGATAACAACCCGCTCTGTTATTTGCGGACAGCTAAGTTAGGAGTCGTAGAGCAACGTTGGGTTGCGCAACTAGCTCTTTTTGATTTCACCATAGAGTATCGTCCTGGCTCATGTAACAAGAATGCGGATGCGCTATCCCGCTTGCCGGCACCACCAGTTCTAGTCTCTATGGATGAGATGGCCTCTGGGATCTCTGTGCCAGTCGAAATTAAGAGTGTGGTCATGTCCCCTTCTGTTGAAATACAGGCCATAGATGCATGCCCTACAAGAACCAGGGCAAATCTCCAACTTTTGCAGGCTGAGGATCCTGTTTTGAAGGCCTTTCTTGTATATTGGAAGAGGGGCACTGAGTCCCCTGCTGTTGTGGAGCTTGTCCGTCAATGGGCAGACTTAGTAGTCCATGAGGGTGTCCTATATAGGAAGACGCATGTCCCTGGTAGCATTAAAGAGGTCTTGCAGCTATTGCTGCCTCAGGCTCTCCAGGCAGATGTGCTTACAGCCTTGCATGATGATCATGGCCACCAGGGGGTAGAACGAACAGTTAGTCTTGTCCGCCAGCGATGCTATTGGCCCTTTATGCGGAAGGATGTCGACCGGTGGTGCCGTGAATGTCGGCGGTGTGTGGTGGCCAAGGCAACTCAGCCAAAATTGAGGACCTTTATGGGTAGTCTGTAGGCATCAAGGCCCCTAGAAATTGTAGCTATTGATTTTTCCATATTGGAAAAATCTAGTGACGGGAAAGAGAATATTTTGGTTGTTTCCGATGTGTTCTCTAAATTTGCGCAGGCATATCCTACGGCAGACCAGAAGTCGTCAACAGTAGCTCGAGTTTTGACAGAGCAGTGGTTTTACACTTATGGTGTCCCACTACGTTTCCATACCGATCAAGGGCGCAATTTTGAAGGTGAGCTGTTCCAACAATTGTGTAGAGTGTATGGAATTTGTAAATCCCGCACTAGCCCATACTATCCAGAGGGCAACGGACAATGTGAGCGATTTAATCGCACATTGCATGACTTGCTTCGTACACTACCTCCTGACAAGAAGAGACGGTGGCCTTACCATCTGCCACAGGTTTTGTTCGCTTATAACACCACAGCCCATCAGTCTACGGGGTTTTCTCCGTATGAACTGATGTTTGGGCGTAAGCCCACTCTTCCACTTGATTCTTTGTTGGGCACAATTGATATTCCATCAGATTCTACTACTGCCGAGTGGGTTCAAGAACACCAGGAGCATCTTTCTGCAATCTATAGCCAGGCCCGAGCTCATTTGAAGTCAGCCGCTCAACACCGGGCAAAGAATCATTTGGTTCCTTTGCCACTCCTGCCTCCTGGTACACTAGTGTATCGTCGTAGTCATCCGCATGGACGGCACAAGATTAGTGATCATTGGGAAAATGTGGTGTATGAGATTGTGAGGTGTCTTGACGAGGTTGGTACACTTTATAAAATTAGGCCAAGGGATCAGTTGGGTCCAGAGAAGAATATCAACCGGAAAGAACTGCGGCCCCTCCCAACTGACCCAGGTTCACCCCATCTTGTACTTGGGGCTGAGATGCTTAATGTAAGCATGCCAAACTCCATAGGGGATGATGTTGATGGTAGTATGGAGGAAGGTGATGATTTTGGAGTATTGGTGGCAATTGATGCACCTCCTGTAAGAGGATCAACACCTCCCACTGAGTTTGGAGCGTCGCAGCCTCCAGCTCTTGAACAGCAGGGGCAGACCACACCCCAACATTTAATACGTGACTCCTTGGGTGTTGAAGGGGAAGTATCAACATCTGGCAATACCCTTGTTTCAAGGAGAACTGCTAGAACAAATGCAGGCCACCATCCTAACCCTCACAACCTCCCATGCACGATTGTTAGAAGACCACCGGTGGACTCGGCAGAAAACGCTCTAACCATTTCCTCCCATAGCGCTGTTTTTAGACCTTGGGTTTGACCCTTGCCCTAGTCACCGGGACGGTGACATTCAAGGGTGGGTGAATGTAGCGGGTAGGATGTAGGCAGTGGGAATTGTGCCTTGATTAAATCAGGTGGTGGTCATTTGGCTCTGCACCTTTAAATCCAGCAAGCTGGCGGTCTCTCTCTCATTAGCGTTTTGCTACAGACTCTTGGTTCCGTGGACTCTTGGTTGGTTGTACGAGTTGATCGTGATTTGGTGTTTGTGCGGTTATTCAGTGCCGTGGTTACCTCCAGCTTCCTGTCTTCACGAGCCCTCACTGGCTAGTGATTTGCTGTTTGTGCGGTTATTCAGTGCCGTGGTTACCTCCAGCTTCCTGTCTTCACGAGCCCTCACTGGCTATGAATTGCGTCTGCGCGTTTAACCCTCTGGGGACCAAAAACGCGCCCGCGCGTTTTGCTCGTTTTTTTTTTTTTAGCAATGAAAATAAACACTAAATGCTCTGTTAATTTTGATCTTTCATTTTCGTGTAATACATCAATCGATCCTGTTCAGTTTCTATTTTTTTTCTGTATACTCACAATAAAAATAAAGTGTTTTGCTTTTTGACAAATAAAGAAAAATTAAGATGATGCGATTTCTGCCTTCTCTCTGTCAGTAAACTCCCATTTGAAACGCGTTCGAAAATTATCTATAACTCCGCGAAAATTCAGTCAAACAGGCAAACAGACCCACGGGCATAAAGCTTGAGATCGCATCTTTTAATTGAAGTCATTTATATAAAAAACAAATATTCTTAGTTTCTGTAATCTGTATACAAAGAGAGCGACTCCAGTCGAGCTCATTACGAGATGATTCACAGTAATTTGACCACTCCCCGGAGAGCGCGTGCTATTCAAACGCAAATTCTGAGAACCATTTCAGTCTGTGAAACGCCCACATCAACTGTAAACAAAGCACGTCGCGAGTGAAACATTACAGCCTTTATGGAGAAAAGATTCCACAGTGCTGATGAGGAGAAATATCTCCTGATATGAGCAGCAGATCGCGCTGAGGAGTGAGGTAGGCTGTTTTATTTTCTCAAGTGTGTAATAACGTTATGGAATAACGTTAGTGTAGGCCTATAAACCGCAAAAAGATGAATCGCATTTCTATAATGTGACTCGCGTTTCTGTGAGATGAATGAAGGGTACATATTTGTAAAGAGTGTTTAGCCTAAATATGAATCGCGTGTCTGTGTGTGAAAGAATAAACTGCTTTGCCATAGCCTACTGAGATGAGTAAAAATCGACTGGAATATGTTGAAATAAAATGTATTTGTATAAGCAACGTAAATTAACATTTATATGCCCTGATATTTCAATAAAACAACGTTAGTCAGGCGTTAGTCACACTATTTTTGTCAAAAATAAAGTCATAGACTAAGATGTTAGATGTTCCAATGTTGGCTATATTCAAACTAATGAATACATATGATAAAATGTAGGCCTATAATCTTTTTTTTCTTTCTTTTTTTTTTTACAAAGAAAGAGTACACTTGAAATATTGTTGAAATTGTAATTATTGTTGTAATTGTAACATTTTTAATAAAATAGCTAAACATATTTACAAGATAGATGTAAGCGAAATCTTAAATGGTCAATATAAGTATTCTTCTAAATACATCTTTTGTCCTTGCATTGTGGCTCAGTCAGTGTCACACCTGAATGAATGGCTAATTAGGCTATGCAGAGTCATTATGCAGAGTGGGTGGGACACTGTAATCTAAGGTGTAAACTACTCCTCCCCCTCGCATATTGGCTTTCCAAGCAAAACCTGTTTTACACCATTTAAATCAATGTATTTTTTTTTTGTGAACGATAAAGCAAGACTATTTTCACATAATTTTGAAGCCAGTACTCAAAGGTACAACATCAATTAGACAAAAGTCTTGTGGACACATATTTAATATGTGTTTTGT
Organism: Rutilus rutilus; assembly: GCA_021464565.1. Classification (NCBI taxonomy): domain Eukaryota; kingdom Metazoa; phylum Chordata; class Actinopteri; order Cypriniformes; family Leuciscidae; genus Rutilus; species Rutilus rutilus. Next base: position 5,579,680 of record JAJAQA010000005.1, on the reverse strand, counting down.
GGTCTTAATTCAGCCACTTTCATTTTTATTTTTTCCAATAACCACGCATAAACATTATTCTCTTAAAAATACAAACATCTACATACACGTTGCCCGCATATTTTGGTAGCCCTGTTTGTGCTATATAGAGTGATTTTACACCTTTGCCATTAACATGTTTATAAATAACTGAAAAAAGCACAAATTTCAAGGCATGTCAGAACATCTCAAGGGCTCCAAAAACACCTTGGTCCCCAGAGGGTTAAAAAAAAAGCCTTAGATTACAGTCTCAATGACTAAACAATTGCACATCAAAAGTATATATTTTTTAATGATCAAAAAACAGTCTGGTTTTAAACATTTAACACTTTTACTTACTTCCAGTTGAAGCTGGTTTTAACAGTCAGTGTACTGTAAATAAATTATAATTACTAAAGTTAAAGTAAAAGAGCTATACCAAACAAATTCAATATTCCACAAAACCATGTCAATGAATTGAAAATTAGAGAATCATTTTCAATCATCAGTTGCTGCCTGCCTTCTAAAACCTACTATTTAGCGATCTAAATCCATTATGTGACTCGTTAATGCTGCGGCTGAACGACAGTCTGCAACGTGTTTACTATTACTACTGTCTCTTTAAGAGCTGCGCGCAACGCGTCTAATATACACGCATTTGACAAGCAGATTTTTTCTCAATTTTCTCAAGTTTGCTTTCACTTTAGACATCACCGACTTTGTTTATGTAAACCTTGTGTGTATTTGACAGTATTAGCACAATAAGACTCGAAAGATAACTAAGTCCAGCAATGGTAGACAGGCTTTTAGTGCATGTGAGCTTCACATGATGTACGCGCTGAGAAACACATGTTAGAACAGCGCATCAGCACGCGAATTAAATGTTTAACCGACAAGGCATCAAAGCACATGCAACCAGGTATGGCACCTTAATCTTTAAAATTGAAGTGAAGTGCACCTTAAACTATACTTTGACTTCTTTCATGTTTTTAAGACATTTAAAAATCTTTGCTTAACAGCTTGGGGACGAAAGTGACGACCATGTTCCCTCTCAACCTTGCATTATCTGGCAAAAGTGAGGATGAAGAGAAGCAGCTTGGGAGAACCTCCACTGCAGCATTTGGAGAGACTTCTGGCAGGTGTGACGTGCACTTCAGACATGTGCGACACGACCGTGTTCCCATGTTCACATAATTAGAAATTAGTACAAGATATTTGTTACATTGTTTTTGTAAGTTTTATCTGTGTCTGGCACAAGATGAAGAGCAGGTTGGAGAGGCCTCCGTCTTCACTGCTTAATTTGTGTGTTCTTTCTTGTTTAAGGTTCTGTAGTTGAAAAAGAAAGAAAAAAGAAAGAAAAGGTTTTGTTCTTGTTGACATTATTTTATGTATTGTTCATTTTTATGCTGTGCTTTGTTTTATATAGTTCTTTCTTGTCCCGGAATAAAATGTCCATTGTTTAACTGCATTCTTTTCATTCATTTATGTAAGATAGTACACATTTCTAGCTAAATACTCTTTTCTAGCCAACTAAGGTGCTATAGCCTATATTATGGTCATTAAATGGCTTTCCAGAAGTAAATGGGTCTGAGTGTGTGGTAGCTTGTTGACTGATCACGTTTCATTTATTCATTTAGCTGACGCTTTTTATCCAAAGCGACTTACAATTGCTATATATGTCAGAGGTTGTGACACAAGAGTTATAATAGTTAATAGTTAAAATGTGCAAACAACATGCAGTGTATATATTCTCTCAGAGTGCAAAATGTGTTTGTAGCAAGCCTCCCCCAGCTCTCTCTCACACACACAGAGTCCATTGAAATGCTAATGAGTTAGGCCACTGCTACTTACATGCTGTTACACACAGAAGCACTTAGTAAGTTTAGGCCTAGCTGTACAGTTATTTGAAACTTTTGAATCATGTCGATTGGTACTAATAATAGAAAGAATGAAATCAAACAATTGTTTAAGTGAAATGGTATTTTATTAAAAGGTTACATTTCAACAAAACATAGTAAAGAACTATACACAATAACAAAAGTATATTCAATAAGAAGCAGAAATAACAAGTGAATAAAGTTATTAAAAATAATTATTTTTAAAATAGTCGCGGTTTTCCTTCCCCCCTGAGGGATGCTGGTTGATCCTTAAGAAAAGAACAAAGTGAATATACACATTTGATGGAATTTTGAGTACTGCAACAGGAAATGACAAAGCAGCGAGGCACACACCTGACAATGCTGCATATCAGCTCCAAAAATGGCCTGCATCTTCTTCCACAGAGAGACCATAGGCACCAATCTTGAAGTGGTTTCCCAGGTCCAGTGGTTTGGCAGGGAAGGCATGTGCTGGGGAGACGTCCTTCTCTTCTTCCAACAGTGCCTTAACCCTCTGAGGTTGCGCCCGCGGGTTTTGCTGGATTTTCTTCACATTGTAGCACTTTAAACTTAAATTACTCCGTCATTTATGGTCATACAGAAAAAAGAAATATGAAAAAAGAATCTGTGAGATGTCTACTTTTGTATGTGTCCACTTACAATCAAATCAAAACATTGTGCTTTTGTAAAATAAAGAAAATAAACAGGGTGTGCGTTCTGCCTCTCCGTCTCGCTGAACTTTTTTTTCTTGAGCACATCTATAAACTGAAACAAAACTCAGTGAATACTTGTCACACATTTATGAGTGTAGCGCTCCCCTCAATATGTACATTGATGAGGGCAGAGCTTTTGGGTTCTTTTAAGGTTATCAAATGTGTTTTAACCCTGTTTAACTCAAGGTTTAATTGTTATCTTGGATCTCTCTTTTAAAGTACACTCATGAAATGTTTTTCTAACCTACCTATGAATTCACGTTTCTTAAGTTATAGTTTTAATAAAGATTTTTAAACTATAAATGTCTGTATGTCTTTCTCAGAATAAAATGATAACCTCTTTCCAGGTAAGTAATAAAGTAACACAACACAAAGTTTTAGAAAAATATATCTCAATTATTTACTCAATAAAGAAATTATTATCTCCGACAAAATAAGAAAATGAAATAAGGATTGTTCTTTTTTAAACCTTCAACATAAAATGTTGTCCCTCTTTTATAAAGGAAAATACTGTCAATACTGTACAATAGCCTATATAAATGCACAGACAACAATTTAAACACTATTAACCCTCAAATGGATTAATTCAGAAAACCTCAATGTATCAACTTCAAAGTCACTTAAACCAAGAAACTTTGTGGGCCCACACACACCTCAATGCAATATAAAGCCGGCAACCAAAATTATTATAAAACTAAAATACCGTAGCAGGCCTGATGCGGTGCTCGTGTTCGTTGTGGCCCAAAACTTAATGGCCGCTTCACTCGTCAGCGAGCAAACAAAATAAAGGATACCTTGAGTTAATGTTTCTGTCCAGTCCTTTCTCCAACAGTCACAGGAACAGGCTCAGCGTCCGATCGCATTTTAACACAAACTCCGTTGGTTTCTCTTTTCTCCTCCACGTTTCCAGCAAAACACACGAGAGAAGTCCTGGTTGCTCCAAGCTCTGTCTGAGTCTCTTCCCTGTCTTCAGGTCGAAAACAGCAAATAAACCCCTCGAACTGTTCAACTGAGAGAGTCAAACTTAAACTAGAAAACGTCGTTCACTTGTAAACGGACTCTAGCCTATACTTCAAGGTGACTAAGCGTTAGCATTAGCAGTAGCACAAAAGTAAACAGTCTCTGAACTTCGTGTAGAAATTCCTCTCGTTTCTCAATATGCAGCTCACTCTTCTAACTGGTTGTCGTGAAAACAATCATAAGACACAAGTTACACACTGATTTGTGCACTACTTATTCACAAATTAACTCAGAAAATCTCTGTGTCACGCTCACTGGTGTGCTCCCCCTCACCTAGTCTCTGTTCAAAAAAAAAACGGCGACCTGACTCTCCGGCCAATCGTTATTAACCCCATAAATGCTGGTTTAGACAGTTTTCAGAAAAACATCTTTTACATAAAACAATAAACATATTATAATTTTTTAACTGCTTTTAACATTTTATCATAACTTTTAAATGAATTTAAACCTTTTTAATCACACTATTTATATGCTCTTATTATTAATGATTATTAAATGATAGGCCTACTAAAAGCATCACTTATCACCTCATGCTTTTTTAACCGGGTTACACCAGCCATATACCTTTATAAACATTTAAGTGTGTACTTTTAAATGATCGGATTCAAACTGAAAACAAATATTCTCTGCTTAAGTAATTTGTATAAAACCAACAAGATGTCCAGTATCTCAAACGCTTGCTCATTATTTTTAATTTGACCACGCCCACACGCGCAAAATAGATTGACATGCAAATCGTCCACGCCTCACACGAACGCGCTCGTTACCTCAAAAACAAAGCAAAAAAAAACTTCACAAGTATCTGATTTTCGTCGAGTTTGAAAGACACGCTGTGAGCTTACATTGGATTTACCTAAGAAGAAGAACGCAATTTGAAGACAAGAAAGATGTAAGGTAAGAAATTCTTAATTATTAGTTAGTTATTGTTGCATAAACTTCACATTGCAGTTGAACCGTTACTGTGTTTGTGGATATCTGCTCAAACATAGATATGTATAATATGGTAACCATAATGTATCATATTTTGATGTGCGCTCTGCGTTTGAATGTATCATATTTTGGAGCGAGCTCTGCGTTTGAATGTTTCATATTTTGGAGCACGCTCTGCGTATGTATCATATTTTGGAGCACGCTCTGCTTTTGAATGTAACATTTTGGAGAGCGTTCTGTGTTTGAATGTATCATATTTTGGAGCGGTCTGCGTTTGAATGTTTGGAAATGTTAAAAAGAAATTTTAACCCTCTGGAGTCTGAGGGGTTTTTTGGGCCCTGGAGGTGTTCTGACATGCTCTGACATTTGTTGTTTTTTCAGTTATTTATAAACATATTAATGGCAAAGGTGTAAATTCACTCTATATAGCACAAACAGGGCTACCATCATATCTGATCAACATGCTTGTAAATCTTTGTGTTTTTAAGAGAATAATGTTTATGCGTGGTTATTTGAAAAAATAAAAATGAAAGTTGCTGAAATAAAACCTCAAAACACATACTAAATATGTGTATACAAGACTTTTGACAAATGGATGTTGTTGCCTAGTGTTTTTTCTTCAAAATGATCTGAAAATCATCCTGCCTAATCGTTCTCATAAAACAATACATTGATTTAAACCTTGTAAAACAGTTTTTTTGTCAGAAGAGGTTTATGCGTGGGAGTGGTAATGGCTCATCAATATTAATGAGATTCAGACCAGGGGTGTGACAGACACTCCCCCACTGGCTAATGGGCCATCACGTGCCTGAACAAAGAAGAGGAGATTCAAAGGTTTTGTTTTTCAATCTGTTTTATTGTAATTCCTCTATGTGGAGGAACTAAATGTTCTAAATTTGCAGGTATCTCACAGTAAATGCTTATGCCCCGTTGATGCGGGCTCTAAGCAAAATAAAGCAAAATAATGCAAAATGAGCAAAAACTAAAATAAAGGCAGATAGAATATAGTTACATGTCTTGGTGCCATTTTTGAAAACAGTTCCTGTTCAGCTGAAGACACAAGTGAACATTACATGCCTGGCATTTCCAAGGTGTGTCCTGCCTTTTACCAAGCTGTCCTTTGCAAAGCACACAGATCTTGCGACCAACTGTGCAAATGTTCTTTGCATCTGAGATCAGCTCCGCTCCTGAAACCGGCACATGGTCACTACTGGTTGGTTTTGGTGCTACTTTCTGTGACACACCACAGAGCTCTGCAATAAGCTGTTCCATGAACTGTTTATGGGTCATGTTACCACATAGCTCTTTGTGGATAAGGAAAGCATTGGTGGCAGCAATGTCCAAGAAGTGTAGAAAGATCTTTCTGTACCACTTCATTGTTTTGTGTTGTGCAGTGTAGTACTGTAAGAGCTGATCGGACAGGTCCACACCCCCCATGTGTTTGTTGTAGGCAGTCACAGGTGCAGGACATGGAAATGTCTTTGTCCTCCATGTATCTTTTGTTTTCACCCTCCTCTGTGCAGTGTCTCCTGTAGAAGCAGATTGAATGGTGGAACAGACAGACACCTCTCGTGTGTCCATCCACTTCACAAATACAAGAGGGCCATCCCGAATCCACCTGATGGATCCTCTGGCAGATTTTTTGGAGAGTGAATTAGTTGCATCACGTGGGCAATCCTTCCTGTTGTCCCTGTAAGTCCCACATGCACCAAACTTCATTGCAAACAGTTCTTTGAGGAGCTTTGGGCTTGTGTAGAAATTGTCCATGTACACATGGTACCCAGAGCCTAAAACTTTACAGTCTAAAAGAGATGTTACAGCATCATATGACAGTCCATGGCCTGTGGGAAAGTTGTTCTTTCCTGTGTACACAGAAAAGTCCACAGTGTATCCATTTGATGAGTCTGCAAGAACAAACAACTTGAAACCCCATCTGGTTGGCTTGGCTTTCAAGTACTGCGTCATACCTGTGTGTGCTTTGCATGCCACCATTCTTTCATCCACAGCTAAGTTTCTTCTAGGATGATAGAAGGCTTTACAAGCATGACGAATACTGTCCATGAGAGGTTTGACCCTGAAAAGCCGGTCATGTTCAGGTGTGCCCCTCTTTCTGTCATTCTCCTTATCTGCATCTGGGTGACTCATGTGCACATTCCATGAAATGGTGCGGTATCGGTCTCGGGACATGATTGTGGCAGGAAAAGGCAAAGAGAAAAGACTGTCTTGCCGCCAGTAGTCGCTGATGGAGCTGATCTTCACCATAGCCATGTAAAAAAGCAGCCCAATGTAGCGGTACATCTCACTGATGCTGACATCAGTCCATTTATATTTGCGGCCTTTAGCAATTGCACCAGCAGCTTGAGCATTGGTGTTGTGGCACAGAGTTGACACTGCATTCTCAGAAAAAAACATTTTGAAGAGACTCAGAGGAGTGTGTGCATCAGCAGGACTCAGCTGTGGGCCAGGTTTCCGTGCAGGCAGGAATCCCAGAGTCTGTGGAACCATATCAATGTCAGTCTCTGTTTTCCATGACAGAGTAGACTGCTTGCTGCTTGTCTGAATGTTTGTCTTGGCCCTCTTTGCAACAGGTGTCTGATGATCACCATCACCTTTATAGCTGTAAAACAAACAAACAACTGTGAGCATTTTTATTACACAAAATAACTGCTTTTCAATCATTAAAAGTAACATTGGCCAGATGCAAAGCCATACAGACACATAATGTTTGTATGGACTATGTAAAACCAGAATATGTAAAACCAGAATAATACTAATATCTGAAAGAAAGGGAATAAGTGTACTTACTTTTCAGTTGTTCTCAAAACTGAACGACACCTATCGCGTGCCCTCCCAGTGCGAGTTGCAGGTGAGGCTGAGGGTGATGCTACCACATTCCTATAAAAATAATAATATTAATATTAATAAAGGTTGAACAAAGTACTAAGTACACATGCATAACTGATGGACAGTCAGCATGTTGATAAAACAACATCAGGTCTAACATCTGTAAAATAGTGGGTAAATATGTACTTACTCTTTCTGATTTCTGCATGTCCTCTTAGTGCGAGTTGCAGAACCTACATCATTCCTTTCAAAAAAAGTTAAAAACTATTATTATCATATATTTTAGACTACTATTCCAGCACATGCACAACTGATGGACATAGCATGCTGATAAGATAACACAAAGAAAAAATATGTAATATTATCAACCAAAAATAAAGTCATACAGGCTCATATTGTAAAAAAAAATTAACTAACATGGGTAAATATGTACTTACTCATTCTGATGTTCGACTGTGTTGCTGCGCGCCCTCCGAGTTGCAGATGAAGGTGATGCAGCTACATTCTTTTATTTTTAAAAAAGTTGAAAACTATTATAACATAAATATTTCAAAGTATATTACCATTAGTCTATATGAATAACTGATGCGAATAATTGTAGACACGTGCTGTAGGCATATATTGCGTGTCAATGGGCCATTACGGAGATAGCACAACGCAAACATTAACACATTTGCAATTCATCAGCTGGGCATATTTACACATTTCAGCACATACACACATTTGCAATAGATATTTGCAAGCACTTTTCGTTGATGATAATGAGGCAGCATAAACACTAGTCAAAATATAATCTAAACATACATAATATTTTCTAAATTAATTTCAAAATCCTAACTTTCATACAGGCCATGATCTAAGATCATGCGCAATCGCGAGACAAATGGAGTGGGCAGACAAGATTTTGACCATTTCATTAGGTTTATTTTTTGTATAAAGCCTTTCTTTAAAGTGAATTTCGTTTTGTATTTAATACATAAGAATTAAAAATAGCAGGCAATAAAGCTCCGTGTCGGCATGTGAACTGGAGCTCATCTCATAAATGAACCCAAACTCATAAGCTTTGCCTAAAATCTACCAGAGAAATATATGGAAAGCTCGAAATGTGTTATTTTGAACAAAACTATTAAAAACGAAAGAAAACAGACTGCATGAAGCATCTCTCCTACTTTATACAGCAGCCTAGACCATTTAAATATAGATTACTCTGAATGACAAGTATGGAAATGGTCCAACCAGTAAAATATGTAGCCTACGTTTATATAAAATAGCTTGTCAACTTATGCAAGTAAATTTAAAAAGACTTACTCATCCGAAATATTATCCACGGCTGGATCAAGCCGCTCTTCAAAATACAAACGTTCGTCGTCAGAGTCGTGCTCTTCTTCTGAGGAAAAAGTGAACTCCTCTTCACTATCCAGGACTAGCTGAAGTGCTTCCTCACCAGTAAATCGTGTCATCTTCCAACGGCGCAGGAAAGTGAATGAATGAAACTTGCTGGTTTTAAGGCATTTCAGGGGGCGTTTACCTTATTTTGCATAGATCACCTCAGCTCATTATCTTATGAATAGCGCGCTCTGCGAGTGGGTGTGAACTCATTACCGATAATTAGGTGAGACGGGAGAAACTGTACTTCTCTTTAGTTTCATACAGAGAACATTGCAGGAGAATATTTGTTTTGAATGTGAATTGTTTTATTTAAAAGTAGAAATTTAAAGCTTTCTTTAGACGCATGTTTCATGGTTGTGTGATAAGTATTAGCTGAGTTTCAGTTCATTTTCCAGACTTGTTTCAGAAAGATTTTTGCGGAGACAGAGTGAGCTGAAAGCGCACCCTGTTTATTTTATTTATTTAAAAATAAAAACAAGGTTTTGATGTTAATGTGAGTGTACACAAAAAAAAGAAGACCCTCTATAGTTTATAATCATGTATTTATTTTATTAATATGACCGTAAATGACAGATTTTTTTAAGTTTATGTTGCTGCTATGTGAAAAAAATCCAGCAAAACGCGTGGGCGCGTTTGCCGACCTCAGAGGGTTAACCAGAAAAATCTAAAATCTATTCCCAAAATCGTGCAGCCCTATAGTTTCTCTTGACATCAGTATGTTCACAGGTTTTTTTTTTTTTTTTTTTTTTTTTACAGGGCCCAGATCAGTGGCGAGTTCTTTAAGACTGCAAGGGAAGCTCGGCTTCCCCTATAATGTCAAAAAATGAATGGTCAAATATGTACTATTGTATTAACATTTTATTGACTAAAATGCGTTAGAAAACGTTCGTCTCAAAGACGAGTTCGTTCAGAATCAGTTACAGGTCGGCTGACTCGATTTCCTTCTCATACATTCCCGTAGCGTCACAGTGCATTTCCCTGTTGAAGCCCAGCGTCCGTTGACTTCAATGGGGCTGCTTCGAACAGTTTTTTTCAGCGCTTCGAAACTAGACGGTCATTGGATAAATGCTGCGATTATGTCCCACCAACGGACGCTCAGCGCCTCTGGGAGTGAATGGGGAGTGGGCTGGCCCGGACTCCGGGCTTCCGCGTGATGATTGGAGGGTCTGTCGAAAGGCTGCGTCTCCTTTTGATTGACAGCGATTTCATACAATAAAAAGTCGCTGATGTTGAAGCTGTTCGAACTCAGTCCCATCGCGGATTTTTCAAAGACAAACTGCTGCAACCTATTTCTTGGTATTTGCTTGTCGAAATTGCTAGCCAATATAATGCATTTCATACAATTATACCTTTATTATATTATTACTTATAATATTTTTTTATATTATTATTATTTAAAATAATTATTAAAATAATTAAAAATATACATTATTAGTAGCATTATTATTATACTTTATTATATTATTATTTATACCTTTATTATATTATTACATACATTTTTCACAGAGCATTTTCTTGAAAAGGAACGTAGAATTTACGTATAAATAAATGAATAATTTTTATGATGTAGGCCGAAAATGAGCTTCCCCTCTTTGAAAGACCAGGAGCCGCCACTGGCCCAGATGCTCCACTTGAGGAGTCCTGCTGACTTCAACATTCACATGAGTCTCTGTACATGAACATGGTAAAGTGAAAATCAAACACCTTGGAAATGAAAGGTATGTACAATGTTTTTAGGAATGGCACAAAGGTCTGTCTTTGGATCATTGTTTTCAATAATGTGCTTTTTTGTTGTGTATCTTTGGATTATGTTGTGTTGTAAATAAATCCAAACAATTTTAAAAGCCATTCTTTTTTAAATCTCCTCATTCTTTGTGCAAGGTTGCTCAGAATGATAGGGCCTGATAGCTCCTAATAGGGCCATTAGGGGGAGGGTCTTTGTCTTTCTCAGGTGTGAAAACCATACATATTAATGACGTGATCACGCCTCCCGCATAAAGCTTTCTTACACAAAACACATCTTACAAATTTTAAATCAATATATTGTCTTATCTGAATGAGCAGTCAGGATGATTTTCACATAGTTTTGAGCAAATATTCTAGGCTACGTGATACAATTTTCAAAAGTCTTGTGAAGAAATAATCAGTATGGGTGTCATGACCTTATTTCAGTGACAATGTTTTTTTGTATTTTCACAAACCACGCATAAATGTCATTATTTCAAAACTACAAACTTTTACATACATGCTGCTGACATATTATTGTAGCAGAGTTTGTGCTGAATACAGTGTAATCAGACTTTAGCCATGAAAATGTCACAAGTTACAGAAACAAGTAATAAAAACTCGGTGAGTGTTTTAGCGCAATTTTCTCACCACATGGGATCACAACACTAAGAGATAGTAAATCTTTTCCTGGATTTTTGTTGTGCGTTCCCGAGATTAGACCTTCCTTAACATAATGGCGAAAAACCGAAGTCTCTAGGTGGTCTGGTTGAGGAGTAGATAGAAGTGCAAGATTGGTGCGCACAGACACACAGAACAGAAATCATGAGTTAACAATCGCAATTTGTCCGGTGGAAAATTGCGCTAAAAAGCACAAATGTCAGAGCATGTCAGAACACCTCCAGGGCCAGAAAACACCTCAGACCCCAGAGGGTTAAAGACAATCTACTGTCTCCTCATAAATATATATTATACGAAGACAGCAACACTTCACATGGTGTCAGAAGTGAACCGACACAGCACTCTGACTCGGGGACGTAGTTTCACTGGAGGAAACGTCTCAGGGTACGTATGTAACCCTGGTTCCCTGAGAGGGAACGAGACGCTGCGTTGAGACGCGGTGTGAACCCCATACCCACTACACCATAATGTCAAATGCCTGTTCTGTGTGAAGTCTTTGCGCACACTAAGAAGCAAGCAACCTAGCCCCAGCAGTGGAGAGGTCTAAGTCATAGAATCTGATAAATGTATGTGGCGAGGACCAGCCTGCCGCATCACAAATGTCATGAAGGGAAACTCCCGAAATGAAAGCCATAGAGGAAGCCTTACTCCTCATAGAATGGGGCCGAACAGCCTAAGGTGAAGGCTGTCTGGCCGCTTCATAAGCAAGTGAGATAGCCTCAACTACCCACTTGCTCATTATCTGTTTAGATGCAGCGCAATCTTTCTTACGTCACCCAAAGCAGACAAATAATTCCTCTGATTTACACCACAGGGCAGCTCTGTGAACGTAGGCATCCAAAGCCCGAACGGGAGATAACAGATTAAGTTTTTCCTGATCTGGGGTATTAAATGGTGGAGGACAAAGGGCTTGCAGCACTATTGGGCCTGCAACATTAGTAGAGACCTTAGGAATGTAACCCAGCCTAGGGTGAAGAAATGCCTTAGAGTAAGTTTTTAGAGTAAGGAACTTTCGGCCTTACCTCTTGAAGAGGTTTCAGAAAAACCAGACCCTCAAGTACAATGGCCAAAATCGCAAGCTGGTGCTCTAGAGTGGAGTGCAAGTGTCAACCTCAATGTACCACGGAGAAAACGAGCAATAAGAGGATCTCTCCCAAGAGAAGTACCCCCCAGAGGAGTGTGGTAAGCCGATATAGCCGCTACGTACACCTTTAAGGTGGAAGGAGATAATCCAGCAGAAAAACAGTCTTGCAAAAAATCAAGAACTGTACCAATCGAGCAGTTAACAGGATTAAAGTGACGTTCTCCACACCAGGCAGAGAATAATTTCCATTTCAGTGAATATAGTTTACTCGTGGAAGGAGCTCTGGATTGGAGAAGGGTATCAACGACCTCAGTCGAGAGACCAGATTCTATGAGCTCTCCGGGTGAGGGTGAAATATTGTGCCCCCTGCTTGGGACAGCAGGTCCCTCCTGACCAGAATCTCCATGGGAGAGGAGTCCCTCTAAAAGGGACACTAGGTCCGAGAACCACACTCGGGCCAGCCAGTACGGGGCTATTAATAATAGATGAAGCCCCTTCCTGGCGAACCCTCTCCAGAACTCCCGGGAGCATAGATATTGGGGGAAATGCGTACAGGTGTAGCCTCGGCCACACGGTCGAAGCTCCTCATCATCAGAGGTATGAGCTGGTGAAGACTCATAATCCAAGGTCAAGGTCAAGGTAGCATTTATTGTCTCCCTTAGGAGAAATTTGTTTTAGATTAGGGAAAATGCTGCCACATCAAGACATAACACGTATAACATACAACATATAAAATGAAAATAAAAGTAAAACACATTCCAGTCCCAAAATCCTACATCATAAAAACAATACATATATCATATATCATAACACAACACAGCCCTCAGTTTCTGCCTCTTGTACCCTCTATTACCATTATTTATCTTCCTGCAGTTGCTCATTAATTAATTTAATAGACAACGGTAAAAATGAATATTTATATCGGTTATACTTGCATAATGTAACCCTGTATCTTCGACCAGAGTTCATCAGCGTATACTCAGGATACAACACATGCGAAGGGTCTAATAAAATCTTGTTGGCCTGCTGTGTGATACAATGCTCAAAAAATCCTGTAACGAGCTAATTGTCTGTGTCCCCATGATTTTTCCTGCCACTCTCAACACATTATTTATTTGGGCTCTCAATTTTACTGTTAAACTTCCGAACCAAACAATAATTCCATACCTTAAAACTGACTCAATCGTTGCTTTATAAAAAATTAACATGATATTACTGCTCACTCCAAACAATCGCAATCTCCGTAGAAAATGTAAACGCTGGTGGACCCTTGTGCACACCCATGATACATGTGTGTGCCACTTAAACTCACTATCAATGTAAACCCCCAAATATTTATACGAAGTAACCTGCTCAATAGCTTCACCATGAACCACAACAGAGCTCCTATCCCCCACTGATCTGGGGTCTGTGATGACCTCTTCAGTTTTTTTAAGATTGATCTGGAGATTATGGTCGTCACACCAGCCCACAAACGCTTCTATAGCAGCTGTGTAGTCGTCAATACTGCAGTCTCTTGTGAACAATTGCAATACTACTGTGTCATCCGAAAATTGTATAATAAATTGATTTGATTGCTGACTAATGCAGTCGTTTGTATACAAAGTAAACAGAAATGGCGAACTTACGCACCCTTGCGGGGCCCCTGTACTATTTACCGCAACATCCGACAGCACTGAGTTAAATTTCACCTGTTGTGTCCTATTTGTTAAAAAGGAATAATACCAATTAATTATAAAAGGATTAACTTGTAGATTAATTAATTTCTCTAGCAGTTTGTGTGGTTGGATGGAGTTAAACGCAGAACTAAAATCAATAAAAAGCAATCTAGCATAAGCAGCTGGACTCTCCAGATGCTTTAAAACCAGGTGCGTTAATGTAGAAACCGCATCATTAGTACCACGATTGCTTTTATATGCAAATTGATACTGATCTAAGGATGGCTCCACTTCCTTACGCAGCTCTCCTATTATAATCTTCTCAAATGATTTCATAACGTTCGATGTTAAGGCCACTGGCCTATAATCATTATTGTCTTGAGGGCATGAATTTTTTGGGAATTGGGATTACAATAGATTTTCTCCAAAGCTCTGGTACTGTATGCGTATCAGTTGAGAGCTGGAAAAGGCGATGCCAGACTGATGTGAGCTCCTCAGCAAATGTCTTTAAAAGAAAACATGACATCCCATCTGGTCCCGTTGCTTTACTAGAGCATACATTTTTAAAAACCCTTGTAACATCCCCTGAATATATCAGTATTATATCATCACTGATATTACAGTTTACATTACTTAAAATATCATGACATTCCTTAAAAGTGTCTGTCTCAAATCTCATATAAAATTGATTCCGTTCGTTTGCTTTATCAGTGTCATTGACCGCGAACAATGGCTTCTTTTTCGGGGTCATATTGGTCATTCCTCGAATTGAATTCCACAGTTCATTAGTATTACATTTTGCCAACTGTTGTTAGCCTGTTCCTTATATTGTATTTGTGCTACCCTTAGTTGCTGGTTAAGGTCCTTTTGTGCTGCTTTAAGTCCCATTGTATCCCCCAACCTGTAGGCCATTTTTTTCTTTTTAATGCAATCTTTAATTCCCCCTGTAACATATGGTTTGTTATTTGGATACCTCTTAATAGCTCTTTGAGGGATAACTAGATCCACACAAAAATTGCTTCAGTGACCATATCTATATTTGCATCTTGATAAAAAATATCCCAGTCCGTACAGAGAAAACATCCCTTAAGCTCCTCTATACTATCACTTCACCACACCTTAACCACCTTTGTAACTGGTTTACTTGTCTTAAAAACTGACCGATAGGTGGGGAGCAAATGAATAACATTGTGGTCAGAATTGCCGAGGGGGGGTCTGGCTTTAGCTACATAGGATCCCCTGTATCAATACTTAAGACATCCAGTTCCTCAGAACTGGATAGCCGCAGCATTGGTGCCTCAACGCGGGGAGGATAAACTGCAGAGCGTGCTCCTTCCTGGGTAAAGGCACTGGATCCAGCAGGTGAGGGCTGAGATAGGGCGGGCCCGTCTCAAACCCCTTTGCTAGATCCATCTGCGAACCCCAAGGTGTGAGCCACCGCTGTGCCTCGGCAACAGGGACCCGCATCTCAGGGAACGCGAACCAAACCGTCGTCCTCGAAGAACGCCCAGCGGGAGTGGAGCGTTCTCACAAACAGCTTCTCGCAATGCTCACAGTCAGCCCCCTCGAGAACTGACTGGGCATGCTCCACTTCCAAACAAGCAACAAAAAGCTGATGTGTGTCCCCACCCGTGTGTATATATATATATATATATACTGCCCTTCAAAGACCTTCAAGTTGTTTACAATGCCATGTACCTCCATATCAACATCTAGCAGAGTTACTTTGGAGTGTGCTGTAGTGGAAATGGACGTTTCTCCATCTCACGGACACATTTGTCAAGTAATAGCATTTTCCATTTCGCAAAATTTCGCCGCCCCATACACACAAAGCGATACCATGTGTTTTGTCTGCCACATCATAAGATCTTTTCTTCATCTTCTGATGGGATCTTGTGACACACACGTGGTCTTCAGTCAGTTGAAGAATCTTCACTGAGACATTAACCTAAAAATTCCAAAACAAACAACAAAGTACTTAATTCCATATGACAACAACACACTTACACATCAATACAATTTTATTACCAAGCAAAAGCAAAATACCATAACTCATTTTGTGACAAACGAGTCATTAATTTGTATAGGACATAGATGACCTACTTTATGATATATATAATTATATTTACTTAATTACTGGCTGTTTGTAAACCATATCATTCTTAATTTTTTGTTTACATATCACAAATTATTAACAGTCAGTAAGGGTAAGGAACTATATATTTCTTAATACATACAGTATATATATATATATATATATATATATATATATGTTTTTTTATATATATATATATGTTCTGGAGAAAAATAGATAATTGCAGGGCTAATATTTAGGGGTAAGTAGGTAGGAAGTTGGTAGATAAATGGGAACCTTTTCATTAATATCTATCTATCTATCTATCTATCTATCTATCTATCTATCTATCTATCTATCTATCTATCTATCTATCTATCTATCTATCTATCTATCTATCTATCGTGCAAGAGCCCAGTAGGTGGTGCTAATGCAAGTGTAAAATTAGCTATTGCTATAGAAATGTAGAAGAAGAAGTGGCAAAGGTAAAGCTGTAGCACGTGCAAAATGGGTTCTCCGGTCAAAAAAGTTAAGGTTGAGGAAAGTAAAGACGTTATTTGTGGAAATGTGCACAATGTCAGTCCTGTGAAAAAAGCATCTCGGACTGGTAACAACTTTTTTAATGCAGTTTTTCAAACCAGCCGCGATGACTTTCATAATGTGGCAGAGAAACGGACATCTTTTTTGCAGGCAAATGAGAATAAAAGCCCAGTGAAATTACAAAAAATCAAACACTGCGTCAGTGAGTATCTATTCGGTTATTATGTAAATATTTACGCTTTTATTTAATGTTACTACAAATTAAGCATACGTTCCATACAATTGAGGTATTATCGAAATATCTACATTTTAATAACGATCGAGTGATTATTTAACAAAAGGCAAAAACGCTCAGGCAAGGGTTACATTTTAGACAGACACAGACACACACACACACACACACACACACACACACACACACCTCTGAAGCGATAGAAAAGTCCTCGGGACCGCATCACTCGCAAGACGAAACCTGCATTGGTGTACAAGGCCGAAGTCCACTATTCTCCAGTCGAATGGTTGCTACACACACATAGTTTAGATGTGTCTGTGGTTGATGGCCAACCATCCGCCCGCAGTCAGAGTCTAGCCCTGGTAGCATCGCGGGGAAAGATGCACTGGAACTTTTGCACCACAAAAACAAACGCGCGTCCCATCATTGCTCTCTCATCTACGCGATATCACAGTTTGACATGTCCGTCTTTGGAAAGTTCCACATGGTGTAATGAATAATTAAGAGAAAGTGTCTTCTCATTGGATAAGAAAACTCAGTCATGAATAATTATGAGACACTGATGAGTCATCAAAGTACTATAGTGCTCTGCCACATCACAGCCTGTGACATGGACACGATGAAGATTTTAATCCCGGAAGATGAAAATAGCGGAAGAAAAACAAAATGTAACCATTTTCCCCCTACTTTTAAATTTAACAGATGCTAACATTGTCTTCAATGGTGTTCAACACATATACCTCTGTTAAAATCTCAGAAAATTTGGTTTAGGGTTTCATGACCCTTAATGGCCCCGGAGCAGAACATAAGAAGTTACTGATTTGTTTTGCTATTAATTTAGTAGTAATTTGGTTAAGTAGAGTATATTGAGCGTATATCAGAGTGCGTTCCACAGTGCGCGAGAGACCGAGTGTATCCGAGAGTAGATAGCAGGATACACTAGAGATATTATCTTCTGTTATAATAATAATTATTGCTATTATTATCCGACTGCGTGAGACTTGTCTTTTGTGTGCATGTGCTTGTCAAATAATGTCAAACATTTTGTTAAAGATTATAACATCTTTGACAAAATAACAACAAAACAAGTTTGTGAGTGTGTGCGTCTGTGAGTGAGAGAATCTCTGAGTGTGAGAATTTGTGCATATGTGAGTGAGAGTTTGTGAGTGTGTCTGTCTGTGAGTGTGTGCGTCTGTGAGTGAGAGAATCTCTGAGTGTGAGAGTTTGTGCGTATGTGAGTGAGAGTTTGTGAGTGTGTCTGTCTGTGAGTGTGTGCGTCTGTGAGTGAGAGAATCTCTGAGTGTGAGAGTTTGTGCGTATGTGAGTGAGAGTTTGTGAGTGTGTCTGTCTGTGAGTGTGTAACGATATATCGTGGTACGATCTATCGCAATGCAAAAATGTTACGATATGTATCGTAGAGTTCTGTTATAGTTATTTATTTATTTTTATTATTAATTTTTTTAACGATATGACGTCCGTTTTCTCCTATTGGTTGAGCTACCGCACCCGCGTCACACTTGCATTCACTGCATTCACGCTCAAATGAATCGCTTGAACTGAGCAGTAGCGGGGCAAAATGAGTTCGACTGAAATTGAAATAGAGGATGCCCCGTCCACTTACAACTCCGACGTCTGGCAGCATTTTGGTTTTCCAGTTACTCGACAGGAGGACGGTAACAAAACAGACAAAACACGAACTGTGTGTAAATACTGTAAACAAACACTGTTATACACGACGTCGAACACTACAAATATGATGTGTCATTTAAAACGGCACCACAAAGACAAACTCCAGCAACCGGGTGTGAAAAAGAGAGTAGGAGAAGGCCAATCATCTATACAACGTAGTTTTGCCTCAACGTGGTCTCAGTCAAGTGCAAAAGCTCAAGAAATAACCAGGTGCATCAGAGTTTTTATCGCAAAAGACATGAGGCCATTCTCTGTTGTTGACTATGTTGGATTTTGCGAATTGGTGAAGGTTCTGGAGCCCAGGTACCATATTCCGTCACGCCCGCACTTCAGTCAGGAGGTAATTCCAGCCCTGTACAACGAAGTTAAAGCAAATGTGACAGATGGTTTGAAAAAGGCTGAGAGTGTGGCGATAACAACGGACTTCGAGGGCTGTTCAGAGTTACATCACAGTCACAGCGCATGTTATTACCACAGAGTGGGAAATGAAAAGTTTTGTGCTTCAGACTGGCCCGACACTGGTACAAACATAAGTGACTTTATGATTAGTGACTTTATGATTCGTTAAATCTGTTTTGCACATGCATCGCTACAGTTAACCATTTCAGACAGTACGGGACAGCCTGTCTCGTTCACTTCACGTCTGTGGGCGTTACGCACAGCTCAGTGTGGCCGCTCCAATTTACCTTCAATGAAATCTATGTCAAAACGCGTCAAAAGAGGCAATGCATTTACGCAGAGCAGGGTCATAAACGCGAAGAAAACGTGGCCGTGTGTGTCTGGAGTTCAGCGAGCTCCACGTAGCACTCCTTCAGTCTATCCACGGAGCGCTCTAAAGTCAACAGCGCTGAATGAATGATGATCTGCTTTTATGTCACTTTTCCTTTTTTATTCAGAATATTCACAAATGTGTTAGATATGGCATGAAATATCTGATATTCCCATTGTCAAATATATGCAAGTGGAAGTGTTTTGTTGTTTAAACACCTTTATAACGATCGCGTTAGTTGAGCTGTATGCGCGATGGGCGCCGCCATCTTATGGTGTGTTCACACCGAACGCGAATAGAGCGTCAAATTCGCGTCTATCGCGTCTAGTTAGACGCTTGCACATTTTAATCCATTCGCGCGTCCGTGTCACTAGCGAATAAATATCCCGCCAAAAAGAGTATCAACAACAACACTTTATTTCTGCCGTACGTTTCCGTCATGTCTAGAATAAGACGTATTGCTGCTTTGTATTTGTTGTGGAAGATCCAAAAACGGAGGACATCCAAATGTCGACGTGTCTGGGTTCACAGCACCATCCAGAAACGCACTAAACTTGGTGAATTTCACCGTCTTTTAAAGGAACTGCGCCGGGATGATAGTCGCTTCCAGCGTTATATGAGAATGACGGGTGCCCAGTTTGATACCTTGCTAGATAGGGTCTCTGACAGGATTTCACGAATGGACACCAACTACAGGCGATCTGTCTCAGCTGCGGAGCGCCTTTCCATCTGTCTGAGGTAAGGGCGGGGCAATTTCATAAAATAACGTCAATACCAATAAATATACAGCATAGCCTATCTATCATTTTTGCTGTGATTTAATTCCAATATATTGTATGAAATTATAGTATATATTGTCCAATGTAATGAAAACATGCCGAAACAAATGAATTATGTTTATTTGTATAGACTCTAAATATTAATAAGTCTGTTTTGTCAGGCTATAAAATGATAAGGGGAAAAAGATTTTCTGAACGGAGTTTGGATCGATCAGCACTGTAGCTTCTCAATATAGCCTACCTATTAAAAAATATATAGCCTACCAACATCTACTTAAAATAGGCCTACATTTATTGCTTCAAATATAGGCTACATAAATGTAGCCTATTTTAAATACTTTATATTAAAAAAAAAACATTAAGGTAACATAATTAAAAATAGTAATAAATACTAACAACCCAAAACATATAAAAAATGTAATCTGCACCAAAACTGATTTTACATGTTTTCTATGCTACAGATACCTTGCCACAGGTGACTCATTTAGGACAATTGCCAACAGCTTCCGTGTTGGGGTCTCTACAGTGTCCATGATTGTCCCTGATGTTGCCGCTGCAATATGGGACAGTCTTGTAGAAGATTTCATGCCTGTGCCCACCACAGAGGAGTGGAGGTCAATTGCAGTAAAGTTTGAAGAGAGGTGGAATTTTCCCCTCTGCTGTGGTGCACTTGATGGTAAACATGTTGTCCTCAAAGCACCTCCCAACTCAGGATCCCAGTTTTTTAATTACAAGGGAACATATTCCTTAGTTCTGTTGGCAGTTGTGGATGCCCAATATTGTTTCAGGGTAATTGATGTCGGGGGCTACGGAAGAACCAGCGATGGTGGAATACTTGCCAACTCCACTTTTGGTAAAGCACTACAATCAGGTACCCTCCAACTCCCTGCTGACCTGCCACTACCAGGAGCTGACCACCGAGGACCCCAGCCACATGTGTTTGTCGCTGATGAGGCTTTTCCACTACGGAAAAACCTCATGAGACCCTTCCCCGGGCGCATCCTTCCAAGAGAGTGTAGAGTGTACAACTATCGTCTGTCCCGGGCTAGATTGGTGGTTGAAAATGCCTTTGGGATCCTTTCATCCCAGTGGAGAATGTACAGGCGGGCCATTGAGGTCCACCAGGATGTTGCTGAGATGTGCATCAAAGCCACCTGAGTTCTCCATAATTTTCTGCGCAGGACATCCCAGACACCTGAGGAGAGGAGGATCATCCCAGTTGGTGAGGTGGAGCCGCTGCCAGGTCTGGGAAGACTTTCTGCAAACAATTCCGCTAGAGAGGCTGTCAGGGTCAGGGAGGTCTTCACATCCTACTTCTCTGCAGAGGGAACTGTTGCATGGCAAGATGCTGTCTAGTGCACAAGCACTTTACACTGTGTCTATATACTGTTATTAAATTGATTATTAAATTTATTTATATATTAAATATATTTTTATTAAATAAAAACAAAAACAATCAGTTCATTCTCAAACAAACTGCTTTAATACTTAAACTGATTTGTGCACATATGTGATGATAAAAAAATACACACAAAAATGATATAAATAAATGAATTACTCCAACATACTTGTAGTCATACTTGAGTCATGCTTATAGAAAGGCACATATTTGTTACCATTATTTATATATATATATATATATATATATATATATATATAGGTAAAATAAAAACAAACAAACAGTTCAAATTAAAATAAATAAATTACTTTAACACTTTAAAAACCTATTAGTGAACATTTGAGAATTGAAAAACAAAAAATATATAAACTGTATGTGCAACTTAAAGCATTAGTTCACCTAAAAAATTTAATTTCCTGATAATTTGCTCACCCCAATGCCATCCAAGATGTTCATGTCTTTCTTTCCTCAGTGGAAAATCAATTTTAAGCTTTGATCCTCTTTATTAATTTCTCAAATTGATTTCTCAAAAAAAAAAAAAAATTTCTTTTCCACTGGAGAAAGAAAGACCCCGCCCCATGTTACTGCTGGTCTCTCTCGGGGTAACGAAGGGGTCGAGGAAAGACAGGACCGCAGAGTACTTCCACCTCTTCTCTTGGCTTGCTCCTGACCCACTCTTTTTCTCTGTCTCTTTCTTCTTTTCCTTGACATAAGTGTCCCTGAGCCCCTTCCACTTTCTACGAACTGTCTCTTCTGATAAGAAATACACGTAAACACTACTAATGAACCAAATAAATAATATCCAGGTGTCGAAACTTTGAATGCCGGGTTCTGCTAACTTTGGCTAATGCTAACAAGTTCATAATAATGTAAAAATAGCTAGAATTACGTAAAGGTTGTATATTTTCATCACTTACCAGGTAGTCCAACTTCCTCACTTATTTTTCTCCAAGCGATCTCTTTCTTCGTACGGTCTCTGTAGGCGTATGATTTTGTATCATACATTTCTGGATAGGCACACACAGCAACAATTAGCATCTCCTCCATTTTCGACAACAGTGAGGGAACCTGAGGGAACGGACGAAACCGGTGACGTTTCAATGAGCTCTTCGTTGATTGGCTTGCGCAACTAAGTGTCATGCGAATTTTCCGCTCGAGTTAAATTTTTTCAACTTGCGCGGAAGACGCGATTCAGGAAACGCGTCGCTCAATTCACGTCATTCGCACCGCCCGGCAACAATTCGCGTCTTTGCATTGACTTTGTATGTAATCTACTCGCGCCAATAATGAAATTCGCGTTTGGTGTGAACACACCATTAGTTTGTGCCGCAGACGCAGTTCAGAGAATCGGATCTGTTGGATTTACAACACGTGAATTCATCCACTTCTCCCGAAATACATGAAAGTAAGTGGCCGGTGAAATGGGAGAAGAATAGAGTAAACTTTATAGTTACTTACACAATGTGTATCTGATATGAATAAAACGTGTCTAATTATAATGGAAAGGATTATTATTGCCTCTTCCTTTGACATCAGTGTGTATTTTACAAACTCTAAATGTATTGTTTTTTTAGTACTTATGTGAATTTATATGTCTGAAACCTAAAATAAACAGTATGTGGTTGAAAACACTGAAAAGTTGAGATATATGACAGCTCTGAGCGCGCCTGTCTCTGGCTAAATTCAACAGTTGAATTTAGCAGTTGATCATGTGATGCACTGACCGTTCTGATCGTACGTGCGAAAGGCTTAAAAACAAGAAATTTTATGCCACAAAATTTTGAAATGTAGGCTTAAATCAAACACATTTTAATTCAGATTCTGTATATATATATATATATATATATATATATATATATATATATATATATATATATATATATATATATATAATATCTAAAATACACCAAGTTTTGATGTTCAAATAAATCCTAAGTTTTCTGATTTGTAATTTTCTTTATTTTTTATAAATGATTTATTGTTCTGACAGCTCAGGCTCCTTTAAACAAAATATACATCTTGTTGTGCAATGTATTTAAAAAAAGCCTATATATTTGGCAGATGTAAAGCATGTTTTTATTATTACTTTAAAGGGATAGCTCACCCACAAATGAAAATTCTGTCATCATTTACTCTCCCTCAAGTTGTTCCAAACCTGTATGACTTTCTTTCTTCTGCTGAACTCAAAAGAAGATATTTTGAAGAAAGTCGGTAACCAAACGACTGATGGACCCCATTGACTTCCATAGTAGGGAAAAAAAAAATGTTTTTAACCTTCTCCAACCTTCTTTAAAATATCTTCTTTTGTGTTCAGCAGAAGAAAGAAAGACATACAGGTTTGGAACAACTTGAGGGAGAGTAAATGATGACAGAATTTTCATTTTTGGGTGAACTATCCCTTTAAAAGCTCAGAGATGTTCAAGGAGCAAAACCTGTGTGTGTACTTCGGACTGTGAATTCTGTTTTTTAATAAAGTATTGGAAATTAATGTGTGTGGTTTTTTTTAAATCCAATTCATTGATTATTGGAAAAAAATAATCAACAGATTAATGGATTATTAAAGTAATCGTTAGTTGCAGCCCTAATTGTAAAGTCCCAGAAAGGAAATAGTGGGGGTTTATTTAACCATTGGAGCAAATGGTAATACTAAAATTACTTTTGTTATGGTGTCCTATATAATTTCGGGGCTTGAGCATCAGTGTTTTTACTTTGTAGCAGTAATTTATCAGCAGAAACACAGTGTGTGTCTGTGCGTGCGTGCGTGTGTGTGTGTGTGTGTGTATGCAGATAAATGCATGCATTTATCCATATAAATCACAGCTAGACATTAAGTCTTGTTATGTGTAAGTAAATAAGTAATTCAATTGATTGAATAAAAAAATTGCTTGTTTTGAAAAAAAAATAGGATTTTAAAATTGTAAATATTTTTATTCTGAAGCAATGTCAGTGTACTATCTGGTTAAATATGCACTTGTGTTTTGTTTTGCAGAACATAAAACGTATGACTGTAATAGAAGTTGTTTTTCTGTGTTTGTGTGTTTTATTTTGTTAGGTTAAAACAAATATGTTCTGCTTGTTTCAGGTTCCTGCTGTTAAAGTGAAGGTGACTCATGTCAGTTCTGAGGATATGAATGGTGTGTGTGTTGAGATGTACTTGTCATACAGCTGATCACACGGGTCACATAAAGATTGAGTTGTGGGAGAGGAGCTGGGAGCACTGATCAGAGGTCAGTCGTACGACATCATGAATGTGTCCACTAGGGAGTTTGGTGGTGATCTATTCCTGACCGCACCTGGAAGCTCTGAGATGAAGGAGGTGGCAGCTTCTGCTGGTGTGAGTTTGGACGCTTCATCTGCAGTTGATGAAGGTGAAGGCAGAACATTGACCGGTCATGTCACTGGTGCGGAGGTCAGTGTACGGCGATGCTGTACAAAGTGCTCTGATGGCCGGCAGAGTTTGATGGCAAATGGAGATTTTGGCGAAGAAGATTTTAAAGTGCCCAATTAAGTCCTGACAAATCATGTGGAGAAAAGAGGGACTTGTTGAGCTGCTGTCGGATAGACAGGACATTGAGGAGCATTTGCTGGACAACACTGTGTTTGCACTGAGGAAGGTGGAGAATGCTGTAAAGCCTGTGGCTGAAGAGGAAGATCTGCTTGGTGAAGGTGAAGTGACTGAAATGGAGAGCTGGTTTGCTGAAGGTGATGATGTGTTAGATGAGCCTGTGCACTGCGAGTGAAGAGTAAAAGTCACTGAGCAGGCTGACTGATTAATGTTAACCGAGTTGGGCACTTAAGATGGGAAATAGGGTGATAATATTTCTACTGTGTTGATATGCAAGATATAGGTGAGTTTTTTTTAGTTAGTAGAATATTAAAGAATCTGTATTGTTTTGTTTGTATTTATATAAGTGAAGTCAACAATATTGTTCTATAGATACTTTTATATATATATATAATATAAATATTTTTTTCAGCTTTATTTTCAGTTTATTTAAGTTTATTTTCTTAAAAAGCTTTTTTTATGTTTGGAAAAATATTTTGTAACAGTTGAAGTTTTTATGTTGTGGTTTATAATTTTATTTTATTTGAAGTGGTAATTGTAATGCCTGATTTTTTAAAACTGTTTGCACTTATATTTAATTTACATTTTTTGGTTTACATTTGTTCTGAAAATGTGTAGAAAGATGTTAATTTTGTTTATGCAAGACAACTGATGTTCTTGTTAAAGTTCTATATCTAGACATAATTGAAAACGTAACTTGTAGTGTAATATTTTTTTTAATTGGAAAGTGTGTTATTATTGTTGGCTTTGTCACGTTGTAACATTTTAAGTGTTTCAATAAAATAATTCTTTAAATGTATTGAATTTGTGTTTTTCATATGCGTTATGAAGGGAGTATAATATTTGCCAGTGATCAGCTGTAGAGTTGGCTGTTTTGGTTATTATACACTCACCTAAAGGATTATTAGGAACACCATACTAATACTGTGTTTGACCCCCTTTCGCCTTCAGAACTGCCTTAATTCTACGTGGCATTGATTCAACAAGGTGCTGAAAGCCCATGTTGGCCCATATTGATAGGATAGCATCTTGCAGTTGATGGAGATTTGTGGGATGCACATCCAGGGCACGAAGCTCCCGTTCCACCACATCCCAAAGATGCTCTATTGGGTTGAGATCTGGTGACTGTGGGGGCCATTTTAGTACAGTGAACTCATTGTCATGTTCAAGAAACCAATTTGAAATGATTCGAGCTTTGTGACATGGTGCATTATCCTGCTGGAAGTAGCCATCAGAGGATGGGTACATGGTGGTCATAAAGGGATGGACATGGTCAGAAACAATGCTCAGGTAGGCCGTGGCATTTAAACGATGCCCAATTGGCACTAAGGGGCCTAAAGTGTGCCAAGAAAACATCCCCCACACCATTACACCACCACCACCAGCCTGCACAGTGGTAACAAGGCATGATGGATCCATGTTCTCATTCTGTTTACGCCAAATTCTGACTCTACCATCTGAATGTCTCAACAGAAATCGAGACTCATCAGACCAGGCAACATTTTTCCAGTCTTCAACTGTCCAATTTTGGTGAGCTCGTGCAAATTGTAGCCTCTTTTTCCTATTTGTAGTGGAGATGAGTGGTACCCGGTGGGGTCTTCTGCTGTTGTAGCCCATCCGCCTCAAGGTTGTGCGTGTTGTGGCTTCACAAATGCTTTGCTGCATACCTCGGTTGTAACGAGTGGTTATTTCAGTCAAAGTTGCTCTTCTATCAGCTTGAATCAGTCGGCCCATTCTCCTCTGACCTCTAGCATCAACAAGGCATTTTCGCCCACAGGACTGCCGCATACTGGATGTTTTTCCCTTTTCACACCATTCTTTGTAAACCCTAGAAATGGTTGAGCGTGAAAATCCCAGTAACTGAGCAGATTGTGAAATACTCAGACCGGCCCGTCTGGCACCAACAACAATGCCACGCTCAAAATTGCTTAAATCACCTTTCTTTCCCATTCTGACATTCAGTTTGGAGTTCAGGAGATTGTCTTGACCAGGACCACACCCCTAAATGCATTGAAGCAACTGCCATGTGATTGGTTGATTAGATAATTGCATTAATGAGAAATTGAACAGGTGTTCCTAATAATCCTTTAGGTGAGTGTATATACTTAGTGCAAACAGCCACTGCTAGCTGTTTGCACTAAGCATATTTTCTTAGCGATATATTGTATTTCCACTAAAAATAGCAGTTCTTTGCAATATGTGCCAATAGTTGTTAGATGATTTTAAAGGTGCATTGCGCAACTTTTCATGTTAAAAATACCCGTTTTCTAACCCATACATGCTTAAACAATTGCCTGATGGGCTGACTGAGCCCTTCTCTGATCACTGCGATTGCCTCTATAATCCTGTACAGTAAAATAAATAAGAGGGATTCGGGTCGGAATCTGAGACTGGGCGTGACGTCATGCGCGTTCACGGCACGCTC
Source organism: Rutilus rutilus (assembly GCA_021464565.1). NCBI lineage: Eukaryota > Metazoa > Chordata > Actinopteri > Cypriniformes > Leuciscidae > Rutilus > Rutilus rutilus. The sequence continues at coordinate 5,552,290 of JAJAQA010000005.1, read as the reverse complement.
ATATGTCTGGCAGGTTTGTGTATGCGCCGACGCCGCCATTCTCCGTAGAAAATGGATCCTAAGAGACCGGCTTGTAGTTCATTTCAAACACCAACGCAAACTCCACGTAAGATAAAAAAAAAAAAGAGAACTTTTGTCTAGTGCAACCAAAAGGTCCAAATTGGAGTCAGACAGGCGTCGGGGTAAGACGAGAGTAAACATAGGGAAGGCTTTCAACAAATGGAGAGATCTCCGGTCTGCTCTAGGGCTCAAACGGGATCCTCAGTTGGCTTTTTTCTTGATAAAAAGGTAAGATATATCCCATTCTCTAATGTCTGATACGGCCAATAATGACAATAAATGACGATCCATAAAATGTGTAATGCTTTAGCGTAAGCTAGATAAATGTACAATCGGAATAGGTTTTACTAACTTACCATTGTCAGTGATCAGGTTCAGAATGATTGTGATATAAAATGCTGATATATAAGTTAGATACTTAGACACAAATTTTGAGCAAATTACTGCTTAATTACGATGTATTGCTATTGGAATATGCTACTTAGCTGATCAATAAAACAGGCTAAACCCCCGCAAATCTTCGGCGGATTAGCCTGTTTGGCTTTTATGGTAACGTCATAGTGCCACTTGATTGTTTATTACCTTGAGACATTTGGGTGTACTTTGTTGACCGACTGTGTATGGTATGGTATCATGATTACAATTTTGAGCTTTTACAAAGTTATAACTTATATTGTTCATGAACGTGTTTCCATAATAATAGTCATAAGTGGATACAGTAAACACATAACACAGTTCAACATGGAGATAGATGGGAATAAAAAACGAAGTTTTCTACTACCCCCATTTTTTCCCTCACACATAAGTGTGTTATTTACTCAATTGCCTTTCCTTTCACATATTTTAAATTACTTGCAGATTTAAAACTTTATTACCTCTGAAGACATTATGATTGTAAACAAAAGATTTGTGCGGCTGATGCTCCTTGGGTTATGACCAGCTCGCGCTCGTGCAAGCGTGCGTGTGCGTGTGGTCCGTGAGCGTGCACACCTCTGGTTGCAGTTTCGCTTGCCGCCAGAGGGGGCGTAGTTCTGCGAAAACTCAGACTCTCGCGCAATGCACCTTTAAATAGTGGCTTAGATGATAGATGATGCTTATAAATAGTGGCAGACAATATTTGCACCTCAGTATTGTTGTTCATGAATAAGATGCAATAATACAGTAATATTTATTAAAATTATTTATTGGATGACAGTTTATTGAGACAATATGTAATCCCTAACCCTACCCAATAAATAGGCCTACTTCATTATTAAACACTTGTTTGGCAAGAGAGAAGTGCAAGTTTGTCAAAAGGGTGAATGATTAATGAGCGTACTTTTTCAATATTGTGTGGCACAATCAGACTTACACGCAGTGGAGATAGGAACTCTGTTGTTAACTTGAACAAAATTGTTAGATTATGCACGAAAAAAATAATATTTTATTTAAATTAAAATTAGACGTAAGGCCTTAGTGTGCAATGTACATGTTTAGTTCCTGTAATCCTTTAGAGGGCGTGTTGTTTTTTCCCGTTTTCACAGAAAAAGAAACGTTATTGTGCAGTTCTTGAAGAGGTAAGTCATGCGGTTTGATGTCGTCTGTATAATCTTAATAACTAGTTGGTTAATATTACTCAGACATTATAATTTCTATTTCAAAGCAAGTTGTTTTATAAACGTGTAAGTTGTATGATTATATGATAATATAATGCTTTATCAGATGTGCAGTGTTGGGGAGTAGTGAACTTGGCCTACATGTAACGACGCTATTTTTAGTAGCTTGACAGTAGAGTCTAGCTTTTTTGTTCTAGCATGGTTTACCACAATTTAATACATTCTAGTATGATTTAATATGATTCTAGCATGATGTACCATAGTTTACCATGATTTATCTTAGTTTACCTTGATTTACCATGTTATAGGATGATTTACCATGATATACCACATTCTAGAATGATTTGCTAGGATTTTAGCATGATTTACCTTATTTACTATGATTTACCATGTTTCTAGTGTTATTTACCATGCTTTACCACATTGTTAGCAATTATGTGAAGTATCAGAACAAATGAAGTGATAAACTCTGACAAAATATGATTGTGTTATAATAGTAATTGTTATTTTTAGTATCTAAATATGAATGCAAAAGCACATGTGAAAAGACTTCATTAATAAGTAGAATGGCCAGCAGAGGGCAGTAGAAGAACACTTATTGGCTCACTTGTGACGGTATTTGGCCTTACAAGATTGAGTTCGGGCGCCAGGGGTAAAAACCACCACAATTATTTAATTAATCCCTTATACTACACATAAGGGTTGACAATCATTTATGTAATAACAGACCAAGGAACCACAAGAAAATTGAGTACTTAAGTTTTCTATTCAAATTCCTTTCCAGTCATATTACCACTCAGTACATCAAACTTCAATTCAAAAAAAGAAATAAACAAAAGAAAAAAAACTAATTAATCAAAAAACCTATTAATTTCAGGCCCAGAAACATTTACCTTTTAATTACCTCACAAAAATACATGAATGACAGATAAGTCAAATAAATAACTCATAATTAACTGCAATGCAAAAACATTTACCTTTTAATTACCTCACAACAATAAATGAATATCAAATAAATCAAATAATTCATGTAATTAACTGCAATGCAAAAAACATTTACCTTTTAATTACCTCACAACAATAAATGCATCAAAATACAACGCAGCAGCCACATAAAAGGAAAACGGACATAAGGAAAAAACGTTTGCTTACCATGTCACTCATAAAACTACTGAGCCTGAAATGCAATTCGTTACATCAAACACAATTTTTACAAAAAATAATTCGGCAACTCAAGCGCCAAAAATAAACCCCAAAAGAAAACCCTCCCTACACCAAAACCTCCTCAAAACATACTACCTATAATGCCCTGAACTAGCGTCTAAACCACAACATACTGGATTGGAACAAGCTCTCTCTCAAACGCTCCATTTACCCGCAAAACACCGAATCGCTCCAAACAACTTCCAAATGATTTACGAATTTCAATGAGGGAAACATATTCCTCAAAATATGAATCGTAAACATTAAAACAGGAAAAGACCGCAGCACTAACACAATCGATGCCACGCGGGTTACAACAATACTCACAAGCCATCCGCTAGCGTGGCCATGACCGAAATGACCCGCGCCTGACAACAAAGGCTAGCGAGTGCGCGCAAGAGAGAGAGAAAGAGAGACGCAATCACACTTCCTTAAATAACTTCCCACCTGGTTCCCCGGATATACGCTCAACAGCGCCATCCCCAGTACGGAATAGGAAAAACACATTGACGACTGTCACACACTTGCACTTTGAACTAGTTGGTTTCACCAGTATTCTGCACTAAAGCAAACCAGTTTTTCCATGTTAACTCAATAATGCATGCTTACACACACACACACACACACACACACCAGGGATGGAAATTAGCACCCGCCACCAGACAAATGCGGGTGATTTTGTGTTGTGGCGGGTAAACTCGCTTCACCTACCGGCCATATATATCGATATTCAGCCTAAATAATCGGGATATGACTTTTGGTCCATATCGCCCAGCCCTAGTTTCATTGTTGGGACTAAAAACCTAAAACTGGAAGCCATAAAAGACCACGAATCATTCAAATGCCACATCCAGGTAAAAAAGAGAAATATATATAAGAGAGAAAGAGAAAATGTCAGTATTTCATTGAGACTTGAGATTAAATAAACTGCTATTGTAGATCTTGTAGTATTCATTTTCACATGCAGTTACACATTGTCGGTTAAAAACAAGAAAGTGGCTGGTAAAAACATTGAGTGGCTGGTAGATTTTGAAATCCACCAGCCACAGTGGCCGGTGGACAAAAAAGTTAATTTCCATCCCTGACACACACACACACACACACACACACACACACACACACACACACACACACACACACACACACACACACACACACACACACTGAACTAATTTAAACAAAGAACGATTCGGTGCCTCGGTGTCCTCGTGAGCATTAACAGGTAAATATAGCGTTTTGGTTTACAAAGACATTTTTTTATTTATGACATTTAAGAGTAATAAATGTGGCAATAAAGTTTTCTTAATGTAGGTCAAACTAGTAGACATACCTGTAGACACTTACACAGACATGTTTGTAGATATAGATATAATCATTGAAATAAATGACAGAGAGATGTAACCTTCCCCAGCCGGGTACACTCGTATAATGCTGGTGAAAAGGAGACGTGATATCCCAGCAGTAGTAAAGGGTAATGTCTGCTCCTTCCCTTGAAGATGATAGTAACAAGAATAATGTTATATAGCGAGGTGCCTCCCATTAATAAGCATATATTCTCACAGGTTTTAGAATACTAAAAAAACAGGTTGACCATAAGAGGTTGTAATATACCCTGAGGTTTATTAAATAATCACCACAACACACAATACAATATAATACAGTTTTACCACACTCAACTAGTGCAACACTTGACCCAAAAACTACAAAAATGCAGTGACTAAAAATAGTCAGACCCCAAAGAGAATTTCAGTTACCTCAAATGCAAGTGAATTACTCATTAAAATCAATAAAGACTTTTTTGAACAAATATGATTCTTAAATTGACTCGTTTGAAACAGAATAACTCTTTTCTTGTATGTAATCAAATATTGCATTGTTTTCGGCAACACTTGATTCATTCATTCTAATGCTTTCTTTTCTCTTCTCTTTTATTTATAAAAAATATATACACTTTGTCCTTTTGTTAGTTTAACTGCTTCTATTGTTCTTTTGATGTGTATGTCGCTTTGGATAAAAGTGTCTGCTAAATTATTAAATGTAAATGACTCTTAAATTGACTTGTAATCAGATGAGTCTGAAATTCACAAAATAACCTTTAAATTGACTCATTTGAAACAAAATAACTTATACATTGACTCGCTTGTAATCAAAAGACTCAAATAATAAAAACTTTATTGCAGACACAGGTCCATAAAACACATCATACAGTACAAAAAAGGAGATACAAAATATACATAAAAAATTCCATACTAGCCTATAGGATATACAGGCTATAATTGCACCAATGTCGTCTTAACCTAGACGTGTATCTATAACAGCTTTTCAGAGGACTGACTAGGGCTTCAATTATATGGTTCACTGACTTGTCCAGGCGACACATAAAACTAACCATATCCTATAAGATAAACAAATATCCTTGAATGAAATCAAATTACTCTTAAATTGACTCGTTCGAAACAAAATGACTGAATCATTTGAAACTGATTCACTTGTAACCAAAAGACTCAAATGTCCTTGTTTGGAATCAAATGACTGCGTGCTGTTTGACCAAAAGGGAAGCCATTTTGTCTACTTTCTGCAAAGGTAATCTGCGTATTAATCTTAATCATCTTTACCATTTTTAGCCCTGTTTAAGTTGGTTTTTGTCTGTTTGAATGTTTTGTGGTTGTATTTCGTGATTAAATGTAGGCTATAAAGACACCGTTTTGTTACAGTATTAAATTCATGTAATTCATCTGATCAGCATTTTGATTAGAACAAATAAGTTGTTATTTGAAACATTTTTGGTGTTATGATTGTTCTTATTAGTTTAATAGTAAATGTATTAAATAGTATTGAATGGTTCATTGATACACATATTTTTCCTTAGATTGTAAACATCATAACCTTTACATTTTAAAGTATAGTTCACAAATCTATGCTGAATAACATTTTTGCCATTTATTTATATTATGATGATAATGTAAATTCTATAGATTTAGAGGTTAATGTGTCTGTACAGCGCATGGCTGAGCAAGTTTTTAATAATGAAAAATGCATAAGTGATGCAGGACGTGATTGGTGTTGAAATGAGTTATTAACCTGGGAAAAGTACTAGATATGTGCTCGTAATGATTATAATCATTGCATGATTCTGAATTCAGTTGCATTTTGCAACCTGTCGAAGTTGAGTGGTCAAATGTCGAAACATTGCTGGTGAATAAAGGTCTTGACTATTGTTCTTGTGAATGCGGTCGCTCATGTTTTAAGTGAACACACATGCATCAATATTAAATCCGCGCATGAGGTTTTAAAGTGACACTGTCATTAAAACAACGAAAAAAGTTGAAATAAAAATAAATGTATATTTAATTCATATATGCAGAATATATTTTATTATTATTATTACTTGCATTGTGTCGTTAAATGAAGCTAAAATGAAATTGCGACATTTTAAATTTGTATTGCCAAAGACAACTAACAGTATTGTATGATTTGATGCAAAAACCAATAAAAATAAGCATACTCGTTCACGTGATTATGCATAATCTTCCGCAAAATCCTTAAAAAAAAAAAAACTGAGCAGAGAGTACACAGAGTTACACAGAGTAAGTCATAATCTCCTGTTTTAATGTTGTTCACAACTTGTTCGACACATTAATAACTTCACTGCTTGTAAGAGAATGTTTACCAGATAATTAGCATCATTTTTTAACGAGTAAGGTTACAAATGTGCGACTTAACAGTCGCTTTCCATTCGCGAAGTTCTGAAATATATTCATACATGGAATCGTATTCTGAACGTTAAACTTAATAATCGTCATCTGTTGTGTTTTAGAAATCAAGACTAGTCTATAAAAGGTCTATATTGAACGATGCTACTCTCTTATCTGTATGATCAACTACAGGCACTTTTGGCCTTGTGAACTTGAGGGGAAAAAAAGTGTTCAACTCAAAATTGTCACAGTCTAACAGTTAAACATAACTAGTCTAGATTAATGATCAATAAGAGAACGCACTTACATTATAAGACAATTTGGTGTTTTTTGACATTTTACGATCCGCACTGAACAAATGTCATTTCCATCACATGTAAATATTTGATTATTATTTAAAAATATTATGATATACATAATTTCTTAACAGTGTAAGACCACTTTCACACATAGTTTGACCAGTTTATACCTATATTGCAATTACCATAGATTTGTGGATTAAGTAAATTAATTGTCAAGAGGCCCAAACACAAAGCTTACATCCACCACAACCTGAAATATAATATTGGATTGGTTAGATACATTTCAGAAAAATAACTACTTGTGTTATTACATTAAGTGTAACATTATCCCATAAACTATGCAGAAGTTTTTAATGAGTGATTAGAATTTTGTACATACTTTAAAAAAAGTTATAGCGTGGTGGAAATGACTGGGTGTTGTGGAAATGACAATGAATGGACGTCCATGTAGAAAAACAGAAGATATTTATTTGAAACCTTATGAAGCAGACAATTCCATTCAACAAATCATTAGTCTCATATTTGACAGGGTCCTCTTTTAGTCTGTCCCTATAAGACTGAGACCTTTCTGCAGTTGACTTCCATGGCATCTTAAACAGATGAAAAGGCATTTGTTACAAATATACATTTGAATAAATACATTAGCATTGTAAAATGTTCTCTTTCCATTTTCAATAAATATTTCACGATTAATGTTTTTGTGTGAATATAATTTCTTTGAATAGGATCATTTGAAATGGAGGGTCACCAGGTGGTGGTTTCAGACGACGATGATGTGATGTTTGTGACAAGTGAACATAACTGAGGCGAGAGTTTCGGATGAGGAGTTGAATCAGGTTCCACAAGACGTGAACATATCTGAGGCGAGAGTCTCGGATGAGGAGTTGAATCAGGTTCCACAAGACGTGAACATAACTGAGGCGAGAGTTTCGGATGAGGAGTTGAATCAGGTTCCACAAGACGTGAACATAACTGAGGCGAGAGTTTCGGATGAGGAGTTGAATCAGGTTCCACAAGACGTGAATATATCTGAGGCGAGAGTCTCGGATGAGGAGTTGAATCAGGTTCCACAAGACGTGAACATAACTGAGGCGAGAGTCTCGGATGAGGAGTTGAATCAGGTTCCACAAGACGTGAACATAACTGAGGCGAGAGTCTCGGATGAGGAGTTGAATCAGGTTCCACAAGACGTGAACATAACTGAGGCGAGAGTTTCGGATGAGGAGTTGAATCAGGTTCCACAAGACGTGAACATAACTGAGGCGAGAGTTTCGGATGAGGAGTTGAATCAGGTTCCACAAGACGTGAACATAACTGAGGCGAGAGTCTCGGATGAGGAGTTGAATCAGGTTCCACAAGACGTGAACATAACTGAGGCGAGAGTCTCGGATGAAGAGTTGAATCAGGTTCCACAAGACGTGAACATAACTGAGGCGAGAGTTTCGGATGAGGAGTTGAATCAGGTTCCACAAGACGTGAACATAACTGAGGCGAGAGTTTCGGATGAGGAGTTGAATCATTTTCCACAAGACGTGAACATAACTGAGGCGAGAGTCTCGGATGAGGAGTTGAATCAGGTTCCACAAGACGTGAACATAACTGAGGCGAGAGTTTCGGATGAGGAGTTGAATCATTTTCCACAAGACGTGAACATAACTGAGGCGAGAGTCTCGGATGAGGAGTTGAATCAGGTTCCACAAGACGTGAACATAACTGAGGCGAGAGTCTCGGATGAAGAGTTGAATCAGGTTCCACAAGACGTGAACATAACTGAGGCGAGAGTTTCGGATGAGGAGTTGAATCATTTTCCACAAGACGTGAACATAACTGAGGCGAGAGTTTCGGATTTGGAGTTGAATCAGGTTCCACAAGACGTGAACATAACTGAGGCGAGAGTCTCGGATGAGGAGTTGAATCAGGTTCCACAAGACGTGAACATAACTGAGGCGAGAGTCTCGGATGAGGAGTTGAATCAGGTTCCACAAGACGTGAACATAACTGAGGCGAGAGTTTCGGATGAGGAGTTGAATCAGTTTCCACAAGACGTGAACATAACTGAGGCGAGAGTCTCGGATGAGGAGTTGAATCAGGTTCCACAAGACGTGAACATAACTGAGGCGAGAGTTTCGGATGAGGAGTTGAATCAGGTTCCACAAGACGTGAACATAACTGAGGCGAGAGTCTCGGATGAGGAGTTGAATCAGGTTCCACAAGACGTGAACATAACTGAGGCGAGAGTTTCGGATGAGGAGTTGAATCAGGTTCCACAAGACGTGAACATAACTGAGGCGAGAGTCTCGGATGAGGAGTTGAATCAGGTTCCACAAGACGTGAACATAACTGAGGCGAGAGTCTCGGATGAGGAGTTGAATCATTTTCCACAAGACGTGAACATAACTGAGGCGAGAGTCTCGGATGAGGAGTTGAATCAGGTTCCACAAGACGTGAACATACACTCTAAAAACTCCTGGGTCAAAAATAACCCATAATGGGTTATTTTTGACCCAACTCCTGGGTTAAAAAGGGACCAACTAATTTATGGGTTATTTCAACTCAGAAAATTGGGTTATGCTTTTTGACCCAAATTCTGGGTTAAATACCGGACCCAAATGTTGGGTTTAAAAAACCCAACATCTGGGTAGAAATAACCCAAAAATGAGTTGATCCTTTTTTAACCCAGGAGTTGGGTCAAAAATAACCTAACTTAACCTCACTATCCCAGTATGCCTTATTTCAGAAAATAAAACTTTGTTTTACATTATATTACACACTTCAAGCACTTTTACATTTTTATTGCATTAAATTAAAATCTATATGAAAAAACACACACTTGGACATGTTTATTTTCCTATTTATTTTAGGTCACACTGTAATAACAATATTAGAAATAAAAAATAGAAAAATAAACAACAATTCTCAGAAGAGCCTCAGGAATTTAAGCCTGGGGCCAACTTTGGGGACAAGATGTTTGATAGTGTCCTCATCAAAGAGAAGAAATGCCTCCTCATCTATGTCTTCATCTGAAAGACAGAAAACAAGACAACATGAGTATTGTTAATAAATTGAGACAATTGTGAACCACTCACCAGACACTCTTTCATTATCAAGCTAACAAATAATCACTTTTAAGGGAATGCAGTGGCTTTTTTTTTTTTTTTTTTACGTGGCCCAAATTGCTAGTTAACTAATGTGGTTCTTTTGCAGCATTAACGTTACCCATTTTGTGTGAATGACATCTTTTCTTTCATTAAAAAGTGTAATGACATTAATGCAAAGGTGAATATCTTCCCCATTCTTATGCATAACAGCTTAAAGACAAGGCACAATAATCTTTTAGCGTTGTGTATACCCCACTGGCGAAGAATTTGTGACTTTCACAAAATCTTGCACTGACACATTTAAGTCTTATTAAAAAAAAATGTAGGTATAGAGAGATGATATAAGGGCAATAAGAGTAAAATGCTCACCTCTAAAATTATCTGTCAGCTCAGACAGCTGCCACTCAGTTAGCTTATCAGCGACAAAACTGCCCATTCAAGATGACCTGGAGAAAACATAGCAATATAGAGGTTAGCAACAATTTGAAGACTTGACCCGCTTCTTTAACTCTCACTACTTCAGCCAGTAGAGCACTGTATAATATGATAAGCACGGCGCAGCTGGAAAACATAACTCAACTATTGTGTTGCCTCGTCGCTCTGTAGCCGCGGCTATGGGGTTCGCACACCGGACGAGAAGTGCCGCGTCGCGTCTAGGACAACTCGAGGTATCGCTCAACGGACGTGCAGTCTCTCAAGGGGCTCACACACCGGACTCGAAGCGCAGTGTAGCCGCGGTTAAAGCCGTCTTTAAAATTCGAACACATTATTCTCTATGAGTGTACACACACCGGCGGCGCCATCCGGCGTCTGTCCGCGACACCCATAGATATAATAGTGTATGCGCGACACCCAGCAACGGCTCAGGTTCAAAATCGCGTCCGGTGTGTGATAACGTTACCTCGAGTTGTCCTAGATGTTGTCGTGATAGCTGCGGCTACATGCCAACCACAGAATTACCACGGCTAACGCTAGTCTCAACGTATTTTTTTTAGCAAATGGTGATAAACTAGCAACAGGGACATGGACACAGAAAAGTTTACATTACATCAACACTGAAAATACTCTCTTACCTTGAATATAGATGAAGTTGCACCGATGAAGCACAGGCCAAAACGGATCGAGCGACGGTTATTTCAAACGACTGTTGTGAGAAAATTCCAGAACAACTGCGGGCGAGAGAGAGAGAAAGCCAACCCTATAACCCAGAACATGGGTTACTCTTTGAAAAATAACCCAGAAACCCAAACAACCCATGAATTGGGTCAAAATATTAGCCCTATAACCCAGAAAATAGTTACTCTCTGAAAAAATCACCCATAATTTTAACCCAACACAAATAACCCAGAAAATGGGTTGAAGAAATAACCCAGGAGTTTTTAGAGTGTAACTGAGGCGAGAGTCTCGGATGAGGAGTTGAATCAGGTTCCACAAGACGTGAACATAACTGAGGCGAGAGTCTCGGATGAGGAGTTGAATCATTTTCCACAAGACGTGAACATAACTGAGGCGAGAGTCTCGGATGAGGAGTTGAATCAGGTTCCACAAGACGTGAACATAACTGAGGCGAGAGTCTCGGATGAGGAGTTGAATCAGGTTCCACAAGACGTGAACATAACTGAGGCGAGAGTTTCGGATGAGGAGTTGAATCAGGTTCCACAAGACGTGAACATAACTGAGGCGAGAGTTTCGGATGAGGAGTTGAATCAGGTTCCACAAGACGTGAACATAACTGAGACGAGAGTCTCGGATGAAGAGTTGAATCAGGTTCCACAAGACGTGAACATAACTGAGGCGAGAGTTTCGGATGAGGAGTTGAATCAGGTTCCACAAGACGTGAACATAACTGAGGTGAGAGTCTCGGATGAGGAGTTGAATCAGGTTCCACAAGACGTGAACATAACTGAGGCGAGAGTTTCGGATGAGGAGTTGAATCAGGTTCCACAAGACGTGAACATAACTGAGGCGAGAGTCTCGGATGAGGAGTTGAATCAGGTTCCACAAGACGTGAACATAACTGAGGCGAGAGTCTCGGATGAAGAGTTGAATCAGGTTCCACAAGACGTGAACATAACTGAGGCGAGAGTCTCGGATGAGGAGTTGAATCAGGTTCCACAAGACGTGAACATAACTGAGGCGAGAGTCTCGGATGAGGAGTTGAATCAGGTTCCACAAGACGTGAACATAACTGAGGTGAGAGTTTCGGATGAGGAGTTGAATCAGGTTCCACAAGACGTGAACATAACTGAGGCGAGAGTCTCGGATGAAGAGTTGAATCAGGTTCCACAAGACGTGAACATAACTGAGGCGAGAGTCTCGGATGAAGAGTTGAATCAGGTTCCACAAGACGTGAACATAACTGAGGCGAGAGTCTCGGATGAGGAGTTGAATCAGGTTCCACAAGACGTGAACATAACTGAGGCGAGAGTCTCGGATGAGGAGTTGAATCAGGTTCCACAAGACGTGAACATAACTGAGGTGAGAGTTTCCAAATGTTTTTCATTTTTAACATGTTACATGTATGTTATTATCTGACTATTATTTTATATAGAATATTATTAAACTCTTCTTTTTTTTTTTGATTCCAGAAGACATCCTGAGACGTATCCTGCTTGAGGTCGTTAAAGAAGACGGAGATGTTGCTTTTAACAGACTGTCTTTGACGTGCCGCAAATTCCGAGATGTTGTTTCAAACGAATCTTTTCGAAATGAGGCTCATTTCTCTTGGCTCTACAGCAGGTTATCTCATTTTATTATTTTTATATTCTTAACAGTAGACATTTGTAAACTGCAAAAGCATTTGACAAAGGTCCATGACTGTTTTAACTGTTTAACTTAAACTGCTAGAAAGATATAATAGCAGGTAATTGAATATAAATGTAAGACATTTCTTACAGGATAAAGAAATGAGTAAAACTGAATGTGTGTCCCTGTAGAACATTCCTCTTATCTATCAACACTGAGTTTTTTTTTTAATTATCTTCATTTTTAATGTGGAGATTTAAACTCATATAATGTATAACATAGATATATTCACTATATATTTTTTCTTAGCATTCAATTGGCATGTTTGTTTGAAAGACCGTATTGGGCAGGATGCGGCATAGTGTGTTTTGTCAAGAAATTAAAATTGGGAAAATGTATTTAAAATCTAAATTTTAAGTCTTCATTGTTATAAATATGAAATACAATAAAACACCATAGGTTTATCACTAGATGTCAGTACAACCGAGTAAAATAGGGTTGTGCAATCTGTAGTTGCTTGTAGAAGTGTTTCAGATATATGGTTATGTCTGGGGATTCAGAGCATGATGCATTGCTGTTATGGCTTTTACTGCACTCCCATTATGTTTTCTAAAATAGTTTATTTAAAAGTATAATAACTATGTAGATTAATGATATTGTCTTTGCTAGATGTGTGGAAAATTAATTTAGTTCTGTTTAGATATGATAAACTGATGTGTCCTATCTAAATAGTTGCCAGTTATTAAGTTATGGAGTTTTAAACTCAAAGCTTGGAGATGAGCTGTACAGTGCCATGAGAGACACCGGCAAAATCAACGATCCTGTGAACGGCTACATAGAAGTTGCTGAGCTGCCTGACACACACACACTGAATAATTGCTGTTTTTCAATAAACTATTCTTCTCTGTCTTATACTGGGTTGTTTGGAATTAATCAATACGATGAAGGTCTGCAAGGTGTTGCTATGTCCCTTGATGAAGCAGTAAATGAAGCATTGCAGAGGTTTGATGCGTGTTTGGTGAACATTAACCACACCATATGTGCCGCTGTCAGACAAGGTTCGTGGTATGCAGTGATTGATCCACATGCACGACTCAGTGATGGACTGTTTCAGCTCGTGGTAAGAGTGTAGTGGTTTACCATCCCAGCATAGACTCTTTGCTCATTCATTTCAGGAGACTGGGTGTGTCATTGAAAGCATATAATCGTCCATTTGAGGTAACTGGGGTCCATGCAAATGTGATTGTCAGACACAGTCAGCATGATTGATTGGTGTGCAATCCAGTGGTGCAGGAAAATACTGATGCAGAAAGAGTGAGTAAAGGTGTAAGATCAGAAATGGCAAGTTGCAGTCACTCTCTGACTGATTTCATAAGCACAGATCAAATACTTGTGAATAAACCATGTACAAGAGAACACAGGAATATCATCTGAATGCCCAAGCAATGAAAATGCAGCCGATGTTGAATTTATTTCCCAAACTGGCAGTGTTTCTTTGACTGATTTCACAAGCACAGATCAAATAAAGAGAACAGGACTGTTTTCTTCCTGCCCTAATGAAGATGCAGCTGATGTTGAATTTATTACTCAAACTGACAGTGTTTCTTTTCAGTTAAATCCATTAATAGTACAGCAACAAAAAAGTATTTGCTTGAAGCTGAACATTGTACACGTTGTAAAAGAACAGAATAATCCAAATGAGATTGTTGAAATGGCTAGATAAAATGAGTCCTGGCTATTTATATCAACCTTTTCCCATGTTGTAGGTCTGGAAGAGGTGTCTGTGGAGGGGAGTGGTGGTCAGCTGCAGGGAAACGTCTCAGAGATCCTCAAGGAAAATTGATGAGGAGGGACTTGAGCTTGCGGTCTGTCAACATGGAGTTTTGTTCAGGGGAGAAATCTATGCATATCCCCTCTACCTGCAGAACAAGCTGGCAAATAAGCCAATAAGCTTTTTTGCCATGGATGTAACCTGCAAGTGCTGGCCCTACCTCAACAAAGTGGCAAACAGCTGCCCGGAGCTCCAGCACCTTCTTAGCATGAAACCATATCAGAAGGTAGAGATGATTATTGTTATTTTCTTATATTCTAAATACCTTCTATTGTGTATATTTTTGTAGGTATAACATTTTTCTTCTTTCGTTTCCTTTTTTTTTTTTGTTATTTGAAGGCCACAAAGCGCCTGGAAAGCCGACTTCAGGAGCTGGAGCGCATGAGAGTCCAGCTGGCAGTGGCACAGGCTGAAGTTGAGGGCTGGGTCACTGATATTAAGGAGTGGGCAGAAGGAGAGAGTTATACTATTACTTCAGTGTCTCAGTTCTGCAGAATAATGGGAGACATGCTTCTGCAAGTAATTACTGTTTTAAGATGAAATCATACATACACTGTTTTCTTGGTCATGAACTTATGCAATTAAGATGCCTAAAAGAAGGTCCCAGCGCCTTTACAAAGACACAGATGGCAGCAAATGTCGGGCCCGGATTCGGCACAAAATCAGAGAGGAGAAGGCCATTCTTAGCTCTGTTGTTGAACAATACAGCAGTATGGTTCCAGATACAGAAAGAATCGTCTTTGACAGCATTCTCTCTGACGAGACCGTTTGGCCATGGCAACTTTCACATGGTGGTATGTACACAAATCTGTTGACAATTTTGTATGATTCACATAGTAGCACAAAACCAATTATGCCTTATCCCAGATTATCTCAGAAATTCTTTGAAAAATAATCATACTTACAATTGACTTATGTTCCACAACTGTATCCCAGACGCTGTAGATCTGAAAACCAAGAGGAAGGCGTTTGATGTTGTGATGGCAATAAGGAGACTTGAGGAGGAGAAGAAGATTGTTCTTTCTGAGATGGTAAAGCATTGGAAATTTCTCTCCACTCGAGTAGACACACTCAAGGAGATGTCATGCCAGCTTTCCAGTGAGGCATTGAAGAGTACGTATTTAAGTAATGTGTTGTAATACTATACTGTACATTGTCATTTTTTTTTCTGAGAATTTTTAGTTTTACTCCCTATAAGGTGAGCTGTGGGCTCTAAATGAAGAAGGGATCAAGGGTTTCCTTTAGCTTAACTTTGAGAAAGAAGCAAGAAGTCACCAGAATGATGAAGCATGCAAGAGACTGTTATGCTCAAGTTTTGACTGGAACAAGTGTTGCGACTGACCGAATCCTGATTGTTTTTCTCATGTTAAAACAAATATGAGCACATACATGTTCAAATTCAGAAAGCTAAAACGATGTGGCTTGGTGCCATGTCTACAAGTGTCTGCAAGGAGGCCGCTGGTTAACATTTTACGACGCATTGATTAATCAACAAACAGGCCCCTGTTGTATCGGACTATCACCGTGATTGTTCAATAACAACTCCCTGCTGTGTCTAACGTTTGGCCTTTGTGAACTGAAGGCAAATTACAAAGACTGGCTCCATTCAGTGTCTAGGACTAACTGCTTCCCTCATCAATTTTTAGGACTCCTCAGGCTGATAAGTGAATTTGAACACAAGACTACTTTTGTCTCTGAGAGGGCCATTTTCAAATTAAACCCCCCCAACCCCTCACGTGGTACAGCACCACGGGATGCAACAGATGCCAACCATAAAGATACACACAGACACGCACATTACCATATATGGACTTCCACGTAATAAAATTTCATTTTACCAACTATTACAAATTTATAAAGAGTGTTCCGGGTGATTTGCATGTTCCCCAGTGTGATATTAGAGTAGTTGTGTTTTTGAATTACAGTAATGTAATCTTAAAGTGCCTTTGTTCAACAAAAGAATGTATCTCTATGTTTCTATCTTTGTCAATATTCGTCCTTGGTATTGTTTTAATCCCCTCTGCACGACGAAGGAGATTCTTGATAAGAGATTGTGATAAACGTTATGGTTCTATGCGTTTTAATTCCCCGAGTATAATATCACATTTTGCCTCCTCGTGATTCCACCCGAGGGTCGGGCCGCATTAACACACAAAGAGAATCTTCCCGCTCGAAAATCTCGGCAGATGATTTGCCCTCCCTGCAAAAAGGGGCGGGGATTCCCTCAAAAGACGGAACTTTTCTGTTCATCCTCTCTCTTCCTCTCCGGTCAAACTTCGGGAAACACCAACTTTGGCTTCGGCCACCGTCTCCGGACGCGTCACTCCCGACCTTTCTTTTCTTTTCGTTTCTTTACTAAGTTTTATTTTCATATTCGCCTCTCCCTCCACAAGGGAGATGAACTCTGAATCATTTCTTTGGTAACTTCATGTTCGGTGAACCTTTAAAACTTCGTGCGAGTCTGCTCGCCCTGGAAGACGCGAGAGAACACGCACGCCTCCACTCAAACGACACACGCGCCTTCGTGCCTCAACACAACAGACCACATGCAAGTATCGAAATCTAAATGCTGTTTAAGGTTGTCTATTCCCTTTTTCAAGGTGATTTGATTCCTTGTTGTCTTTCAAAAGGTTACTGTCTGTGATTTTGCCATAGCCTACTGTGCAATCATTCTGTGATCTCTCCCTATTCCTCTTTCACTTTCTCTCGCTCATCCTCTCTCCCTCTCTCTCATTTTCCGATCTCTCTCTCTCTCTCTCTCTCGTAGAAAATGCGTATTTTGTGTATGCATACTTGTGTGAATTGTAGTTCGATGCTCACCTTAAGAAGTCAATGAAATGTGGATCCAAGCTACATGCTTTATCTTGTTACTTTTCAGTAACCTAAATTGTATAAAGACAGGAGAATAGTTTCCATGGCCAGAAACATAATTTTCCTGAAATTATAAGAAGTGATAACTTTATTGAGAAGTTGATAAGTTAATCTTACGGCCGTTTGCTGGACAAACAGATTGTTTGATAACTAAATTAATTCCATTAAGGGTTATCTCATAAACTCGATCTGTAAAGAGACTATTGATATATTAATGACGAACCATAACCCGTTGTGGTGATCATTCATATATACAATCGATCTGTTTTCAGCTTCGATAATTTAATGTAACTGTAATATGCAATATATTAATCATATTCATGATTAATTATTAAAATTCCCTATAGATCATTTGAGCTAATGTTAATGTACTACCCAGTGCGGTTACACAAGTATGGACTTCCAGAATGATTGGGATGGATAGACGATGATGTCACCAGCCCCGTACTGCTCCACATTCACCCCAAAAAGGCTAGTCTTTTATGAATTTGACCCGTCAGATTCCGTGACCCTTTGTATTTATTCATATCTGATCAATATGCTTTATAAAATAGAAATGGGAGATGGTCATACATCACATGAGTCACTTTTTATGAACATTACAGTCAGTTATGAAGAAATAAAGAGCGGTCACATTTTTCGGTAGCTATGAATTTGACCCGTGAGATTCTGTGATCCAGGTGCTCCAACATCGTACTTGTTCTATCACCATTTCTCTGTTCATGCTCCACTTCTTCTAGCAGTGAATTTAACGCTCGTATCAGATCTGCTGCTGCTGTGTTCCCTTCAAACACCTCAAAACACGCATCATAGCCTACATAGCCCCGCCTTCACACAGTGATTGACAGGGGGGGTGGGGTGATCGGCTCGGAATGCATTTTCAATTTGCACATTGAATTTTGCTACATTCGTTGCTGGACCTTTAATGGAAATGCAATCGCAAGTTTCTTAACTGTGAGTGTAAATGCGATTAAGAAAAAAACATTTAAATGATCATTTCGCTACAGTTTTTGCTTGAACAAGTTAAAATATCTAATCATTTTCTGTTATACATTTTAATTTTGCAACTTATAAAGCTAAAATATGTATTCAACTTACATATTAAAACTAGTGTATGAAATGGCAAATATAAATTATATAATTGATTTTTCATTTTCATTTTGCACCAAATGTTGCAAACGTTATACAAATGTAATGGAAAATGTAAATGTAAATACAGAAATGCATTGTCATTTTGCATATTACATTTCAAACTGAAAATTGCTACCAAATGCTTCCATACACTCCTTCATAGACTGCTGGGTAATTTCATCTGCCAGCCCAGAAAAGTTAGTAAAGACATTGTTAAAATAGGCCTTAAGTTTATCAAGCGACGAGAATACTTTGTGCGCTAAAAACACAAAAATAACGACTTTATTCACCTCTTCATTCAGCTCTTCATGTTCTTCAGTGTGGGCCTCTGAGTGAGTTCACGAGAGACACGACGCATGCGCCAGAACTGGGAACTGAGATGGGACCGTCCCACACAGAGTGGTCCTGGAACTTCTCCCTGGGAAAGATGAAGTACGGGATACTAAACTTTACGCTACTCCTACATCCTGCGTCATACATCGTCAAGGGTTACTCTTTCGTCAGGGCGATGATTGACAGGTGCGCTAAGCCCCGCCTTTCCAACAAGTGCTCACCTGGTAAAGTGTCATGGCAGTGTCTCCAGTGTGTCCGATTTCTTTGTGGACAGACTTTATCCTTCATTTTGTTACGCCTTTATAATGAAATTGAGAAGCATAAAATCAGAAGATGATAAGAGAGAGAAATATTCTCAATCAGCTGCGGAGATGGTGAATCACTGGTAAGGACCGTAAGGACCACCCGATGTTATAAGCTTAATGCAGATATAGCAGCATATATGTCAGCCTAATGCTATAAAAGAAACAGTTATAACAGAAATGCAGACAAAACACATCACGTAAAAAAAAACCTAAAAAAAAAACCCTGGTCTACTCAAACATCTTCAGCTTTTGGACTCTGTCTGACAGCCAGATTCAGAAACAGTTTTTGAAAGCCCTCTAAAGTGTGTTACAGGTTGGATGGGTACCTCAGATCCAGAGCATAAGTTATGCCCATAAGCAAAGTGATGGCACACAGCCCAGTCTGAGTTTCCCCGAGCACCTCTACTCCCTCAGTTACGAATGACACTTCTGTTGGACCATCTCCTCTTTGGCTTTCACAAGAAACACAAACATTGTGTGTGTGTAATGGTCAAAACAACAACACATCCCACTAAACTTGCATTACAGACAGAAACACTGAGGGCTGGGGCAGAATTAGGGGGTATTTTTCAGGGGCAAGATTTAAGAAGTTCAGAATAGGTATTGCAGCTGACTCCCTGTCACGTACATCACAGGTTTCCAAACCCTGAGTCGCGAGACTTAAAAATGAATCGCCATGATGATTTAACATGCAATCATTCAACTTTATTTTTCTTTGTGCAGATGCCAGATGTAGAGATCAAAATATGATTTTGTTGACGCAGCCAGCAGAGGTCAGCACAAAAGCCAGAGTTACAGTGTTTAGGAATAAAAAAAAGAATGTTAAATCATATTGTAAAGATGGCAAAATACACTACGTTGTCTTTGTAGGAATATTTTGTGTATAATTGACGTGACTAGTATTGTCACGGTACCAAAAATTCAGTAACTGGGTACCAATACCAGGTACATTTCACGGTTCTCTGTACCATTTCGGTACCAGAGAATAAGAGAGACTGAGAGAGTTTCATAATAAAAAAATTTTTATAATTTTTTTAATAATAAAAAATAAAATACTATATATTTTTAAAAATTTTATATAAAAAAATACTACATTTTATAATAAATACATTTATATATAAATAAATAAATAATAATAAAAAATAGTTAGACAGGCTGACAAATTCAGAGGTGAAAAAAAGTGCCAAAAATATTCCTACAAAGACAACAAAAAAAAGGTTTAACATAATCGTTTTTTATTCCTAACCTCCTGAACTTTATCTTCTAGTTATCTTCAAGAAAGAATGAATCAAATTCATTCTGACCAGTAAATCAAATGCAAACCGTGATATGGACTAACATCACTAATCATTGAAATGGAGACAAGACTGCTGTTTAATCATGTTTGTTCAGCGTGTCTCAGAGTGAATGAGCAGCACAGTTTAGTCTATACACAAACTCACATGAATGTCATCTCCAGAGCGTCATCTCTGAGAGTTCACTTTACAGTTTCATATGAGAAAGACTACGGTCAAATACTCAGGCAAACTCACAGATCTTCGTGACAACCAGTTCATTTAACTTACTGTAAAATAATATGACAGAAGTATATTACTATTGTACAGTAAAATGTACTTCTCAAAGAGTTATAATAATAATAATTAAAACAACCTTTTTTAAGGAATATCATCACAGTGAAGAGATTTTTACATGCATGCTTTAATTTATACAATAAAGTTTTATCCTGCAGCATTTTGTTTGAAAAAAATTTAAATAAAACGGCAATGTAAATTAATTGTTATTTTTCATTTGTTTGCATTTTAAAATATTGATTGAAGACTTTGATGAGCCTGTCAGAATGCAGGTCGAGATGTTGACTGAAGGGGAACTGTAGTAATCCTGATGAAGTCGGCATTTATCTGTAAAGTTTTGAAAACAAACACACACAGACACAGGTCCTTGAAAGTGCTTGAATTTATTTTGTGCAAGAAGTTTTCTGGAAAATAATTCCGTATTATTCCCTCTGGTAAAAATGAGAGTTATGATGCACATTCTGGTAATGTGTTATTTCGCCAACACTTCGTGGCCTATGCGCACTAGCTTGCTTGATTTAGGCTGTTACATGAGGCTAAGCTCTTTTCAATAAAATCCATTGCAAGAGTTAATATCAGATAATTTTAGAATACAGTATAAGATGTAGCGAATATTCTTCAGTTTTATGCAAAACAGAAATACGACAAATAGAAGATCAGATCTCTGTCAAATGGCCAAAAATAAATGCAAACAAAGCATAGTTGTGTTTGACACATGAAAACTGTCACAATGTGTCTTACGAGCAAACACGATGTAACCTTGCTCTCTCTTGAAATGTGTCCCCACATGAAGTCCTTGAATTTGAGGGTATTGGACCTGGAAAGTCCTTGAAAGGTCCTTGAATCTGAAGTTAGCCGAGGTGTGGGAACCCTGCATTAACCTGGAACAGGACTGGCATCTTCTTTGGAAATCTGACCACCTCTTCCCTTCTGTAAGAGACTGAAGTCCATGAAGTCTGAGTGCGCTCTGTTTGGGCCTTATCACTGCCTCGTTGTTTTTCTTTGTCAGGTCCCTCAGCATTGAAACCCTGTCCTCCTCAAGACTCTCCTGGGTGATTCCCTCACCCATGTGCAAGTACCGTTCATTACGATCATTCATTCCATTGCTTGTCACATTTTTGGCTAAATGCAGTTTTGTGACATTTGGGGATTTCTCCTTGAGGGCTGAAACTACATCCTCGTTAAGGACATCAACAGGACTTCCTGAGACTTCTGTGACCTCTAGTATGGGTTTAGTGACGCTTGAAGAATGCATGTAATATGCAATCATCAGTTGATGTTTTGCTGCGAGTGACAGTGTGATGTTTTTAAAGCGATGTGTGTGTTGAGTAATTCTTCTAAAGAAGCTGTGTTTTGACTGAAAAGGCATAGTCCATAATCTAACCAGAGGCAACGAATCATCGGAGGGAAGTGCTCTAGGTAGTGATGTTTTGGTAAGACACATCCAGCACACAGTTCAGGGTACTTTAGTCTGTGCTCAGAGATTCTGAAATCTAAAAATGCAAGTGTCTCCTCAGTGTGGACTGGAGCAGCTACTAACTCCACAATGTCTTTTAGTCTCAGCAGTTTCCAATTTTCATGAGCATTTCCGCCGATTGGTTTTTGGAGGAAAATGTGCGTTGAATAACATGTGGTCTATTGGTTTTCAAATGAAATGTCCAGAAAAACTCTCAACAAAGTCAGCTAAGCCATATTTTGTTAGGTTGTTTACATTTCTTAAAAAAAAAAATATATATATATATATATGTAACGGAGGCCAGCTGGTAGTTGCTGTGCGAGTAAACCTCACTCCTCTGATCTCAATAGGCGCTCTAGCGACAGACACTAGAGGCTGCAGTCTTTAGCCTCCTTGTTAGAGCGCCTGACTCTCATGCCGGAGACCCGGGTTCGAGACCCGCACGGAGCGGCGTGTGAAGGACCCGGGTGAGAGGGGTTACATATATATATAGGCGTGTTGCGCGTGGCAAGCGCGCTCATAATCCGCCGGCGCGACCACAACATTGCCCAACATCAAATGGCAAACGTAATGCAAACGGAACGAAACTGCTCGTTATTGTGTGGTTGACGGACCGTTTATCAGTTTGGACCAAAGCAGCGCGAGCCGATCTTGATCAAGCGACACTGTTACTACACAGCGCTAATAAGAGATCCAGTAAAGAAAGCATTTGAATTCGCCACAGAAGTAATAACATCGCTGCGAGATCTAGTGAGAAGCATTCACATTTCTCCGTTATTAACGGATCAAACAGCGCTGACGTGGAAACCAGGAAGAAACATTGTGCCATGAATGAACTATCCAGTGTAGATCAGCAACATTCACCATGGATTTACTGTAGTAACACTAACTGCAACCATGGAAGTTTGGCAGGAATAGTAGGCTATAATGCCTTCAAGTAACATTACGTCGGTTTTATTTTGACATTATGAATACAATTGCTGCCCTCAAATGTTAATCATTCTGAACTAAAATAAACCTTTGTTTATAACTACTACAATATTTTTTCCAAGGAGCTGTTTTGTTTTATATGCTCCTAAAAAGAGTCAATTATTGCTCCAGAATTGCTCAAAGTAAAACAAATATCATACTTTATGATGTTAGTTTTAATAAAAAAAAAAAATCAAGGAAATTTCTCTGGCATTTCTTTCTTTTTGCTGTATCAAAAATGTACCAAACCGAACCGTGACACAAGTGTATCGTATCGAACTGAACTTTGTGAACCGTTACACCCTACTGTTTACACAACAGCTGATGCGAGAGTAAGTGTAACACAAAGCAATTTCCCGACCCCCCGACCCTGTCACCTTTTTTACTCTCAGGAGTTTGCAGGTCTGAACAAGGAAAAATACAAAGAACTGCAATCATGGCACACGAGACAGAAAATTAAAAGTGATCTTTTTATTAGTAGTACAGTTACTTTACTACATCTTAACTCAAACCAATGCTCTACTGTCGAATATACAGTATAGTATCTATTATGAGCTCTTATGAGATATTATCCTGTCCTTTAATTATTAATGAGAGAAAGCAGTGGATGAGGAGCAACAGAGGAAGAGGGATGAAGAGGATGGACAGACTATCACTGTACTCGAGAGATTGGCAGAAAAATAAAGGTGAGGTTTTTAATATATCAAACGAAAGATAATAAAGCAATTTACAGTTTAAATAAACAAGTTTATCAACAGGGAAAAATAAATTGACAGTAAAGAAAACAACAGATTAAAAGTAAACAAGAAAACAATTGTGTATTTTTAATGAAATCATATAAATGTACAATTAAAATAAATCATTTTAAAATAAAAAAAGCTTCAACTTGTCCGTCTGTTGTCTATAATGAGGTTGTGTGTGTTTGGGTGCACTCCCTCAGTCCCTCAGTTCTCCATGTTCCCTTGTTTTCATCATTAAATCCACTCCTCCTTCTCCGTCTCCTGCCTTTGCTCCTCATTTCACAGAACGACTGACTGAGGATAACATACACAAGAGCAACAGGCTAACAGCTGCGAACAATCAAGTCTAATCACGGGGAAAACTTCAGAGAACTACAAACACACAACAGGAACAGCAGAACATGAGAGTCCAGGACACGTGCGACACGTCTCAGATCTGAGTTAAAGTAGGAGAAATATCCTGACTGTTTATCATAACCATCATATATGCTGCCACTTTATAATCAGGTTCATCAGTTAACATTAGTTAACTAACTTAGTTAAGATGAACTAAGAGTGAACAATACTAATACAGCATTTATTAATCTTAGTTAATATTAATTTCAACATTTACTAATACATTATCAAAAAATCAAAGTATGATGTTGTATTTGTTAACATTAGTTAATGTACTGTGAACTAACATGAACAAACAATGAACAGCTGGATTATTATTAACTAACATTAACAAAGATTAATAATTACTGTAACCAATGTATTGCTCACTGTTAGTTCATGCTAGTAAATACATTAATGTTAACTAATGAAACCTTATTGTAAAGTGTTGCCATATACGGTATATATATATATATATATATATATATATATATATATATATATATATATATATATATATATGTGTGTATGTGGTAATACTTTACAATAAGGTTCATTAGTTAATGTATTAACTAACATGAACTAACAATGAGCATATATATATACGTGTGTGTGTGTGTGTTAAATGCATTCATTGATTTAATTAACTTCACTTTTTTATCTTGTTCATGCAGAATGAATAACTAGAATCAATGAAAGTAAAATTACATCTTCCCAAAACAGCAGTTCTGATCATTTGTGCTGCATGACATATTCATATTCAGCTCGTTCAATATTACATAAGTCAATTTTAGATGTATGATTTTCGCACAAGCTGTTCATCAAAATAATACAGGTGTGTACTGAACATCATGTTTAGAAGATGAAGACCATTTACACTACTGTATTTTCAAAGTATTGTAAGTATAATAAAAATGCATGCAGAGCATCTTAAGACAGAATCTAATGTTTTAGTTTATAGACGTAGCAATTGTAGATAAAGGGTCAAAGTTTCACTTGAACATCATATATTTGTTTACATCACTGAACAGGGCTCTTGGATCATAGGATGATTCTTTTTTCTCTTGTTGCAGGTTTTGTATGTTTCCCAGTCTTCTGGAAGCACTCCATCCAGTGGACACCTTACTGATGGTCTCTGCCTTCTTCCTGACGTCCATTAAAGACCGAATGCGATCTCGAAATCCAGGCCTGGCTTCTTGTGTCTCAGACTCGATCATCAGATCAATGTATTCAGGAGTGGACAGAGGATTGGGCTTGAGGGCGATTTCCTGCAGACGCTCCAAAGACTTTTGAGATCTTTCAATTAGTGCGGTCACAATATCCTGGACAACCTCAAACTCCTTTACAAGCTCTTCAAAGATCTTTTCTTTTGGCATGACCTGTCCATGTGCATCCTCATATCGCTTCTTTATATCCTGACAGGTTTCCTTTCTCTTTTCTTTGACATAAGCCCATTTGTATTTCTGATTAAAGTGCACATTCCAGGCACACTTTCCTGGACACACCGTACACACTCCATCTGTCATGGCCCAGCACTTATGTCTTTCACTGTCATTTGCATAAGGGCATGTGTCATGACATGTGAAGTGACAGTTCTGGCAGTTGGTTAAGTAGTAGCCAGAGTTGTTTATGATCTGTTTTGGGACAGTTACTTCTACTTCATATTCAAAATCCTTGCTAGCCTCCATCTCAGCCTTGTGTTGCTCCAGAGCTGCTCTTGTCTTCTTGATTTCATCCAGTTTCGTCAGACCAGCAGTGATCTGGGGCTGAAGGCCTTCCACAAGCACTTCAAGCTGCCGTCGCTCTTTCAGGACTTCCCGTGTCAGAAACAAGCTCTTGGTTTCCATCGTGTAAAGGGATTTGAAGAACTTGCTCATGCTAGAAAATCCCAGCTTCCAGAACATCTGATCAAAGTCGTCACAGTCAGACTCCTCATCCTCTGTGTTATTGTTAGCAAACAGAGCAGAGTTGTTGAACTTGAAGTGAAGTGGCTCTCCAGACTCACTGGTAGAACAGGGAACCCCAGAGACTTTGATGGCCTCGAGAACAGGAGGTTTTTTCCCATCTGCAAAGGTGACCAGCACAGGGATGTTTTCAGCAATATCCTTCCCAAATATGGAAAGAATGGAGTCAAAGACGTATTTCTGTGTGTGCGTCAGACGGGCAAGTGAAGCCTGTACTACAAAACACACGGCATCAATGCGGTCGATCCCTCCTGGATTAGAAAAGAACTCCTGAATGTGTGCTGTGATTTTCTGGTCATGTGAAATTCCTCTGGTATCACCGAAGCCTGGTGTGTCCACAATGGTCAGAGAATATGGGACCCGGAAACCATCCATGTGATTGATCTGATATGCCGTGATCTCTGAAGTCTGACTTTCAGCCTGGGATTTCTGCTTCCCTTCATCTACCAGCACAAACCGGAAGCCATCTTCCCATTGCACTCCCAGGATGTAGTTGATCATGCTGTTAATTAGAGTGGTTTTTCCTGAACCTGTGGCTCCGATCATCATGATGGTCTTGTTCTCTTTTCTGACGTTTTTCCCAAACGTTCTTCTTCTGCAGAATCCATCACGGCTCTTCCACGTTTCAGACAGATGGAGTTTAAACATGGGCAGGTTTTCATTGCTTCCATCTGCTATTTGTCTACTCCAGTTGTTCTTGATATCATGTGCAACACTTAAACTCTTTCCATCACTGTGGTCTTTTCCCATGGTGCTGCTGCTTGTGTTTTCTCTTGATGTCTTCAGTGTGTCATTAACAGCAGACTGGCTCAGTCTATTAGTCTTCTCCTGATCTGTTTCCACACAAGCTGCTTAAAGAAAAACAATACAATAGTGTGAACATCCGGTCATCAATACAGTATAATTACTCAGTGTTCACACTGTGTACGGCTGTACTGTATCTAGACTGAATCTGATGTCTTGTGTGAACAGCCTAATCTTTAAACATGCGGTCATGACACATTATACCGTTTGGGATATTTAGCCGTTTTCCAAAAAATGCCAGACATTTTTAATTTCGAGATAATCTAAATCTTGAAGAGAAAATAAACAGATAATGATAAATAATAATAAAGCTAGTAGGTGATTTTCTGGCTCCTTGCAGACCTTGATAATCGTATTACAATACAACTACAAACGTCCCAAGGAAATCCTACAGGAACAGCTGAGTTTTATGGAGATGGCCGTGGCTGAAGGGACACACTGCCCCAATACTGTTTACAGGGTTCGTACTGATTCTGTAATATTAAATTCCAGGACTTTAAGCACTACTTTTTAGGATTTCAAGGACTTCAATCAGCACTTATCAAACAATGTCTTTATTTAATTAAACATTTTTACTCAAATTACATATATATGGTATCTAATGTTTCACGTCATAGAGATCAATCCATTGACCAGCGCTGTCAGGAATGGGAAATCACCTTAACCATTGAAAGGATATTGAAACAGATTTTTTTCCTATGAATATATGATTGACCTGAAGAATGAAAGTTGTATTATATACTTATCATATACTTAATATCATGCTCATATCCATGTGAAATAGCTCTATATCTCAGACGGGCTGCAGCGTTAATTTAGTGTGAAACGATTGTAATTTTTCAACAACAACATTTTTTTAATTAGGGATGCACCGATACCACTTTTTGCAGAACGAGTCCGATACCCATACTTTCATTTTTGGTACTCGCCGATACCGATACCGATACCTGAATTGTCACTGCATTTGTCATTTTTAAATGTATTAGTAGATAAACCAAAAGAATATAAATCATATTAGTTGGCTTAATTTGTTCATCAAATATATATATTTCTTGCAGTTATTTTAATGCTTAATTAAGCCGGCTAAAATGCATTGTATGAGCTTCTGTTACTGTCACAGTTCATTCTATTGCTCTCTCATATTTGATCTGTCATTTAATAGTACAGCACATATTTAGAGCAGCTCCAGCAGGGCTCAGTGCTGAGGATCAGGTCAGCGGTTCGGATGATTAGATAGTGAAATATCAATTACTTAATCCAATTTTGATACAACAAAAACTACCAGCCTAATTAATGTGAATTTAAAACAAGTAAGACAAGTAAGCAGTCAGTAACAATAGGACAAATAAATACAATAGAACAAAGAAAGGCTACAAATGAAATAAACAGTGTTTAGAGTTTTTCGGGTAGATCTAACAGGTACAGCAATATAAATAGAGTCATCAAATGTGAAAAAATGCATATTCATTACTGTATAAATTAAATATAGATGGATATTTTTGTAAAGTTGAAAAGGATAGTGTATTTAGTCAAGAGCAGTGAGTGATTTATTTGTCCTTTGTTTGATTAACACTGAAACACAGCAGCAGGTTTATTAGACTGCTGCCCCTTTAAGACCGAATGCACAGACCACATCTGAACATGACTACTGTCACTTTAGGTATAACCGACTTTGTTTACTAGGATACTCGTTAAGACAGACTTTTTTACATAATTTAGTGTGAATTCGTCCGTACAAGCGCAAGACGTGACAGAGAATTCAGTATTCGCACCCTGTCTGAGACGCTGGTTTGCGGGGCGCGCTCTTCAGATGTTTGCGTTCATGAAACTTCTTGACCTGCACACGTCCTGTAATAATGTAGGGAACCACTCGTTATACATAAACCAGGTAACAGGTCATGTTTTACATTACTTACATATACGATTTAGTTTTAATCAAAATAACATGTGCTGAGTGAACGATCAGCAATCAAGAGCATTCAACAGAAGTGCGCTCGCTCTCTATCTCTCTCGTCAGTTAACGTTAATAAGCTATATGCCTAGTTTTATTTTCTTTGCCATTGACATCAGACTGAGCAAAATTTCCACTGACGTCTGTTTAAAGGGATGTGCTCGACCAGCTCGCGCGTCTGTGCCGATGCGCACTCAATCCACTGCGTTTTCCTCTTATCAGCTCGCGCAGCACAGCAGTGTGACTGGCATGAAGTTGGTTTGACGTTCGATATTTGCATATTTAGGGACCGTCTCAAAATTACATGCGACATTGGTATAAACGTTTCTAACTTCAATAGCATTTGAAGACAACGACTTACAGTCATAAAACCAACTGTACATTGTTCACCCAGGTCTCATATATGATGTGCATTGGGTATTTCAAGTACCTCTTCAAAAATGGCTGTTTTCAAGGGTTTTCCAGGACTTACATTTGAAAAAGTCAAATGCAAGCACTTCAAGCACTTTCAGCACCTTCTACGAACCCTGTGTTTGCTGCTTAAGTAGGTGAAGAAGTGCTCTACATAAAAGCCAACAAAAAGTTTGTCTTAACTTTTTTTATCAAGTTTAACACAGCCAACAGGAGTGTCTACATTAGTGTTGTCACGATACCAAAATTATTGTTTTGATACCGATACCAAGTCAAGTATTGCGATTTCGATACTTTTCCTGAAAAGGGAGAAACACTCTCAAATATCATTGCTGTGCTTTATTTTAAAACCGGGACAACATTCTAATCACATAACACACTAATAAATGAACATATGAACAGCAGATATATTAAACATTTGAACAAAATATGAAATATAAAAATATAAAAAATAAATTAGAGCAATGACATTCAAGGTAATTTTTTAAAATAAATTTAGCAGCATTATCTCATTTATCATAAGAAACATAAGAGCTTTATCTTGATTCTGAACTTTGAATAAAAATATGAACAGCGATTATATTAAACAATGTTTAATATTGGTAACATATGATCATTGGTGATATATTTGACATGTGGGGAGAGAGTTGTGGAAGGCCTATACTTCATGTTAAACATAAATATATAGCAGCAAAGACAACGTCGGCAGTGTTGACGGCAAAATAGGCTACAGAATAATTTGTTCTGTATTGAGAGGTGCAATATTTGAAAATCGATAATATTTTTTTAATTACGTTTATATTGTATTTATGTCAAAACTTTCAAACATCAAAATGTCATTATGTATTCGTGTCAAAATGACATAGAAACATCTTTTCCTATTCTATTTTGCCTGGGAACGCTTCCAACACGCTTGCGTGACGCGTGAAAAATAAGCGTTGGTTGTATTTCTAGCATAAACGCGTTTTCCGCGCGTCTCGAGCTGTGCCCAGACGCGTGTGTCACGCAGGCAGTTAACATGGGAGCCGGAATAAAAACGGACACGACACGCAGCCAGTGTGTCGCCGGCCTTACAAATCTGGAACGCGGTCATTCTTAGAAGTATCGATACTAATAAATTAAGGAATCGTGACGTTTTTAATTTCCGATTTACTTTTGAAGTATCGGTGCACCGTGCAACAGAGCAAGGTAGGCAACGTACTTCCATATGTCACTCCTCGCGTCATCTTTTTCTACGAGTCGTGGACCACTTGTGCTCGCACATGCAGCCATCTCGCTGTAGTGTTTTGTCACATGACACTGACAGCGGCAGGTTCTTTGCTGCGTGCGGCAGGAGAAAAACACAGACGTCCATAGGGAGGCGGTTTTTTTTTTAAGTATCGATACTGATAAATTTAGGTATCGTGACGTTTTTAATTTCTGAGTATCACGATACTTTTGAAGTATCGGTACACCGTGCAACACTAGTCTACATGCACACCAATATGCTGAAACGTTGATGCAACATGATGTGATTGCAGCATAAAGTGTTTTTTTTACAAATAAAGATAACATTTACTCATATTTTGTTGACTCACCTCTTTCTCTGGCTTCTGTAGAGAAATCTTCATATTTGTTACAAATCAAGTAACGTCCATCATTCCCTTGAACAGTTTCCTGAAACATCGCTATGAGGTCGGCAGGAGTGCTGTTTGTCCCCAGTCTGTAGTGTCTGTTAAAACACTTATTAATGATTTCCTTTATGACGTCATTGACTTCGGTCGGCTCTGCCCCGTCAGGCTCTTGTGTCGTGAGCACCAGAGTGTGTTCAAACACACTGTCAGAGAAACAGTTGAGCACTATCTCCACACACACTTTCTCTTCTCTCGAACACTCATCGGGTTTGAGGACCAGAACGATCACATGAGGTCCCGGCGCAGACAGAGACACACACTCCTTCACTCCCTGTGTGATGTGACGTAGTGAGAGATCTGAGCTGAGCAGGAGAGGAGTGTTGATGACTGTCATGTGTTTTCCTCTGACTCTCTCACTGTACAGCTCTACATCAGCTGGAGGAGATTCAGTGTCAAACGCTGCTCTTCCTAAGATGAAGTTTCCCACTCGGCTGTTTTCTGATACACTCCTACCCAGAAGAACAATCCTCAGATCACTCACTGAAACACACAACACACACATGATGTTACAGTGTGAAAATTAGGCACCATTTAGTCTGGAACCTGAAGCGACCTTCTCGAGAACCTCTAGGAACCCTTTACTCAGTTCAATTCAATTCACGTTTATTTGTATAGCGCTTTTCACAATACACATCATTTCAAACCAGCTTTACAGAAAGTGCATGAGTCCACATTACAATCTAGAGTTATCTGTTATCAGAGGAGACTGTCTAAGTTATGCATTTCAGACATGTACATATACAAAAAAAATATTAATTTAAACAATATAATAATTGAATGCAGAAACAATGAGCTCATTGAAGTAATGAATACTTGTTTGTTAACAAATGATTATGACATTAATAAAATATAGCTAAATAAAATATAATATAGCCTTAAAATATAGCCTTTAGGTCCCTCAAATACCCTGTATGGTGTCTCTGTGTATCTATAAAGACTACACTTACTCTCAGGAGGAATCATGTCGTTGCTGTTTCTTCTCCTGGTAGGACGAACACGGACCACACCTACAGAAAAAAACATTTCAATTATATTTGATATTTACAGCACAGTAATTCTACACCTCAGTTTTACTGAATAAATACTGGCAAACAAACAACAAAGCTTTCTTTCTAGACGCTTTCTTTATTCAATTCTCAACATGATCAAAATTACTGAACAACAGAATTGTAATTTTAATTACTTGAATTTAAGTGTTTGATTTTGGTAATATTCTCTGTTGATTTATTCTGAAGATTAATCATGACATCTTTATTTATGAAGTGTTTCATACTATATTCACTCAAAGGCCACTTTATTAGGTACATCTGTTCAACTGCTCGTTCACGCAAACATCGGCTGCGTCTGAAAACTTAAGGCGGGCATAAAATGTGTGATTTATGTGTGATTTCATCAAAGTTACCAACTCACACGGTACGAGTAGATCTCATGCGATGTAAAGCTAAAGCTCATGTTTTATGTGCTGACACTGTACGGTCTGATCATCGAGCTGCGACTTCACTGCTCACACTATACGTGTGAAATATGTGCGATAAACCACCGTGCCAATATAATAGACCATGATATTGTGTATCAAGAGATATCGACAATTAGCTATTGATATCAAGAGGATTTAGCATTTCCAATTTATGCATTCAATTATTATTATTATTAGTGCAGGCCTACTTTTATTATTAAACTGATATTACAATTGCCTCACAATAACTTCATAGAGCATCACAGCATAACCGACGCGCTGTGAGGATAATAAAAGATTAGATAGATCAGCTTACTCCTTATTAAAAATTATAGGTCTATTATTCAATGAATTATAGGCCTATAATTAAAATTATTAACAGTCTATAATATTTCCAAACACTGCAATAATCAGTAATCAATGAAAATTAAGAGCAGTTTTATTTAGAAAATAAATTGCTTGACATAAAATACTTTATTTTTTATTTTTTTTATTCAGTATGTATATGGGCCACAAGATAAATATTAAGAAAATACATGAATGTAGCCTACTGTCATCTGTCAGCTGCATCCTACTGTCAGCTGGAGAACAATAATGTCACATAACTAGGGGTGGAACGGTACACAGAAGTCACGGTTCGGTTCATACCTCAGTTCAGACATCACGGTTCGGAGTTCGGTACAATGGAGGGAAAAGCAAAACAAAAATGCAGAAGGCAATTTTTTGTATTGTGCATGTCTCAGGCTGTACCACATAGTGTCATACAGTCTCTCCCCTGAACTGAAGGATTCAAATTGAAGAATATGTTTAAGATCTGCTGATCCTACATGCTTTATAATATCACATGAAACACTAAGGTGAACTACACTGTATTGGGCATTCAAGGTGAACATGATGGCATCAATTTACTGATTAGAAGTCAGCTGTAAGTCAGCTGTCTAAACATTGTAATAGTCAGGGGTTTTGTTAGTCTTTGATCTTCCAACTAAGAGTTGAACTGTGTGTGAATGTTACATAGTCTTAGTTCTCGTGACCATTTGTGTTTATACCATTTGGGGAGCTCAGTTGGGGGTAATTGCCTCTATTGTCTTTAGATGATTAGATGTAGTGGTCAGCCCTAAGTCTGTGTGTAAAGTCAGCACCTTTAAGGACAGCCCACTGAATTGCCTATAAGATACCATGTAAAGTGCCCTCAGTCAGATTATGTTGGACGAAACCGCAGCCGCGCTCAAATAAAGAAACTCTTCTGTTTGAACGTGATCCCAACGTCTCCTGGTCTGCTTTGAAGAAAGAAAAACTTTACAACAGCTAGCTGCAACAGCCTGCCCTGAAGTGTGTAAAGTAAGATGTAAACAAAATAAGACAATCAGCTATAAAACAGAAAATAAAGCATCTCTTATTTATGTGCGGACGCACGAGCGTGACGGTGTGCGCCGCAAAAATGTCTTCTATGTGGTGTGGGCGGTTGTGCGCGTTTGGTGCGCAAGGCCACATTTCGCGTGGCGGTGTGCAGTGCACGGCTTTTTAGCACGCGCAGCTCCGCATCCGAAGACGCATGACTTCGAGCCGAATCTGGCCGAGCATGTACATCTCACAGCACCCAGTTCTTGCGTCTAAATTAGTTGCTTAACGTACATTAACAAAATGAGCCTACAATAGCAGACATAAGCCCTTTAAATAAAAATAAATGGCCATGTTTTATAAAAAGGTTCACAAAACTAAATACATTTTTTTTTTTATTATGTAAGATAATGTTAATTTAGTTGTAGGCTACGTTCTCTAACGTTACTTACGTTTTTCTAATGTCACAAGGAATAATCTGGTTTCCTGCTTTACACGATTCTTTTGTAGTGTGGTTTTGGTTTACTAAAGTGTTCTTCTCACCGCTGTTTCCTGATGGACAGTTACACCGAGTCGCACCCTGTTGTTTCAAAGAATAGTACACTGGCGAACGCGAAGTATAAATGCCTTGTCCATTTGGGGAGGCGCGCGCTGCGGAGGCAGGCGAAAGAATAAACAAACCTAGCTTAAGGCGGGTCTACAGATTAGGTGTCCCTAAAGAACCCGCGTATCTAACAGTAGTTCCGCGTTACATTAATTTGCATGCGAGTTTCATTTATTTTTATACCGTGTATTCTCCGTGGAAATTCATGCACCGAACCGTGACGCCCCTACCGATTCGGTTCAATACGAATACATGTACCGTTCCACCCCTACACCCGAATA
The DNA here is from genome assembly GCA_021464565.1 of Rutilus rutilus. Taxonomy (NCBI): domain Eukaryota; kingdom Metazoa; phylum Chordata; class Actinopteri; order Cypriniformes; family Leuciscidae; genus Rutilus; species Rutilus rutilus. Next base: position 5,517,525 of record JAJAQA010000005.1, on the reverse strand, counting down.
CATGTACCGTTCCACCCCTACTTTTACCTCAGAAAAGCCTTTCAGTGTCCATAAACTCGATAGTCAGCTAGAAAAATAACTTTAGAGAAGAGCATTTTGATTAATATGCACTATATTACATATTTATTATATCTTTACTTAACATGCTGCCTACATCATAGGTCTTCAACCCTGCTCCTAAAGGCTCAGTGGCCTTCAAAGTTTGTATCGCACCTGCTTCAGGTGTTTTTGATTAGGGTTAGAGAGCTACTGCTGTGTTCCCGTATTTACAGTAGTGTTGAGATGGCATCACGTGCCGTTATATTCAGAGCTGGTCACGTCCTCGGACCGGGAACTATGCGTTCCTATAGCACCACTATCAACCCCTAAATGAATCTGCAGCAGTCTGCAAATACACTGGATATGACAGCATTTATAGGATGCATTGAGGAGGAGGCCGAACTACACTCAATGGCCATTGACGCTGACATTATTATGGTCAGTGACACTGGCTCAGATTCTGTGTAAAGGACAATTCTTTGTGACTGTGTGTAGTTCTCAACTTGAATAAGATATTCAGTTCCCACTTTAAGAACCTTAGTTCCCAGGACATCCACAAGATGGATGTAAATGCTGATGCTGTTAAAGGAGGGCAGGCGTAAACGCATGACAGGATGACTGAAATTAAAGGTTTAATAATAAATTTGCTTTTAAATTAAATAGATTTTTTTGGCCTGGAGCAGCGCAGGAAACCAAAGATTGCCCATTAGAAAGACTAAATTGAATTATATCTCATGTTTGACCACTCTGGGCATTAGAGCCAGTGGATTAGCTGGATTAGCTCCGCCCCTGAATTGGCACTAATTTGAAAGCGAAACTAAAATGCGCACAAGTGCTCGAGTAGCCTACTCGTTACTCGTTAGACAGCGCGCCTTCCAGACGGCTAAATAAAGTGAAGCTGGATTTGAAAGTGCGCACTGCAGTGATGCCTCCAATCACTTTGATCAGAAATGATGAGTGTGAGATGTGCAGCACCAATCTATCATATTCATAACATTATAATGAGAACATGATTGTAATGTAATTTTGTAAATTCTCTTTGCTTTAGTTTTTCAGCCCGCTTTTAAAGGAAGAGCATGTTCACGTGTTACACATCAGACAAGCACGGTCAAGTTCATGTGCGCATTCGTGTCCTTTTGTGCAGATGTAAGTTGCAAGATTACTTTTATGTTGTCTATATCTGATTAATCTCAAATATAAGACGCGTTTGGTTTAGTTTAATAACCAGCGGGCAAAACGCTGCAGTTAACCGACCGTTCATTCACTTTTCAGTTTAAGCTCAAATGCAATGTCCGACATTACGGACGGTTTGAAAGTGAAACTAAAATACGCACGTCTGCACAGGCATTCATAACGGTGTGCGTCCACAGAGAGAGAGTGTTTTCAGATCTCTCCTATGGTAGGAATTGATTGAAAACGCTCGCTCTGCACCATAATGAATGCCCCTGCAGACGTGTGCATTTTAGTTTCGCTTTCAAATTAGCGATTTAAGAGCCCCTGCTGGTGATAATGGTATTACAGGTGTTGTCACACTTTGATTAACCCGTGGGAAAATATTCTCACTGTCACATCCCTGGTATATATATATATATAATGTAGATTATGTGTATGTAGCTATGTGTCTTGCTGTGTGTATATCTCACCTTTGCTCTCTCTGCTGGACATGATGATATTCAGTTTCTTATCCGTCTCTTTCTTTAATCTTCATCGTTTTCTCTGACTCCTGAGATCTGTTCCTTTGAGAGATTAAATTGATCTTCATTTAGTAACAGCTTTCTTTTTTTGACATCTTTTTTTTCCAACCCATTTTAAAATGCATACATAGGCGTTATTTTGACGCCAAAACCCTCTTTCTTAAAAAAAAAAAAAAAAATTATATACAGTATATATATATATAAAAATCACTACAGAGAGTAAAATGCAACAATGTTGATAATTAAGTGTTAAGATTCACTGAAGGAAAGAGGAACAACAAGAACAGAAAAGGAGAAAATACGAGCAGAAACACAAAGAACTACAAATGACTCAAGGCTGGAATGCATTTCACAAGGTTTGCCCTGATTTATGTTACTCAGAGACTGACGTGTTTGGCGTGTCACAAATGTTACACACAGCTGTTGCACATTCCTTGACTTTTAAAAATCAAGTTAATGTTTTTAGGAGTGGTTCTGATGCACAAAGTTGTTTTTATTTTCTCTTATAACAAACATGTTTTATTTAAACCCATGAAAATGCAAATTCAGTTGACAGATTTCAACTCATCTACATCTTCATCTAAATGTTGCTCTCAGCAGCGTGGACGGTGTCGGGATGTTTGCTAACAGTACTTCTTTTTACCCCCAAGAAAAAGAACTAAAAATAATTTTGTCGTGAATATATCGGGGTCTTTACAGTCCTGATGAGCCAATGTAATTGATAAAAGTCAGAGTCAGTCTGCAGATCGAAATAGACCTACCAGAAAAAATGTATATTAATCAAGTGTATATAAAAAACAATGCTTAGTCTTCAACGTGTAAATTAAATATACATTTATTCTTTTTAAAGTGATTAAGTCAAGAGCAGTGACTCTTTTTTGTTGTTGTTTGATTAGCAGTAATGACGACATCAGGCACATTTGGATGCTGTCACTTCATGACAGATAAAATATTTATAGATATTTTATTTGTTGAAATTAATCCTTGTGAAATGCAAAGGACATTAGTTTATTACGGATCCCCTTAATGGACGTGGTGGGGAAAATTTGGGATGGGAGAAAAAAATATTTTTCAAATTTTTTGCGTTCCCCCAAGAAACTTTGCGTTCCCTCGCAAACCTGTAGTGAGCTCGACACACACCTGATGTTTAATGTCCCGCTGGCAGTGTTTCAGACAGATCTGTGTGTTAATAATGGAGCGTTTACAGTGGTTGAACTTGGACTCAAATATAAAGAAATGCAGTCAGAGCTTAACTCAAGGAGTTCAGTGAAGTTGGCAATATATTCACAGATTCCCGGATCAATATCCGTGAGCTATGATTATTTATTATGAAACAATAGAATTTGTCTTAACAATGTTTAAAGATAAACACTGAACTCTTTGAGTTGAGCACTGACCACATTTCTTTATATTTGAGTCCAAGTTCAAACACTATGAAACGCTCCATTATTAACACACAGATGAAACATGAGGTGTGTGTCCGAGCTCACTACAGGTTTAGCGTGAGAACACAAAAGATTTAAAAAAATAAAAATAATTCTCCCATGCACAGTTTTCCCAGCACCACGTCCCTTCGGGGCTCCGTAGTTTATGCATATCTGAGCTGGTTTGGGCTGAAAGCATGAAATGCGAGAGTTTAATGGGTATAAACCGAATGTCAAACATTAAACTAACTTTACCGCGGTGTCTTAGGGAGGACAAGAGGTTCATAAATGCTTCTCATGTTTGGGAAGATGTTTAACTTGTGTTGTTTTTACAAATGCACGTTATAATCGACTCAAACTCAGTGCTTTCAGAGACAGAGCAGCGTTTACTACTGATCCCAGAACAGCTCTTCACTGACACGCTGTGCATTAAAAATAACCGCAGACTTCCTGATTTTATAATCGCAATAAACCAAATCGGTTTAACGATTTCCATGTTAAATGCCCAGATATCGCAATATAAAAATGTGGCGGTATCGTTGATGTAAACGATATGATTTGCGATATAGAGTTAGTTTCAGCTTACTGTATATGTAACGGAGTTTAAATAATGCTGTTAAATTCTTGCATTAATTGGGAAAACTCGACATTGGCTGTTGCCTCCCTTGCATTTGCGTGCGTGATATTAAGGGCGGAGCTACGTCACCAGCAGCAGAGTTTCACATCTCTCGCTGCTGGTAAGTCGCATCAATAAGCACTGTGTCATAAAAACTGAGTTTAGATTGTTTTCAAGTGTAAGGTTGGAACTTTTAAACTACACACAAGTTTACTTCATGTGCCTGTCAGTCGAGTCAAATGTGTTATTTGCGATGATGAAATGTGATGAGAGTGTGTGTGTTAACCTGCTTGTAAACTCTGAATCTCTGATTTCATTTAAGATCTATGAGCAACATTGATGCGTGATGCACTGTCCTTTAACCAGCTTTTGGTCCTGTTTGTCCCAGGTATGTTTTATATTCGGATTTGTCATGTTCTGTGTAAGAATATATTAGTCGAACTGAGTGTTAGCATTATCACATGTGCTATGTGCTCTCATGTGCTCGCACGTGCTGAACTGAGTAACTGCGCCATTTTAGGTGGCCGTTCTTTTCTTTCTGTATTCCATTTTATACAAAAATATACAAAATGATGGTTGCTTAAATTTAGTTTCTCTGCATGTATGTGAATTGATGAGAAATGACAACAGAGAAAGTGATGTATATTTTATTTCTTTAATGTATGTTTTATTTTGAGTTTAATTCCACTATATGGTCACTTTGTAAAACTGTAAATTCAGCAGAGTTTCACATCTCTCACTGCTGATCTATGAGCAACATTGATGCGTGATGCACTGTCCTTTAACCAGTTTTTGGTCCTGTTTGTCCCAGTCTGTCTGTTGCAGGCCCAGTAAAGATCTTGAGTAACCATCCACCTGCTCTCCGTGTGATTCCATCCACACACAAACACACACAGTCACATAATAGGCACAAGCAAAATGAAGTCCAAAAGACGTATTTTTTTAGCGTCTTTGTCACAAAGTCATGCGTTGAGAAGACGTCCACTGAGGAGCCAGAGCAAAAGTTTTTATGACGTCTTTTTTGACGTGTTCTGCACATCCAATATAGACGTTCATGGATCCTCCGTACAAGGCTAAAAACTAGTTCAAATGTGGTCATTGTGGACATATTTTCAACATCATTTAACCCATTTAAGCCCACCGGCAACTATAGTTGCCGCAGTACATGGTTGTCATTTTCCTTTTGTAAATATTTTTCTAGATGTTGTCCATGTTTTATTTCTCAATGAAATGCAAGCAAACAACCAAATAAAGGAATTCAAGAAAAAAAAAAAGGTATTCACTTCCTTCCTGTCACATGAGGCTGTCAACTTCCTACCCCTATTTCCAGGAAGCAGGGCGAAGGCAAACCCTCCCAAAGAAAGGTCATTTTCATGTTACTAATAAGTATTTTTTGTTGACATATATATATATATCTACATAATCATGAAGGTCTCTAGAATCAGCCAAACAAAACAAATCTTACAAGAGATCTATAGTTTTTTGTATACTTAGTCAAAAGTCCAAGCGGCAACTATAGTTGCCGGTGGGCAAATGCCTTGTAAGTACATATATCATGGGAAAATGGGGTATACTGTGTTAATAGGTTAATAAATCAAGTTTATTGGTCTTGTTGAGTGCATAAACATAACTTAACCCTTTAAATGACATCTCTACTGTATATAGATATATATTTTTCTTCATTCTATTTATTTGTATTTATTTATTTTCATTTAGCTTTTTGATACACAATGCCCTGTTATGGCTGCACTTTGTTCTGCACTGTTCCACAACTTTAACCCTTGTGCGCTGTTCGTTTGCGGTTTACAGTCAGGCTGTTTGGGGTCTGAGAGACCCCAGGCAACAAAATGATATTTTGTAACAATATATATATATATTAAACAAATGTAAGTTTACTCAGTTTATTAATGTTTTTACTCTACATTTGGACATTTTTACAAAATGTTAAAAAAAAGAAAAGAAAAATTCTCCAAAAAGAAAAAAAAAAGTAATACAAATTTGCCTTATAAAATACCCACATTTCTAACTTTCATTCATGGGGATAACATGGATAATTTGACATGGTTTAGTGTAAGATTTTTGTCCAAATCTTGGAAAATGCAGTTTTAAAAGTAAAAAAAAAAAAAATTCACTTTAACCAGTAGATGGCTGCAGAGCTCTAAAAGTACTAAAAGTTTCAAACTAAAAGACATCTTTGTTTTCACAAGTTTTTCCAGTTAGATTCATATCTACATATAATGAAATCACAATTATAACAATAAAAGTTACTTTCTGTCAAAGTTTGGCAGTTTTTGTACTGAAAAAAATCAGTTTTTCAATAATGTTCCATTACGATTAGAATCAAACCTGATCAGGATGTTACAAAGAGAAAAGTTGGAGATTTTAGAGTTTATCATTTATTTCAAACATCTGTTTTTCATAGAACACACAGACAGAAATGAAGTGGCACACTTTAAATTTGTAGAATTATGTGTTGTTTCTGATTTTGAGGATGAATTTTGTCCATTGATCAAATTCATTTGATTCTAATCATAATATAACATTACTGAAAAACAGATTTTTTTTCAGAACAAAGAGTGCCTAAACTTTGACAAAAAGTTACTTTTATTATTATAATTGTGATTTCATTATATGTAGATATGAGTACAACTAGGCCTGTCACGATAACAAATTTTGCTGGACGATAAATTGTCCAAGAAATTATCGCGATAAACGATAATATTGTCGTTCTGAGACCATTTTCATTTAATATAATTATAATGGCATAATAATGCAGGTACACCTTTTCAACGATCTATAAACTTTTATTTCTAAAGAATATTAAACATTGAAAACGGAAAACATTTTAAATATCCAAAAAAATGAACAAAACAACCAAAAACAATAAAAGCAATGGACTCTTAGTGTCTGTTAACAAAATAAATGTCTGTTAATAAATAAAATGGATGTAAACAAAATTGCACTTCAAAAAATATTAAACATTAGGCTTTAGACATTAGGCATAAATAGTGATACATTCCATAACAGGCAAAACTGACAGTTAGGACCTTTGTAAACAAACAAAAAAAAAGCCTCAACAAGCCATATCACACAATTTTGCACTGTTACTCCTGTTACTTTGTCCTCCTGTTACTTTGTCAAGTGATTGTGTACTGTCGGGAAGACGGAGACGCGCTTTATTGCGTGTATGATACGCACTGAAAATACTTGGTTAGGATTAGGGGTGAGGAGTGCGTGCGTATTACACGCCATAAAGAGCGTATCATATGCACGCAAAAACTATTTTTGGCGTATAAATGGCACGAGAAATAACATTCGTGGTATAGATACGCATTTTCATATGATCGGGCTCGCTGTCGCAACTCACAACTAGCGTGTTCTCTCTCTCCCAGCAGTCGCCGCAAACAGTCCCGCCGGCGCTTTCCCACACAAATACCATGTGACTGACAAGCGCCGCGGCGCCGCCTCCCCACACAAAGACCATGCAACTGACAAGAGAGTTCACTCCTCCTATACGCTAAAGAACCGAGAGTGGTCATCCAGTCTCTTTGGTAGAGACTGAGAGAGAGAGACGAGGAAAACAAACAAGCATGCAAATGAAATTATCGCGGCCGGAAAAATTATCGAGCTCGTTTTTTTATATCGTGCGATTAATTGACTTATCGACTATCGCGACAGGCCTAAGTACAACTGGAAAAACTTGTGAAAAGATGTCTTTCAGTTAGTCGAAAAAGCAAATAGCAAATAGTGGTGCTCTGCAGCCATCTACTGGTTAAAGTGATAATTTGTTACTTTTAGAACAGCATTTTCCAAAAGATTGGCAAAAATCTTACACTTAATCATGTCAAATTATCCATGTTATCCCCATGAATGAAAGTCAGAAATGTGGGTCAAAAAGACCCTGAACAGCACACAATGGTTAAGGCAAATGGATTTGTTGTTTGTTGTGTTTTCATATTTAAGAGATTATAAGCTAGATGCAGTTTTTTTGGGGTCTGCATCAAATGTTCTTCGACTTTTATACATAATAAATTTGTTTATGAATAAAGATTGATCTGTTGAAAGCAGTTATTTTGAGATAAATGCCAAATGTTCTCCTCCTATTCATATTTTACATTGAAGGGGTGCATACAACATATTTGCCCACCGGCAACTATAGTTGCCGCACATTCAAATATGATTTTCAAGAAAGAAAAAAAAAACCTGGGGAAAATAAATGCAGAACATGTTCACATAGGACACTATTAACAGGATTATATGCATGAAACCATTCAGAAAAATTTGGGCACAAATGGGTTAAGGTCTAGAATTTAGATATAATTTATACTGTTTCTGGACCAAATTAACACTCTCGGGATGCATTCAATTAAAACTCTTGTTTATTTCAATGTAATTTCCATTTGTAATTGCAAAGCAACTCACAGACAGTTTGTGTTTGTCCAAAAATCATGAACATAAAAGAAACGTCTTTGTCAGAAAGTGTTTCCCACTTGTGTTGCCCTTCATCACAGACACAACACACAGACACTTTGACTATTTCTGTCAGATGTCTACAGAAGCTCTTGAGGTTTAGAAGTTCTCGGAGATCAGTGTTTGCTTTAGCTGGGCTCTTGACCCTTGATATTTTTGCACTGACGTTTTCCTCTGGCTGCTGTAACCCGTGTGTTTACAAAGCACATTAAATGATGTTGAAAATGTGTCCACAATGACCAGGCCTGGACTGGTAATCTGGCATACCGGGCAAACGTGCTTTTTGGGCCGATACATAGGGCGTGCAAAGATGGGTGGTGTTTATGATCATATGTAGTGGGCCAGCTTGGGTCAAAGTGCCAGGGCCGATTTTTTTGTCCCAGTCCAGCCCTGACAATGACCACATTTGAACTAGTGTTTAGCCTTGTACGGAGGATCCATGACCGTCTATATCGGAGGGGCAGAACACGTCAAAAAAGACGCCATAAAAACTTTAGTTCTGGTTCTCCTCAGTCAGTCCCAGCTAACACACGACGTAACAGTTACGTAATGTATTCGTACTTTTTGGTCACGGCATGACTTTACTAACTGACAACGTAACTACAACGTCGCATGCTCGGAATTTCATTACCATCACATTACCAACCCACAACGTCGTCAGTACGTCCTCCTAAGGTTATAAGATAACCAACAACATCCCAGATACGTACTCTATTCGTAATAATTTGGTAATTTCATGACTTACTGGCAACGGAACTGCAACGTCACGGGCCCGTAATTTCATTACCATCTTATCAGACTGCATTTCTATTAAATATTTTATTTGTTTCAATTGTTTTAGTATTTCGTACGTTTGAAAGATGTTCATTTTATTCAAGTAATTAAGGTTATAATTATAGATGTTTATGTTTGTAAATGTTGCGTGGCTTTGACGTTTTAATAGGCGTGCGCGTGAACCTTCGAGTCGCCCTCAAACACTGGAGCGGAGATGAGTTGCCATGGAAACGGCGCGTCACCGACCGCCCCACTGACTGCAACTGACAAAGCTGAGCTCCCTCTCTTGCTGTTGTTTTCACTGCTTTCAGGTGAGTTTAGTCTCTAAAATCACACAAATAATACACACAACTGTTCTTGACACTTCTCTAATTGACACGCTTCTGTTGAATATTTGCTTTATAGAAATGGTTTAGTGTCTTCGGAAAAAGTCTGTTAACATCTCAACCGTTTTCAGAAGAGATAACGTTAAAGTTATGCTAACTTCATAGCTTGAGCTTTTGATATGAACGTTTATAGGCTTTTAATCACATCTAATGGGTAGATGAGAGGTTTTGATAGTTTTGTAAAAAATAAATTAGTTTGGAAGTGAGCTAATTTATTTAACATAAACGTATGTATTTAACATAAACGTACTCGATGACGTCACTTACATGGAGTGTGAAAATTGGCTGAAACTAGCTCAATGGATAACAAATTTATAAAAATAGTTCTGTGATTTCAGCAGCAACACAATAATCCTTCTACAACAGAGGGGAAGCTCCACGACTTCAACATTTCTGAAGAAAGCTGCTGCCAGAAATGTTGGAAACAGGTGAAGTGAGGAAGCTCATTAAATTACTTCATATCCATTTTCTCACAATATTTTGTCACCTACTGTATATCACCATGCATCTGTTATTTTAAATTCTCATATTTACATTTACATTTATTTGTTTAATTTATTTTAAGAAAGTTTTGACATCCAAACTTAAGTGACACTGTTTGAGCAATATGAATAAGTGAATAAGTAAAACTAAAACCATAGATGAAACATTTATGATTATTATCAGTGTTGAAAACAGCAGTGCTGCTTATTTGTGTGTTTTTCAGGGTTATTTGATGAATGAAAGAAAAAAAGCATCATTTATTTGAAACAGAAATCTTTACTCTCTCTTCTGGTCAATTTAATGCATTCCTTGCTGAATAAAATATGTTTTTTTTTTTATTTTTACTCTATTGAACCCAAACATTTGAACAGTAGTGTATATGTTGGGTCTATTTAACAATGAATCCTGGAGAGAGAAAAAAGAAAATGGATTAAACTTCTACATTGGTTTACACAAAAAGATTAATCAGCACAACTGTTTTCAACATTGATAATACTCAGAAATGTTTAGGATGTTTGCATTGTAAGAATGTATAGTTTTCAAATATCAAAATGCTGACTCGTTAGGCCATGTTTTCTCATTAAAGTCAGATGATTTCCTATTAATTCAATAGAATGTAAGGGAATAACTCTAGAATAACCTTCCTGATAATGTCTGGGGCCCAGAAACACTATCCTAATTTAAATCTAGATTAAAGACACATCTCTTTAGCCAAGCATTCAATGAACACATCTCATAATCTTGCACTATGTGATGAAATAGTAAAAAGTTCACATGACCATCTTTTGCCTGAAATAACATGAACAGCAGCAATGCTAATCTTTCTCCTGTTGTCTCCTTGTTTCTATCTCAGGATGCTCAGCATATTTTACTAGAGATTACAGCAGCTCCAGTTCAGATCCAGCCTCACTTGGGAAGATTTCTAATGACATCAACACTCTTAAAGACAATGTGTTTAAACAATTTTCAGATGTTAAATGATATTTTAAAGTGTTTAAACTAATTTAAGTTTTTATGTCAGGTGGTACAACAAAAATATTATGTATTGTAGTTGTACCACCTGACATGGAAAGTGTACCACCAACCTACCCATACTTTTTTATCAGTATTTGAGAGAGCTCTACAAACTTTTCCACTCTGCCAAAGAGATCAGTTAGGCTCCTCTGGATGATGCATTATCATGTTATTGTTATTACCTTGTAAATTCATAATAACATTTGAGAATATACAAATTGCTGGACAAAAGTTTCTCAATTACCTCAACAGCTTTAAAACTACTGATATTTATAAAAAACAATTATATGAAAGGCTTCAAACCTAAAATGATGGCATAGCTTTTAATTTTTTATTATTAAGACACCCTTTTAAATAGTTTTCTTAGTCTGTTCATTTGTTCGGACAGTTGCACCACCACCTGACATTTTGGGGGTTTAATGCTGCCTTCAGGAATAATCATAAGCCTAGTTTCCTAGTTAAAAAAAAAATGGACATCGTAATCACGACTTAAGAAGAAGAAAAACAAAATATGTATTATTAAATGTACAAAAAAAATTATTTCAAACTAATGTTTTATAGAATATAGTGATACATGTCATGAAGTTATCAAATTATTTTAAAAGGAAATAATGCACATGCCACAACATAACTTTGTGTTGTTATGCTTAGAAAAATATATGAGCGATTTTTAAACAAAACTGCCTGCTTATACAGATTATATCTTTCAGTGCTAATTGCTTTGTATATTTAAATGTTAAATGGGAAAACATTTATTATATCGGGCTTATGCTACTCTGAATAATGCCTGAACTTTGTATTCTGAGCACTTCTTGCGTTGTTGTTGTTTCTGCCTCTTCATGATGACTCGCTTAATTTAGTCCTAATTTGTAAGTTGCTTTGGATAAAAGCGTCTGCTAAATGACTAAATGTAAATGTAAAACACTCAACTGTTCTTTTTTCTTGCATTTTTCTTTTCTTATTCTTGCTTTGTTATTAGGGCCACCGAAATGAAGATGTGTAGGAGTAGTTAGATGTTCAAGCTTTTGGGGAAAACCTTGTTCATTTAAATGTATAACCTGTTTGCATACTGTTTCTGCTGTTTGTGCTTTGTTCTATAGTAAATGAACTGAATTAACCAAATTTTGAGTCTGTATCATTCATATGTCGTTGAAAAAGTCTCTAAAATAGTTTGGGGCCAATGAGGACAAGTTAAATTAGACCACTGCACGACGAAAGTTTGGTCACCAGATTACGTTGCAGTTACGCAACAGTCACGTATTTGTGTTAGCTGGGAGTGAAGTCTTTTCAACATAAGTCATGAAATCATTTTGCTTAGTGTTTCACCCAAAAATGTACATTCTGTCATCATGTACTCACCCTCATGTCGTTTCAAACCTATAAGACTTTCGTACAACTTCCAAACACAAATGAAGATATTTCAGGGGAAAAGAAAATAATCGGGAAGAAGAGAACGGAGCGACTGACGCCCCAGTAAAACACCACGCGTGTGTTATTCTCTATCAGTCTGAACATGAGGGGAATTATACAGATCATTCAGTCGAACTGACGGATTATTTGTAGCGCAAACTGATGATTTGTTTCAGTCTTTGTGAGTGGACCTTCCCCAAACCGGAAGTGTCTCCCCTGTTATAACACGCAGTCGACTCGTTAGGAAGAAGCGTGGATATAATCTCATCTAATGCCGACACACAAACATCACAACATCATAGGAGTTATTAAGAGAAGGACATCGCTGAACTTACCATTTATGATGGAACTGTTTTGGCTAACGGTAGTCTTAAAATGGCGTCTTATCTGAAGATGAACACAAGCTTTCAGTTTCGATTTCTTCTTCTTCTCTTGTTTATTGACGACTGGTAAACCAGCTTTAGGCGCATTAGCGCCACCAGAACTCGAGTGGACGAGAGCGGAACTGCGAGTTTCTCTCTCACAACTTGGACTCTGTATCTCATCATATCTCATAATTCTCAGAACCAAAGGTAAGATTTGTTAGATAAAAATTGCAATTACATTTTTTAAATAGCCAGTTAGTTTCAGTCACGCTTTCTGTGGATGAACTGCAGGTCTTCTAAATGGTTTAAGTGATGATTTAAGCCTCCTTTAAACTCTTAACAAGCTGTTATATCCAGTACACGTATATTGTACAACATAACTCACCTATTAAGAGTGCTGATGTTTGTTTTTCTCCCGCATCTGTTCTTCTTATTCTTCTTTTATTGAAGAAATATCAAAACAAACAATACATATCAAATGCTAGGGGTGGTATAACAGTATTATAGGATTAGTGTGTACATGCCTGTAAAATTCTGATGGCTTTTTGTTTCTTCGAGGGCAATATTTACTCAGTATAAAGCTTCAGTCATTTTTAAATGCAATAAAACATGTTTCTCCCCCTGAAAATGTAAACTTTAGAATGTGAAATCTGGCCATCAAAATAAAAACATTAATAAAATAAGTGTGTGGTTATTTATCTTTGGGATTTCATTCTACTTGATTTCATTGTTGGAAATGTTGATACAATTTTTACATTAATGTGGAAAGATGTTCTTCTAGGTATTATTGTAAACCCAATGACAATCTTTTGTGGATAATTTGTAATTTATGCACTTAACTAGGGCTGTTACGATATGATATCGCGATTATCGCGTCCAAAATAAAAGTTTGTATTTACATAATAAATGTGTGTGTGTACTGTGTATAATTATTTTATATATATAAATACACACACATGCTTGTATATATTTAAGAAATATTTGCATGTATACACTGTTTATAGATTTATATATAATTTATATTATATAAATATAAATATTGTATATCTAAATAAAATTTTAAATATAAATATTTTTAAATATATACATGCACATATGTGTATTTATATATATAAAATAAATATACACAGTACACACACACATTTATTATGAAAATACAAACTTTTATTTTGGATGCGCTAATCGCGATATCATATCGTGACAGCCCTATTATGCACATTCGTTCAACTTAAGTTCAAAATAACTCACAATTTCATGCATAACTCTTTTATTTCAGCTCTAAATATCTTCATTGGGTGTCTTTGCTGACCTCTTGTGGAAAAATAATAATATAATATGATATTTCATGACTCTAGATGGTCTCATAGCTGTTCCTCTGGGTCCTAAAGTCAGTTCACTTCAGTATGCGTTCAGATACACGTGTACTGGCGCGGATTAATGCACAGGCTTGCATAGGCTGCAGCCTAGGGGCCCCACGTGTGCAGGGGGCCTCGGATTGGCCAGACAATTTTTTTAATATTTTTTTTTAATATATATTTACTTAAGCGCGAACCAGGCAGGGAACGGCGCCAGGATTCCAGTTTGGATGGGCCAGACCAATTGTGAACGTTAAATTAAAAACGTTATCCAATCACTGTTTAACCTAATAAAAATTACTGACTAATATACTGTTAAATTATCTGTGAGTATACATAATAGCTTGATGCTCTTTAAATATTTTGTTGCATTGTAAAAAAGTTCGGTGCATAGGACGGACCTATCCGCGATCGCTCTCCATGGTTCTGACCAAAGAAGAGCGCTTTGGAATCTCCATTACGCATCATACCTGGGCTGCGTTTCCTGATAATGTTGTCTCTTAGCGCGCTACGAAGACTCTTAACTTAACTAAAGGTATACTACCACTAAAGGTACACCATTGCTAGGTGTCTTCAGGGCTATCATCCACGGCTTTGTTACTGAAAGAAAGTCTAAAATATAGCTTGACTAAGTGATCCAACTCTGCCATGTCCTCTATCAGTAGGCTATGCAATGAACACTGATCGAATGCATTATTCTCTACATTTCGACTTTTTTTCTAGAAACGCAACGACTTTACTCTCGAAATTTAATGAGTTTATTCTCACGATTATTTCGACTTTTTTTCTCGATATTTAACGAGTTTTTTTTTCTCTCGAAATTTAACGATTTTTTTTTTCGAAACACAACGACTTTATTCTCGATATTTAATGAGTTTATTCTAAAGATTGTATTTCGACTTTTTTTCTCGAAATTTAACGAGTTTAATCTCGCATTATAATGACTTTAATCTCGAGATGGTTTTATTTTTTTATTATTGCTTGGCCCTAATCCTCTTCTGTATGAAAGTGAGCATGCAGCATGAGAGAGATATGATACATCATGAGATGCGCAATATGTCTGGAGACATGGGTAAAACATTTTGACCACTTCTTTAAGTTTTGTTTTGTAGTCTCTTTTTTAAAAGATTTTCGTTTTGTATAAATTGTATCTTAATTTTGATCAATGTTTTATCATCCAATTGCCTGTATTTAATAAATAAGAAGCAAATATATAACAGACAATGTAATAAGGCGCCGACACGATCACTTGCATTGCACGTGAACTGGAGGGCGCCGAAACTCAGCTTGTGCCTCACAGATTTGAGAAATATAGGCTATCTATTATAGAAAGCTTGAAATGTCTACTTTTAAACGAAAATATTCAAAACAAATAGGCTACTCTCTGAATATGTAATCCATATGAAATGTGCATTTCTCTCTGGCGTTCATGGCGAGACCGCATCGTCAACTTCATCTTTGCAGCGACACAGAAAACACCAGTTTATTAATAAATAATTAAATGTCTCCTTGCTATTTTAGACACATTCATAATCATTACTTTTACCGGTTCTTTGTGGCAAGCAAGCTTTATGCATGCGGTCGTGCGCTTGAGTGCAGCTATATTAGCCTACGTAAACGCTCATTATAGCCTAAGTAATTCAATTAATATAAAGGGGCGAATTTTCCACGAAGGCTTAATGAACAACTTCTAGTCGACTAGAAAAAAATTTAGTCTGAGGCAGCCCTTATTCCACATATTTTCGAACCAGTCTCAGGCCATTCTGTGTTGAGCGAGCGACCCTGCGGAATGAGCGAGCGG
This sequence comes from Rutilus rutilus, assembly GCA_021464565.1. Lineage (NCBI taxonomy): Eukaryota > Metazoa > Chordata > Actinopteri > Cypriniformes > Leuciscidae > Rutilus > Rutilus rutilus. The sequence continues at coordinate 5,501,694 of JAJAQA010000005.1, read as the reverse complement.
AGCGGGATATTCAGAAATGCGCTCTCCGCTCACGAGCTCTGATCGGAACAAACCCGAACCTCACTGTCTGCCGAACTTGCGCAGAAACATCAAAATAGACATAACCAGCTTTTTAAAATTGTTTTTAAAACTAAATATTTACACTATTTTAGCACAAATTATGAGCTTTTGTCGATTTTTTATAATTTCTGCCAAAATTAGAATATATTAAAATGTTTTTTTTGTAGTTTTTTTTTGTTTTTTGAAGGAAATTTTTGGATGGGCCTGTTGAAAAGTGGGTGGGCCTAAGCCCGTCAGGCCCACCCATAACGCCGTGCCTGGCGCAAACAAAAAACCTCTAATTACACCTCTGTTTATTATGTTAGTTTTGGTTGTACTGCCAGTGTTTCTTGATCATAATTAAATGGTTGATTCTAAGCACTGGGCCTTGTTTGTATTTGTGGTTTGTTTGTAATGTTCAATTTTTCATTTTACCTACGTGGTGTGGTGGTAATTGTCTTACTGTTGTGGTCCACCACTTGAAGGAATGTAAAGAAAACACTGTAGTGTTGGCTGTCTCAATGTGTGTGTATGCCTAGGGGCCCCTGACCACCTTAATCCGCCCCTGCACGTGTAGACATTATAAAATAATTTTTAGTCTGAATTTTGAGCATTTTTAGGTTTTTCTATGTGAACTGAAGCATTCCTCGCATTCCCTTCATTCCTGAGGGGGTCAGATTGCCCCGTGAGGGTATTTCTTATCGGTTTAAATTTCAACCACAAAACTCCTCAAATCCATTACTTTTGTGTGTGTATTCGTGGTTCAAGTGTGACAAAAGTCCTGGGGTCTTGGACCTCTCTGATGAACACTCAATAAAAAAAATATGAAAGATATTTTCCAGGTCAAAATGACCCGAGGGAGGGAAGGATGATTTAATGTGTTGTTTAATGTAGTTCAGGAACTTGAGACCACCATTTTCATGAGTTCATTGAGTTTTTCTTATATAATTATCCTATTTTTCCACACAGAATCAGAGAGCATCTTATCGATCTCCCTGGATATTTCATCATCAACCCGAAGAGCCAAAGCTGTATAAGTTAAGCGGGATATAAGATCAGAGCAAGTCTCTTAGAAGACATTGATTAAATGTTTTTTGGATAACAGGATTAAAGTTTACTGAACGTCTATTCTTTGATTCTTATTTATAGTAATTCCTAGATATCTGACTTGTGTTTGACTAGAGTGTTATAATAAGATGCCCTGAACATTCTCTGACCGCCACAAGCTCACACTTCTTTACATTCAGATGAACACCAGATTACTCTTCCACAAATAAATAAGATTTTAAAAGAGGGTTAGTCTTTGATGGACCACAAAAGGAGAAATCTACACAAATGTCCCACTCACACGGTTCCACGTAATGGCAGTGGATAGAGACCAGCATCAAGCTTTTAGAAGAAGACTCGTGTCGATGCGTCACGTGTCGTATAATCCGAGGGTTCAGCGGGTTTACGAAAGGGTTTGATGGAAAACAGACGAACCTGTCACAAGGAGGACGCATATAGTCACCTCAGAGATGAACGGACATGGATTGGGTCTCATCCTGGGACACGGATCTTGGATTCACTGCTGTGCCGAGCAGAAAGCTGGCAGGGAGAACACTGGGAAGAGTGAAGAGAATAAGTGACCCAATACTGAGAAATGTAGAAACCCGAAGCTTATCCCCTGCTATTACATGTGCGAGCACGAGCAGGACACTTTTAGTGTATTTCTCCTTTTTAACTCTTTCATATTGATGTTTTAATTAAGTATTTGCACTTGTTTCTTGCAGATGTCCTCTAGCAATCTTCAGGCAACTGTAGCTGACCCGTGTTGGATGGATGGGTGGGTGATATAAGGGTTTGATGTGACAGAATGAATGCAGTGTTTTGTTAATCTGAAAGAGGAAATAAAAACTGTGAATCGTACATTTCTCCTTTTGTGGTGTGAGAAAGAGAAAGTCATACAGCATTAGAGCACCACCAGGGTGAGTAAATAATGAATGATCCCTTAAAGGAACATGTCGACATTGGGGACTTCAGCTTATTCCCCGTATCCCCCAGAGTTAGAGGAGTCCACACACACCCTTCTCATCTCCGTGCGTATATATCGATGTCATCAATGTGCTTTTGGGGTAAAACTGCTGTGTATTCTGGCCATGATCAATGCATTGGCACTTTTTTTTTCTTACTGCTGTTCAGTTGTGACTGATTAAAAAACTTTCAAATTTTATTTGTTGTTGTTGTTGTTGCCTTGTCTAAATAGTGCTACGCTGAAGTAGACGCCTTTTTGCTGTTGTGAAACCAACTGTTAACCTTTTTTTTCTTCTCTGTTTCTCTTGTAAATATGGTAAATATACCTAACCTGGAAGTTCTAGGGAGTGGGTGCCCCTTTCTTTTATTTTTGTAATTCTTTTCTCCTGTTTAAACTAGAGAGGGAGTCAGGGAATTATTAGGCTAGCGGTGTGTGCGTCAGACAGAGTTACGGCATGCACGGAGATGAGAAGGGTGTGTGTGTGTGGACTTATCTAACTCTGGGGGATACGGTGAATAAGCTGAAGTCCCCAAAGTCGCCATGTTCCTTTAAACAGCATGAGGAAAACTCAAGGCCATTGGTTTGATTCCTCAGGAATCTTGTGGAAGAAATTGTGTTTTCACAGTCAGAGTTTTTTGGTCGAGAACATTTCAGTCTGGTTTTCGAAAATGTCATTCCACAGAGACCACACTGGTTAAAGTTCTTAATGATATTTTAATTTCATGTGATTCTGGTGATTTTGCAGTTCTTGTGCTTCTTGATCTAACAGCTGCTTTTGACACCATTGATCATACCGTTCTTGTTGATCGTCTTAAACACTATGTTGGTGTAAGAGGTACAGCTCTAAAATGGATAAGATCATATCTAACAAATAGGAGCTTCTCAGTCAAGATGGGCGAACATTATTCGAGTAAAGCACATTTGTTTTGTGGAGTTCCTCAGGGCTCTATTCTGGCTCCATTGTTATTTTCCCTGTATATGCTTCCTCTCGGGTCCATCTTTGAGAAACATGGTCTATCATTTCACTGCTATGCAGACGACACACAGGTCTATCTGCCTGTCAAACGTAATTCTGCAGGATAAGAGTCTCTTATAGCTTGCCCAGAGGAGGTTAAGGCTTGGCTTTCTTTGAATTTTTTCATTTTCAATGAAAAGAAAACCGAAATTGTTGTTTTTAACCCATCTGAGTTATCAAAATCTATAAATTTGGATTTGGGTGGGAAGTCCGTGTACCTGAGACCCTGGGTAAAAAATCTGGGCTTTACCAATATTTCTCAAATCTGTGAGGCACAAGCTGAGTTTCGGCGAAGTGATCATGCTGGCGTCTTATTACATTGTCTGCTATATGTTTGCTTCTTATTTATTAAATACAGGCAATTGGTTGATAAGACATTGATCAAAAGTAAGATACAATTTATACAAAACGAAAATCTTTTAAAAAGAGACTTTCTACAAAACAAAACTCAATGAAGTGGTCAAAATCATCCATGTATCCAGACATATTGCGCATCTCATGATGTATCATATCTTTCTTATGCTGCATGCTGCATGCTCACTTTCAACATCGAATATTTAAAAACATAATGACGTCACATATTTTCCAACCCAGCCCTCGGCCCTGTTGCAACAGTCGTTGTTTAGGTACTTTAAACGCGAACGTACAGTCTCGGGGTCATCCCTGCAACCAGGAGATGAAGAGAGCTGAGATCTACATCACCTAGCACATCTTTGTCTCTGATACCCCAGGATGTTAGCGCGGCTAGTGCAGTTAGCGCGACCAGCGTCGTTGCTAGGAGGGCGCCAGCGCCTCTGCCTCTCAGCGCCTCTGCCTCGTGAGTGGATGATAGCCCTGAAGACGCCTAGCAATGGTATACCTTTAGTTGTAGTATACCTTTAGTTAAGTTATACCTTAAGAGTCTTCGTAGCGCGCTAAGAGATAATGTTATCGGGAAATGCAGCCCAGGTATGATGCGTATGATGATGCGTAATGGAGATTCCAAAGAGCTCTTCTTTGGTCAGCACCATGGAGAGCGGTCGCGGATAGGTCCGTCCTATGCACGACACTTTTTTACAATGCAACAAAATATTTAAAGAGCATCAAGTTATTAAAAATCTCTATTATGTATACGCACAGATAATATAACAGTATACTAGTCAGTAATTTTTATTAGGTTAAACAGTGATTGGAAAAGGTTTTTATTTTAACGTTTTTAATTTAAGGCCCACCCACAATTGGTCTGGCCCATCCAAAACTGGAATACTGGCGCCATGCCTTTGCGCTTAAGTAAATTTAAAATAAAATAAAAATTGTCTGGCCAATCCGAGGCCCCTGCACACGTGGGGCTCCTAGGCTGCAGCCTACGCAAGCCTGTGCATTAATCCGGAGTACAACCACTGATAAACACAACGACCCGTTTGAAAACATAGGGGTATTTAATATACACAATAAGCTAACAAGACACACCTGGAAAATATCAGAATAATCAACAAGGAAAAATACAAAGAACTGCAATCATTAACGCGACAGGAAATTAAAAGTGATCTTTTTATTAGTAGTACAGTTACTTTACTACATCTCAACTCAAACCAATGCTCTACTGTCCAATATACAGTATAGTGTCTATTATGAGCTCTTATGAGATATTATCCAGTCCTTTATTTATTAATGAGAGAAAGCAGTGGATGAGGATGAGGAGCAACAGAGGAAGATGGACGAAGAGGATGGACAGACTATCACTGTACTCGAGAGATTGGCAGAAAAATAAAGGTGACGTTTTTAATATATCAAACGAAAGATAATAAAGTAATTTACAGTTTAAATAAACAAGTTTATCAACAGGGAAAAATAAATTGATAGTAAAGAAAACAACAGATTAAAAGTAAACAAGAAAACAATTGTGTATTTTTATTGAAATCGTATAAATGTACAATTAAAATAAATCATTTTAAAATAAAAAAGGTTACAATTTCTCCATCTGTTGTCTATAATGAGGTTGTGTGTGTTTGGGTGCAGTCCCTCAGTTCTCAGTTCTCCGTGTTTTCATCATTAAATCCACTCCTGCATCTCAGTCTCCTGCCTTTGCTCCACGTTTCACAGAATGACTGACTGAGGATAACATACATGGGCGCCGTATTCACCTTATTTTCCCAGTAGCAGTTTTAACATTAAGTGACATGGCATCTGACGCACAGAAGCCAATGGCACATGTCACTATGCGTATTGGCACATCCGGTGGCACATCCGGTCTTCATTGGCATGTGCCAGTGGATAGTGGCATGTGTCACTGACATTATTGGCATGTGCCAGTGGTGGAGTGGCATGTGTCACTGACATCGCGACACACTGACACCTGACTGACACCGAGTCGCGGAACATGTCACCGTGTTGCGACACATCCAGTAGTGACTGACAGATTAATCGAACACCTATAGCCTACTGACGTAATTGTGGCACAAAATCCTGAATAAATAGCCTCATTTTGTGATATTTAAAATAACAATTAAACGAATTAAAGTGCATTAATATTTTATCAAACGTGTTATTTGTGTCACGTCTGTATTTGATTGGTATATGTGGCACTGAATGTTTTGTAATACCAGTGCTACTTTATGTTGTTTATCTCGCAAAGTCACAAACTGGCCATTCTAGGAAAGACATGAAATAAATCTACCATGGGTCACTACGAATAACGTATTAACAGTCGCGTCCGTTTCTGTAACCTTTATTGATGCATGATGCTCCATGCACGCCAGTAGGTGTCAGCATATGGGTGTCAGTATAAGTCCACACTGGCAAGCGCAAAATAACCTAAAACTTGCGACAGTTGAGGAACATCTGGTGGTGGTGGTGTATTTGTTTGCGAGTAAGACGCTAGCAAAAATAACTCATAATCAGAGTCTGATATCGATATAAATAATTAGTTAATTATTATATCGATAATATAATAACAGGGGTGGTGGTGGCGCAATGGATAAGACACATGCCTTTGGTGTGAGAGACCCGGGTTCGAATCCACTGTGAGACACCAATGTGTCCCTGAGCAAGACACTTAACCCCTAGTTGCTCCAGAGGCGTGCGACCTCTGACATATATAGCAATTGTAAGTCGCTTTGGATAAAAGCGTCAGCTAAATGAATAAATGTAAATGTAAATGTAAGTTAATAATTTATATAATATAAATTATATATCAATATTATTGAGCTATAATTTATGTAAGTAAATTTACTAATTAATTTATAAAACATAAATAAATTATTAACTTATTATTTATATCATACAGACTCTGATCTTTTTGCTTACTTATAGGCCTACTCATCTGGCTTTAATATTTTACAAATACATTTAAGGAATTATGTAATAAGAAATAAACCCATTTTTATAAATGCATACATGCATTCCTTCTGTAGATGTCATAATGTCACATCTAGCCTACATAATGCTACGTTAGACAGCGGCATGTGTCACTACGCTACTGGAGTGTCATAACATACGGCGACATGTACCGCAACAATGTCAGTGGCACATGAAGCAATCCGTGGACATGTCACAAGTTTTACTGACACATGCCACTATCCACTGACACATGTCACAAGTTTTACTGACACATGCCACTATCCACTGACACATGTCACAAGTTTTACTGGCACATGCCACTATCCACTGACACATGTCACAAGTTTTACTGACACATGCCACTATCCACTGACACATGTCACAAGTTTTACTGGCACATGCCACTATCCACTGACACATGTCACAAGTTTTACTGACACATGCCACTATCCACTGACACATCATGTCACAAGTTTTACTGACACATGCCACTATCCACTGACACATGTCACAAGTTTTAATGGCACATGCCACTATCCACTGACACATGTCACAAGTTTTACTGGC